>CM034006.1:24859955-25037185 GCA_019603395.1 Cyrtorhinus lividipennis
GGATTGTTTGGAACTAATTTGTGACCCATGACGTCAACTCTTAAGTGAAATTTGAAAATTTATTGAACAATTCCTACTACCTAGGTTATTAACATACTCTTACTGTAAGACGGATTCGTGTAAATACTTTGTTTTCCATCTCAGAATAGAAGAAATTTACAGCAAATATTTGCAACCATTTTGTTACACGTTTATTCGTTGTGTAATAATCAATCAACAAACGATACACCCCTTAAAACACACTTACCACAGATTTGTCCTTGTAAGGCATCGTCCATCTAACGGAGGAAAATGGATTTTCACTGCACGTTCTTCATTTTTTGAGATATTCACATTTTAACTTGTACATTTTCTACTCGATGACTATCTTTTTTCGCTATTCAACATTGGAATAGAATTAACACTTACCATGCCGTAAGAATCCCAATCATCAAAGAAGTAATCCTAATCTTTTACTGATTAATTACCTATTCCGTTTCTTCTCGCTCTCAGTTCTAGTGTAATTGTCTTCAAGATTTACATTCCACGCGACAAATGGGAGGACAATTAAGCGGCACAAGTTCATTATTCGGGTACTTGGTATGTAAAACATCAAAGTGGTCATTCTTCAATCATGGCTGAAATTTCGTGCTTGACGTCATTGCGGCTTGATGTCTTGAAAAAAAAATTATTTATTGAATTTAGTGCCTAGAAACTATTGTTAAAATGAGTACCTTATGTAGAAAATGCCATCTTATTTTTGATGTAAATAAAGTTGTTTTTATATTGAGATTTAATATTTACGTATTCCCAATTTATATTCATCAAGTATCGATTTAAAATGCACAACCTAATTCTGCCTCATTATCGAAGAAGATGAAGTTTGTACTAATCAGACTAATGTAAATGAGACTATAGGAAAAAAATGTTATATAGAAAAAAAAGATCCTATTTAATTTTATATTCTATACAGCTCTTCTAATTAGCGGTGAAAGTTCATAATGATCAGATTTCACCTTGGCCCGCCGTGTGGATGCGACACTAACTGAAGGACAACATGGGTTCTTCTAACATAAACCTGGCAGATCAGTGAATCCAAGTGAATCATTTTTATTACCATGATTAATATGCGCTCATATATAATCGTTTACACCAAATCTGTTATGTATAGCACCAGCCACCCATACGACTTTATGATGTAAGGTTTATGTTAATGGTAATGGATCAATGTGGGGGAAACATTTTGTTTTTTGATATGTGGATAGGCTAGATGGGGAAAATTTTTTTAAAGACTAGCTTAGAACGAATGCGCTCGGATTTAAAAACAACATCAGTCAACTCAAACATAATGAAACGTTGTTTCAAGGTGTCACTAAAACCATTCGTTTTACGATAAACTAACCGTGTTATTTAAATAATAATTGATTTAAATTCAATCCACCACGCATTTTGGTCCCACAGAAAGAAAAAAAATACCCACCGGACGCGCACCAAATGTCGACCGAACATTTTGAAATCCGAGCGCATTGAATGAATAACACAGCTTATAATGTATCTAGTAAGTTTCTAACGCTATACTCTATACATTCAGATAAATAACTTCTAATCAACATCAGTTTTAATGGATAATACAATTATAAATCACTTTAAAGTCAACGTACACTATGTACACCACTCATACGAAAGGAAGATTAACCCAGCGTCGATTTTAATAAGATATGAGTACTTCCGATTTGTAAAATCCGGAATGGGGTTTTAACAGAGTGTGAACCCATCTATACTCTACCTGGGGAAAAAAATAAGTGTGTAGGAAGTTGAAATGAATCCCATGTGAATTGAAAACCAATAAAAAATTGCAGAAAAACCTCGCAAAATTCACACTTTCATACCGTGAACCCGCTCTAACGAACTATACTTGTGGTTCCTTCCGTCGGTCAACCATCAAAAATCTTAAAAACACGTCAAATATTGTTCTTCACAATAAAATGTCATTGACAGTAGTTATACTATTATGGGAGAGTAAATGCTATCCACTTATATCGAAATGAACGCACAAAATTACTTTAGAAGAACACTCCATGTAAAAAATCGCGGTAAATATGGTATTGTCTTCACTTTTGCTATAATGTATAAATTAATGAAAATACCGGCAGTTGCAGAGGCTTTTACAAATTCAGCAGACGCACAATAATTTAGGCAGCTTTTTGGCAGGCAGTGTGCTAATTATTATTCAGAGTTTAGGACACGTTTTTGGATTCAAACGACCAATACCTGTTATAAAATACATCCAGTAACGTAGTATTTTTGTCATCAACACATATAAAAGTGGAAATATTTCTCATTAATCTAAAAAAATTCCAACAACGATACAATATTTAAAAATCCACATCAAATTTGCATTAAAATGTAATATACACGAATAAGTTACACGTCGATTAAGTCTCATTATTTTTCACATTTTACATCGGGGAGTGGGGTGGGTTTTCTACGGTATACGGCATCACTAATTTACGCGAATAAAATGTCAAAATTCAGAACGGAATGGTGTTTAATAAAAACATCTGATTTGGAAAGTATTCGACAGCTCAGTGAGTGCACGGTGAGATGAGGTGAGTTGTACTAAATGATTTCTTCGTCAAGAGATTTCTAAATAATTATTTTACTATGCCCACCAAACACTTAAGTAGATAAGGGTGACAAAATATCACAATGCGGCCACCTCACAAGATTTATGATGAAGTTAGGGAACATCTATAGGGTATTGTAGTCACAGGTAGGCGTGGGCGGTAGTTGAAATAAGGAGACATTGATATTTTTCTACGAACATTAATTTGAGATAAAGTGAACTGGCTTTTGGTCAATGTTTCAGAGAAAATTAGAGACTATAGGTGAAAGGGAAGAGAGGGAATTCGGGTCATATCTAGTTTTGGTAACATGCGTGTCAAATAAGCTCAAATAAGAGCGACATACCATTAGACGCATAATAGTTATCATTCAAAACAATCTTGTTCCAAAATTGAATAATTATCCTAGCGAAACCACAAACTTGATCTCTAGCAGGAATGATTCAGGAGAACTTTGTTCTTAAACGGCAGTTATTAATTGTATTTTTCTTAGGGTTCGAATATTATTTGGGGACCATTCATTTAGCATGAAAGCATACACATCACGCGTTGCATTAAAACCGCTCTTGGCAGCCAGCTTGTGTAGAAACACATCCGCTAGGTCCAGACAGGTTGGACCTGCGCCCATCAGCCAGCCTATTCAGACGCAGATCTGCTGCAGCCTGCCTGGACCTGCTCCCAGTAGCTAGCCTTCTCAGACCCAGACCTGCTAGCCAGCCTGTTTGGACCTAATGCACGTAGCAGCCTGCTCTGACTGACTTCCGCTAGCAACTTGCTCGGACCTCCGCCCAGTAGCCCTGCTAAAACAAAGCCTAGCCTACCCAGCCAGTTTAGACTCAGACTGCGCAGCAGTATGCTAAAACACAGAGCTGTTAGCCAGCCTGTAGGATCCACACCCAGCTCACTCGAAACATCTAGTAGTCAGCCATTTGGACCCCCATCTGGTACCCACCTGTTTGAACCCATTCTCTTGTCCTAGCCTCCTATCACGAAGTATCATCACTCTACACTTCACATTCGGTCACTTCATGTAAACTTGATTTCTTATCTTTTCTGTTTATTATCTAAAACTGGATTGAATGGTAACTTTCTACGTTCACGGCAAATTTCAATACGGATTACTACTCTGTTTGGGTGTGCGCAAGGAAAGGTATCTCTGAATACTTAGGTTCAATCCCATAAGCAGTACACATTGAATGTGACTACTATTTTTTGACACGCCATTATTAAGACACAACCTCGTGGAGCTTGTGCGATTTTTCGACAAAATTGCACATTATAAAACTATTTCTCAATTTAAATAAAAACTGTCATCTTATGAAGTCACAACCCCACAAAAATTTTCAAATACAACAGAATTTACTATGCTCTTTTTTTAATTGAAATTCTGTAGATACTTCAATTTCTTTGTTTTAAACTTCTATACATAATAGCGCTATTCTACTAGACCAAATTACTTAAATTTCATGGAAGAAAAACAAAATTTTCGAAAATCACAACACTAGTAATAAACTACAATAAAAGTAATAACAGGCAATAAAATGCTTCGATACTGGAAAAAATCCTGCTCATAATTTTTACTTTGTAAATCAAAACATGCACACAAAAACTGAACCAACAGGCTAATCGAGCTCATACTTGAATGCAAATTTATAAAATTCTATACACCTTAACATACACCTACGCACATATGATACAAATATATATAAATTTTTATAACTAGTAGACTAGAAACATATTGCGGTATTCGCAGTTTTGGGAATTTTCAGTCGGTTGAACTCGTCCACCGAGGGACTTCTCGTCGTAACATCGTTTGAGTTGAATAATTTAATAAAATATAATCATTTTCTTGAACGAATCAAACGTAGCAGTGAGAACTAAAATTATATTACACTTGGGAAAGTTTTTAAATGCGGAACTTGAAAACGTCAGGAAGTTAGGCGGTAATCAAATGAATATTTTTCATTGAAACTTTCAAATTGGCAATGACTGAATGTACTCAATTACGCGTAATTTATTATTCAATGAGAAGCCACGTAAAGGTGACTTATAATTTCGTTTATCACCTATGTTTGGAATCAGGGAGTAAAATCAGTCCCGAATCGCAAATTTCATTCCAAATTCGCAGATATTTTGTGTCTTGTGTTAGCCACTTTTTAAATTGGAATTTAAGATTTCTTGAAAATTTTCAGTCTCTCTTATGAAATGAGAATCTATGTGGGATACCTGGAGCACATGTTACGTCTGTCAAGTTGAAATGCACGACAAAACTGCCGTTTGAATTAGGAGGATGATTGGATATCATACTTTGGAAAGATGCCAAGCCCCCTGAATGGAACTTGGTGCCAGTATCACAGACAGACTTTGCCAAATAACATTCCATTACTGTCTTGTCCTTGGGAACCAAGAGCAGGGATCAGTCAATCACTGACAAGATAGCCAAACCTACCGTGGTTGTCTAACCAAGAGTTTCCTCTAAGAAACCCTCCTTCACTGGTTTTCTTAGACTTAATATTGCACGAGTGGAGGAAAAATCTGATGCGATATGGGCTTTATTTGAGTGCTGCTCTGAAGCGTTCAAGTAAGACAGTGAACAGGAAGGGTAGGTTAAACAGGACGTTGCCAATAGTGCCCCAGGCGATCACATAGGTTAAGTCTAAGCTCTTAATACTACTGATTGATTTACACACTAGTACCAATAGCGGGGTTATAAGAGCTCGGGCTCATGGGCGCAGGAGGAGGTGGGGATTTAGGCCGTGGCTCACACATGTCTGACATGGCAGACAGGAATTTGTTCAAATTTGGCGTACCTTTCAGAACTCTTGACGTGAGCTCCTCGGCTCCCCCAAAGAAACTTGAGTTGGAATTCTGTTCTGAACATGTCGCCCAAGAGCTCGACTATTCTCGATTCACCTAAGACGATTTCCGAGTTCCTTCTAAAAGTGGGCATCGATTTGACGATTTTCCGCGACTCTTCCAAGTGCATTGTAAGCGTTTTTAGACCCAGATCCGCCGAAGAAGACTCCCACTGTCCAATGCAGGCTGCCTCGACTGATGTGGTGATTCGTCCAGCTGAAACAAGGCAGATGCGGCAAAATTTAAACAAAAAATCGATTGGCACTACGGAGACGGACTCCAGAAATTTGCATTGGAGAAATATTTACCGATATAAAAATATTATGATTTTTGCACTGAAAAACGTGAAAAAGACGGTCGTTCACGTCTGTACTCACGGTACTTTTGACGTTTCTGGCCCATATTCGTATATGATTTGGCGAAAAAGTGCTTCACATCTATCATAAATGGTTCCCTATAATGTGGGGAAAATAAAATGCGTGATTCTGCTGAGCGGGAATTACCTATGGAATAACGATCCCCGAAGCATCTCTTTTGGCTTAAACGATCAAAAACACTTATTTTGGACGATTGACGTGACTTTTTCAACTTCAATGCGCTTTCTCAACATAACAGTGAAAAATAAAACAAAAGTAGGATATTATATCCCGACTGAATGAATTGTTCTGCAAATTGACAGAACCAAGTCACAAAATTGTAATTTTATGCAACGAGAATGACGCACTCACCAAGCGTGTTTTCTTCAGATCTCTCCATCAACACCACCCAGGGTAAAATATGTGGTATGGTAGTGTTGGGAGCTTGAGGATTAGTGCATTCGTTCATACTCTTCAGAGTCGGCCTCAGTTTGGCCTCAAAATTGAACGCAGAATCGGTATAATTCTGCCGGAGAATATGCCACGTTGTTGTTAAATTTTGAACCTGGAAGAAAATTACTTTGTGTAATGAGAAAAGTAAAAAATTGAGAAAACAAACAGTTATTTCACAGGACTCGATCAATTTTAATTTAATTACAGACTGAATATCTCAACACTGGTAAGTAGGTATAGACTTCTTAAGCTGCTCTCTTCACATGCTTAAAATATAAATTTTCATGGGTGTACCTGTGGCATGGAGAGGCCCATCATGATGGCGTTGAACCCGTACAGATTCCCCAGCGCTGTTTTGGTGTCAATGGCCACCTGAATCCATTTGTTCAAAGTTTCGGCTCTTTCCGAATCCGCGTTACATGTTAGTATGGTCACAGCCACGAGCAGTTTCAAACATATTGTCCTGTAATTGATTATCGTATTATGCTCAGATTTTGATCTTGAGGTATCATTATTTGTTAATCACATGAACAACTACTAGTAGTAGATATGTTTAAGGTACGGAACAAAACTGGTCTGAATCGCAACAAAATCCTACCTTTCTATTAAATCTAGTCTCATTTGTTTTCCAAAAGGAAGCGCGCAGAGCTCGAGGCCGCACGTGTATCCTGTGGTTTCCTCAACGCCGAATGTGTTGTGGTCAATAATTAATTCGAGATCTGCCCTCGTCAGGTGGTTAGCGATGATTCGAGACCCATGATCCTGCAGCATAGCTCGGATACCTTTTGGTGGAGAACAACGATTAAGTTGTGATATATTCAGATAAGTTACGTGGAAACTGATTCAAAATTGCACAAATTTGGGAACAAAAAGTTGCGCTTTATGCCCGAGCAGATCATTCGAAAGCATGATTTCCAAAAAACTCGATCTTCTTCAATTACTTCCTCCGGTATATTAAGGAGAAGAAGAAGAAGAATAGAAAAAAGAGGACTCGGTACCTATACAATATACGAGATAATAGTGTTGAGATAGTAGAATGGAAAAACGATGATTATGAGACAATTTAATTTTGAATTTTTCTTCCTTGCACTTACCAGGGCTGATTGAAAAACATGAATAGAGAGAAAATTCACTGCTCATATTGTGGTGCCCAAGGTGCCCTTGAGTCCTATTTTACAAATCAATTTGGGTGTGCAAGGCAAGAAACACATACAATTTCCATGTGAAGACAACCTGTAAATAATGTCCTCACGCCAGTAGAAGCATGAGACCTTAGTTTGTTTCTGTTGCCTACCTTTGAGGGCAGTCGCATCAAGAGGTTTGTTTTCGGTCAATGGGAGGAGAATAGTTTGATAACCCTCCAAGTTGAAGGACGGAGGAACTTCGATGTCGACCACAGGTGGCATGGAGTCTTCGAGGCCGGAGTCATAGTCGCACGCCTGGAGAAGAAATGAGGTGGTTGAACGGATTGATAGGCCACTTATTTGATAGAGTTGGAAAAGTATATTCATGTTCTGTATCAAGACCCTCATCAGGTTAGCTTCTAACCTCCAATCACTATCTCAGGATAGTTGAAATTTTTGGGCCCATGTTCGTAGAATCTATCATTGAAGCAAAATTTTCTAAAAAAAAAACCTACTTTCAACGTGGTTGAGGAAAAGCTCGAAGACAGGGACAGAGGGTTTTTGATGATGACTCCTCCAGGACGGTGCGTCAGAACTGTGCACTGTACTGCAGAGTCGGAAATATCTCCAGCGGCTGAGCTCTGCACCGAATCCCCGGATCCGTTGCCAGAGTCGCTGCCAGACGCGTGGTAGGAAGCTCGAGCAGGGAAGTTAGTGAGGGTGTAGTGAGGCGAGTCTGTCAGGTCCAGTTCCGCTAGGACAGGTCGTGTCGCGGGTTTCGGTGGTGGAATTGACATCTGTGGGAAAAAATACTGATATAATAAGTATAAAGCTAATTTTAACACGCAATTTGAGTAAAAAGAATGAACACAATCGAAATTATATAAAGAATATTTTGTGTGTTCCAACGGCCACTATCTACCAAGTCAAGCGCTGTTTTCCCATAAAAGCGAGTTTTTGGCTAAAACTGAATGAAACAACGCATAGCCAGAATAATTATTGACTTCTAAATTGTATGTTGCATGTGATTAGGATGACATGGAACTATCTGGAATTCCGATGTGGAATGATATGGATTCTTGGCAATAGCATCATCATTGACAATATATGTCTGCCGACGTTGCTCTTTTTGCTTCCTAAACCAATCTTCAATTTAAAAAAAAATTAAATTTAATTGTTTTTAAGACAGGGACTCAGATGATCATTGTCTTTTTTTTTTTATTGCCGTGCATTCATATGCCTTGTCTGCAGCACTCCTGAGCATCTCCCGTTCTGGAATACGTCAGTTTTTGAGTGCAGATTCTTTATCTCGGATGACTTTTTTTGGGCACCCAGTTATTTTAGTTGATTTTTATTGTTTGTTTATGCTGTTTTTTGTTGTTGATTTTGATAGTTTTTATTAAAGGAATCCTCCTTTTGTCGAGATATAGTCGAGATACAGCCTCACTCTATGCGTTTCCCATTTATGACATTTTAACATTTTTTCAACATTATTAATTTGGTAAAGAAGCTTAAGCTAAGAAACTTCATCCAATTGAAGGAGAAGATTTCTTCATTGTTCGCAAAGACTTGAGAAAAGCGTGACAAGTAGGTCAAATCGGGCTTAGTTGCAAGAGCACGGTCGATACCGAAGCCATTGTACTGTTCAAAAAAACACTTTCGACGGAAAAAATCCCGCTTCTCCCATAGTGAATGATCGTGAATCAATTTCGATAATCGTTGATCGATTCAGGGAAACGGCTAGGGTGATTGTCCTTACGTCGGCGAACGTTTTGCGTTCAAGGCTGGGGCTCATCGTGGGGTCACTAATGACCCGACTCATCTTCTTGGGGAGCGTGTTCCTCTTGATATGAGTTTGCGTTGTACCGCCTCGAGGAAGGGAGTGCGTGGAGAATTTCGAGATCACAGTTTCACATCCGACTGACCGAGACATTTGGTCCTGGAATGTAAAAACATTTCAATATAGTTATTATACAACACATGGGCAACGTCATTTTGGCGACAGATGGTGGACCTTTAAAGGGTGTTTCTCACTTGATTTAAAAGCATTGGAAGGCACTTGGGTGAAACTAAGAATGGAATTGAACTGCGCCAACTGTACTTTAATACCACAATCCGTTCCCGAGATATAGCTTTAAAAATAGGGTTTAATGTAAAGAAAAGTTGCCATCATGTAAACAAATTAGGGTTGGGGGTATATAGTTTATTTTTAGTCTACTTTTCCCCAATTTTTTCAGCAGGATTTTGAGTTGTGAAAATTGTACTTTGATGAATAATGATTAAATAAATAATACTACATCGCTATAACCTTATTTCTTCGAGTTAAAACACGAATTAGTTATGAAAATAAAAATACAAATCACAGGGGTTGGTTATTACTTGTACCAGGAGTATGGAGAAAATGGGGGAAAACAGAAGAGTGGAGCTGTGGAGTATCCTTGACTCATTCCAATTGATTCGGCGTCCAAAATTTAAAGGAAAATAATATCCCACGTGGGTACCTAGATACCAGGTATCTTAAAAACAAATTTTTGAAATGTGTAGATAGCTATTTTGACCCATAGTCTCTTCCGGTGAGTGCCAATGGTTCTGGGATCCATTCTATTAGATTCAGCGTCTAAAATTTAGTGGAAAATGATACCCCGCACGCCTTAATCGCCACGAGAATCCATATATTATTCAAATCTACCCAAGGAATAACCAACCAGAAAGAAAATGTTTGAGGGTATTGTATTTGAATAGAATAAAACCCTACCTGGATGACACCATCTGCGCTATTGCTCTTGTCGTCCAACCGAGGCATGGTCAGAACCCCTCTGTTAGGGTCCGGAGCTAGAGACAGACTTCTGATAGTTTTCTTTGACGGGACCCGGGGAGGCATGTCCCACCGCATCCGGGTTGGCGATGGGACTGGCGATGGTCGACCCAGGGGCGTCGTCGCAGCACTTTGGAGGCCATACTTGGTCGCGTAAAACGTCAGTGGATACAGCCTGTTGCAGGGGTGTTGAATCCTGGCTCGGCTGGCTGACGTCACTGGTTTACCACTTCCAACGTAAAACGTGATGAGATCAGGCACTGTGTCGAAGGGTTCATCTTCAAACTGATACTGGAACCCTTTCGTAAACAGTGTCTGGTTGGATGACAACCTGTAATGGAAAGATTGAGCGTCATAGCAAATCATCAATAGAAAAAATGACCATTTTACCAGTACGCCAAAATTGAGCTACTCAATTAGGGCTAATCTAATATATCACCTTGTTGATCACGAAGTGAAGACAAACCCCCTGGCTCTTGCAGGTCAGGACGTAATTGCCAGGCTGAGATGTGCAATCCCTCACCAGGAACTCGCCGGGGTACTTGAGGATTTCTTCGGCACGTGCTCTTGGGATGGCGCCATGGTACCAAGCATGGGATCGAAGGTCCCTCGAGTCCAAGCTCAGCTCCCACTCGAGCGCCTTCTTCAGGCCTGGCCCCTCCTCCAATGGGTCCACCACTGCTTCCTATAACGAAAAATCCGAAAAATTACAGTGAGTAGATTTTTTCAAGGTTTCTGTTTTTACACGAAGGTATAATATTTCAGAAATACACAAGCGCTGCCTTAAAGTAGCCAGCTGGACGACTAGAAAACGTAAAAGCAGACAATGAAGGTCCTGAATCCTAATACCAAGAACACGGGGGTTCCCTCCTGAGCGGTGACTATCGAAAGCGCAAATTCCATCCTAATGAGGGATCATCTGAGTTTGCGCTTTTGATGCCATCAGAAGCGCAAAGTCTCGCTGGATGGGAACTCCGGCAACGCCGGGTAATGTTGGGCTCTGTTCTGTTGACATAGAAATGTTATTGAGTCGCATCTCCGCACAGACTTCGAGGACTTGAACAATGTCAAACAAAGTATGTACAGAACACGAAGAAAGGTGACTCCAGCTTCTGCAAAAACAATTTCTGAACTCATGGAGCAGCTCACAACTCACCCTATAACAACCAGTCGTGGGGAAATCTTCGCCTTTGGCTTCTGTGACCAGGAAATGGTGATGTTCGCTTCCCAAGAAGGTCTCAAGTTTCTTACTGACCACGGACCAACGATTTTGGCTGATGGCACTTTTTATGCTTCACCCCGTCTTTTCACGCAGCTTTACACTATTCATGTTTACGCCAACAAAGCGTACATACCGGTAGTATATTTCCTGCTACCATCAAAAACGTCATCAACCTATGAAACCATGTGGTGCATCCTCCGTTCTGTCATCAGAGACAAAGTCAGCGTAGAGTTCACCCCTTCAACTGCAATTCTGGACTTCGAACCTAGTGCACATGTAGGCATAAGATTAGTTTTTCTACAAATTACCGTCAGAGGCTGCACTTTCCATCTGGCGAGACGTTGCCACTTGGTGCATTTTTGCGCAATGGACATTTACCACAGATTTGCGCTTTTGACGTGTCCGATCCCGGGCTTGCGCTTTTGATTGGTATACTTTTGCGCTTATGACATACAGCCCTCCTGAGGGGATCATGAATCTCAACAATAATACAATTGACTCCTGAAAAGGCGGACGATCGGAAATCTTTACGACTCCTTCGAGCATAAGAGAACGAGTGAAAGCTCTCAGCTGACTTCGCTTTCCACACCTCCAGCAGTGACGATGTACAACGCCAAAACCATCATTAATATCAACCCAACTCTTGCGGTGAGCTTTTGGTCACAAGGGCAGGGGATATCCATCATCTCGCACAAACAACAAGAGCAATATTATCCTCCGCTCTGAGGTCATAGCGAAAAGTGACGTAAGATGAATGATTCTTTGCGAGAAACTCTTTCGAGCGAAATGACGATAATTTGTAGGTTGCCCAACTTTCTGCGCTTATTATTTTCGCTGGGAACGACCACTTGTTGACCTACTACATAGGTACTTTTTTTGCCTGTCAAAATGGTACCTCCCTGAGTCCTGCAGTACTCGCTTAGTGGAAGAAAGCGGCCAGAATGGAACGCACGAAAGGGACGTTTCAAGGGAAGTTTCAACATATTACTGAGCGGAGTTTCTCCTTGAAAGAAAATCTGTATATTTTAAAATCCAGCGCGCGTTAGCTCGATTCATGCGCGTTTACGAATGCACGCTTCTTCTAACAACTTCTGTACGAGCCTCGTTCGGACGAGTTCACAACCTGAGCTCTTCCGTTCCTAGATAAGCCGCTTCTCGGATGCGATCAGATTTCTCTGTCTAGGAATTTCCAAAGAACAATAGGGAAGATTCGGCAACGTCGAATTCCACGGAGGGCCGTGCCGAATCAAGGACCTTTGTGACAAAACAATAAAAAGGACTCCTCCGAGCGGATCGCGGGCTATTCACACAGCGGCTTCACTCGATGAGACGACTCCTCTTCCTGGCATCTTCGATCAGAGCGTCCTCTCAGGTTTGATGACTGTGATCGTGCGGTTATTTTCTATCGCGCGTTCAAGAATGCCGAATTCTATTTTACGTTGAGCTAGCTGATGATAAATGAGGCATATTCGTGACAAGTCCCTGCCATATCAATTACGAAAGGTCCCTCGAAAACAGGTAATTCACTTCGAAGGGAGCGAGAGGAGTCAAAGAGAGGGAATTTAAAAATGCATAATTTAATACCTATACCTTGCCACCTCTCGGAACGATAGGGCTGAAAATTCGATGAATTAACTAAAGCCTAAAAAGAAATGACTGACAAAATTTTTTGAAAAATATTGGCTTTCAAAAACAAAGTCGATAGATATCCATTTCAACTTTTAGAATTTTGACATCTTCAAACACATAATGTCATTATTTTGGCTAAAACGGAGAGATTGATCTTATTTATGAAAACATAGGGTTCTTATACAGAAAATTATAAACAAGAAGGCGCATTGTGTCGAATAAGCAAAACGAATTGATAGAATCTGGAATAATAACGAACCGTAACGCGCTTCAGTAGCAGGTTATTTTGGTTACTAATTATCTGGAAAACCCAATTGTTCTACGACGTTTATTGATGGTGAATCGTAGTCGTATGCCAATAAGCAAGATGGGCGGCATGTCCTCGACCCACGAGTAAAGGTGTCAGTCGCCATTTTCTTCAGCACTTAAGAAGGGTTATTTGGGAAAAGGATAATGATCGTAAACTACCGAATGGCAGACCCCTATTTCAACCTTACTGAGACCGAACTTCGAACGCGTACTGTAATATTACTTGTAATCATCAATATCGTTTGTACCTATGTGCGCAATAAACCGAATTAGATCCTGCATTTTATGGTAAAACGCACTGAATTGAACTATTTTTAAAAAAATCGAGAAACTACAGGACACAAAAAAACAATTTTAATTTCAATCCATTTGAGTTTCGCAAATAACCCCTTCCCTGTCGCCCTTCATAACGGATGATAACACCAGCAAAGTAGCGTTCCCAGTTTAAAACTTCTTAATTACAACTCATTTCATAATTTATCTCTGGTTTATTCCCCAACTTCGTTGATTTTAATGAGTGATAAAGGAATCTAATTAAGTTACACCTTTCCGTCGGGGCATGAAAGAGGTAAACTTTTGAGTTCAAGGCTCAAATATTACTTTCATAATTGGAGAAAAGGAATTTCTTGATGAGAAGGTTTTCGCCAGTTGTAACAAAGATTTCGCCGTTGATTGATTTTGACGAGTTTTGATGGTTGTTACGATCATTCTTATGTTGTTTGTATTTATTTATTGTATATATCGGTCGAAGATTCTTATTGCAGTTGATGGAGCACTGTCCTACTGAGGTGGCTAGTAATCTGTGCCAGGGTGTGCCTCTGGCGATCATAAGGCCATTAATTATAGTATGGATATACACAGAAGCATGTTTGGACAGATCTTTTTTCAACCCATGTGACATCTTTTTCTCGGCTTTAAGGAGGAACTCCTCTTTGCGCATGACGCAATAGTCGTCTTGGACTGGTCCTGCTTGATTGGGAATACTGAAAACACACTTGAATTAAGCTATATACGCATGGAAGGGTTCTAGCTATCGTTCACCTCCAATAAGTCCAAATTTCTTTTCGTTCGTGCTGAAGAGATCATTGATCTCAACTTCCATCTGAGGAGCCACAGTTGACGCCGAATGCGTGAGGATCAGGATGTGAATTGCGGCTGAATTTGCATTGGCGATTGCATTACTCCATTTTGGTGTTTATGTGGACGATCAACTTAAACCGCTGGAGCAGATTGATCGTATCTTCAACAAAGCACGCCAATTTACACACATGTTTCCCTAGCCATCGAATCACTAAGAAGAAGGGAAGATTTTGGCAAGGCATTCTACTTCTCTTGGGGAAAAAAAACTGCTTGGAGTTCCGTCCTCAAGAAGTTTGTTCCATACCACCAAGGTTCTCCGAATCGAGCAGAAGCACATGAAGTCGAATCTCCTGAGATTCCATCATATAAGTATGACATGCACATCAAACAGATCCTGCTCCTTCAAAGTGCCATATGACTATGATGGTTAATTCCAGGCTGTTGAAATAATACCACTGTCAAGGGATCTGAACATAGTGTATCCTAGGACTTCGTGGGTGTGAAGACAATCCTGACCCAAAGTCCTTGGCTTGATTGATCATGTCCTTCTTTAGGTTTCCCCTTGTTACCTTTTTCACTTTTGCACCATAATGGAGGGACGAGTGGCACTTTAGTTTTTAGGATGAGAGGTGAAATGAAGATAATTTTTTTCCCGAAGCGAAAAATAAATTACACTATCTGTCGATGTACCTTTTTACCTTCAAGTTGTGGAGAGAACCTCTTTCTCGTCGATACGAGAAATGCTAACTATTTTTAGGGTTGGTACAGAATATTGACTTTCTTGAACGTCCTTTTAGGATCGAAGAATCCTCACGTTTGGATCCGAAAATGTCTCCTAGGGTGAAAGGAACTACAACACGACGAGATGAAATCTGCCGCGCTCGAGTAGAAGGCGGGAGAAGGAGGATTCGGTTATCTCTTAGAAACGGCCAACTTGGCGAGTCCCCTTCCATCAATTCGAAACCCCTTCATGACGCACTTATCTCCTTTTGGGGACCTATCAGACCTGAACATTTGCCCTCGGGGTGGTAGACGTGTCTTGCCGTCCAGGTTCCATTCGTGACGAGAGCATCCAATTTCCTGCCTCGAAAAAGCCGAGGGATGCCCCAAACAGTTATTGTACGAATGCACTGAGAATATCATTCAATAGGCGTATTTTGAATGGGGCTGAAGGTGTTCGCGTTGGTGGTAAAAATTCAATTACGAGGCAGTGACTTCTAACGGCCTGCTTCACAGATATCAACCACAGGTGGGTTGACGGGAAAAGGCAATTTTGGCAGGTTATTGGATACAATAAAAACTTCGTATTCGAAACGAATTTTTTTTTTACGTCCTTTTACGTCTCAATTTACCAGCGAAAATGTTGAAATCCCTCGAAAAGGCTCTATTTGAATCATAGGGGGTCTTGACTCAATCTCAGTATGTATTAGTAAAATGTGTATTTTGATACTGTGTTCCAAGTATGTTTTAGAAGACCCAGGAGGGGTATCAATGAATGAATCAAATGAAATGGGTCCCGGCACATAGTGTGATAGGAGTACTCATGGGTCTATATGGATATTCAGAGAAACCATTTGTAGTGTTTACTTACAATTTTTAATTATTGAGTGACTGCCAGAGTCCTGGGAACAACTGAACGACGTGGGCGATTTTATTACATTCAAAATACTAAAAATTTGGGCAGAGACAACTGACAACTCAACTCTAACAGAATCACGACTGAAAACGCTAGTTATGTAGAATAAAAGTGGATTTTATGTAGAAGAAACAGAATAGTTGCTATTTTTAGTCCCTTATCGCGATCAAATCATGGCATCTCCATTTCCCCCTATTTTAACGGTTCACCCGTAGCAGCATCCTTGATCGATGAAGATCGGCAAATTGAAGCCTTGGAAGCCTTGCGACCCATCCGATTTCCATTTAATTCCATCTAACGCAGATACGAACTCTACGCCTCGAAGATAACTATTAGGTGCGCCGTTCTTCAGAAGCCATGTAATTCTAATGCTACACACTGATCGTGCTGAGAAGGAGAAGAGGTTGCCCGAAAAATGAGGATGTGTAAATAAGACGAGCCCTACGATCATCTCTAATGATGAGAGTCATGAATAATTCCATTTTTTCCCCTGCGTAGCTTTCGTCGCTACAGATCGCCATTCTTCGCTTCCGAGAGATTATGGCAATGATGAATAGCTTCAGATCCGGTTTTTTCGATGTGAAAAGAACTCCATATCAGCAGAAGCGGTATCTATTTCTCATAACTGAGCCTTCATGTTTTTTGGGGGCAGCATAGATTTACATTCCAAGGTTAGTAGGTATTTACGGCTGTATGACGTTTAGTGTCAGCCATTAAACATTCGCACTAAGTTTACAGGAATGTTCTTTAAGAAGTAAACTTGTCTTTTGCGTTCAAACTACAGCTCTGTCAGACACTGGCCTTCGGGAGCTGCCTCGTAAATTCAACGAGGATTAAAACAAGGGAAAAAAGTTACTTCCAATGACGGCCAGGCGCTGTAATTTGATGCCTCTCGCCTTCTGCGTAATTTAAGAGGGAGTAATAAAATCTGAGTAAGGGAGGAGTGGCAAGGCAATATAACTTCAAAAAAGCCCTCAAGAAGTACGGGTGAATACACGCTCCGACTCACTCAGAAAACTGGCGAACCTCCTTGTACCTTTCTAATTTCGGTAATCATGATGTATAAAAACAACAAACGATAAAGATAATTTGTAAGAGATTGTTTTCTGCCAGTTTAGTAGGGAAATCATCGGCAGTATTGTCATTATTCGAATGCATCAACTTTGGATTGTTAAACCTGCGACGAAATCCAGCTAAACTCATAATCAACACATGCCACTAGAACGGAATGACTGGTAAAAATACAAAAAATTCTCAAACCATGTTCGGTTGGGACGGGATCTACCTGTTTTGAATGTGGGTTTTTGTGATTTCTGGTGCCTAGGCGTGTGGAGCATCATTATCCACTAAATTTTGGACGCTGAATCGATTCGAAAAATAACCAACCCCTGTAAAATATAAGGGAAAAGGAAGGAATTTTTGTTTTCTGAAGGTCGTATTGTCGTGTTTTTCCATAGCCAGCGACTTTTCCTCTTCAATTCCAACACCACTTTCAAAACGTCTAAGCTTACTAGTCTCATTGATCACAATAGGCTGGCAGGTCCGCTGCAGGACAATATTCACTAAAATAGGCGTAGTTATGGATTTTCGATCTGTTAATACAACCTAAAACCTGCCAAAGAGAGCAAACTTTTTCTAGTTGAATTTCGAAGTGTTGGAAAGGCACGGAAATTGGGGTGAACAGCACAGACTGTGAGAAGGCGTGGCCGTTCGAGAGTGAAAGTTATTAAGTGTCCTGCTACCCCTCGTTTAATCCTTGGCGCTTGGCAGGTAATCCTCCCACCAGTCTTAAGCGGTGAGTTGGGATTTTCATTCGGTAAAAAAATGAGGGGGGACCTCTCCAAGGTGTAAGTTGGATGCTGTCCTCTGATTAAAGAGGGGGGATTTTCTTTTTCATTTGTTCATTTCATTTCATTTCCTCTATTTATTTTTTTTTTGGAACGTAAAATAAAAAAATTTGTCATTTTTTATGCTATGTTATCTTCAAACCTGCCATCAAATAGATTTTTTTTCAAGACACTATTAATTCATTTGCAGACTCTCTTGCAAAAACGTATAAATAGAAATTATAATTTTTAGCGAGGAAACTAAACAATACTAGTGCCCACAGCGAATACAGCAAAAGAAAAATATTGTCGCCTTGGGAGACTCGGGGTGCATATATTGTGTTTTTCTTGAAGGGGGGAGAAAACCTTCCACGATGCAAGTGCATAAAACATGATCCGGCCAACCGAGCTGTTCAGATACGGCCACCAACTTTCCACAGCATCAACATTGTGCGGACTAACACGCATGAAATATGGGTTCCACTCGTGTAGGGGGAGTTTCAAACTTTGAGAAATGCGTAATACGCGGTTTTCATGGCAATTTTAGATAAATTCTCAAATGAGACACGAGTGAGGTCAAGAAGAATTATTGGTTTTCATCAATATCTTACCGACAGACGATTTACAATTGCAAAACTCACCATTTTTATGTTGCATAGGCTCTTGCTCTGGGTAACGTTGCTCACGACGAGTAAATCAGTTCTGTAACAGAGAGAAAACAAAAATTAGCCCAGAAAAATAACGCATCCAATAGAATATCAAAATTTCGATAAAATTAGGGTATTTACAAACACTATGAAGAGTCCTCACCAAGGGCCTTCGATTTTTCTCGCGTTATGATGAGACGGCTGGGTAACACGCGTAATTGTGGTTGAATCTTATTAGGAAGTCACCAATTTTTTCCCCACCAGGAGGAGTGAAAACTCACAGAAAGTGAACTCAAGTCGTGAGAAATCACCTGCGTACCGGAACTTCGGCTTATTCCGCTTCTAAACGCCGGAGAGGCAGCCTCGACAATAGCGGATCAGATTTTCAACTGAGATGGGCAAAAATATTTATCCCTCTTTCTACAACAAGCGGAACCCATCAAAAATAACGAAGAGCTAGAAAATAATGACGAAATCAAAACGAGTAAACATATATCATTGATACAATAATATTTTTTGCTCACAATTCTTCAATGATTGATACTCATAAAATATTCTTAGTATCAGTTCAGGCCCATTTCAGCATCGTTGGCAATAATAGTCTTCTTAATTATTCTATTGCCATTAACTTGTGACCGAACGTAGAAAAGGAGAGACTTTCGAGCTCGCTCAATTGCTGAGATAATCGCCGATCGTAAAATACGATACCATTAAGTGTAAGAGGTTACGTGCCCGCTGCACGTTGGAACTGTTGAGTTTTCTCGATAGAGAAAGAATCAGCTGCATTGCGTAAAAAGAAGGGAATCTGGTGAGATTCATCCGTAACAACGACCGTAATGATTTTAAGAAACGCTGCAAATTCATTCACAGGGGTTGGTTATTCCTCGGACCAGGCGCATGGAGACTCATTTCTTCAATATGGGGAAAATGGGGGAACCGTGAGTGTGGCGGGTCCCGGACCCACTCCAATCGATTCAGGGTCCAAAATTTAGTGGAAAATGATACCCCACACGCCTAGGTAGCAGAAATCTCGAAAACGCATATTCATAATGGGTAATAGATACCCATTTTGACCCATAAACTCTTCCAGTGGGTGCCAATCGTTCTGGGACCCTTTTCATTGGATTAAGCGTCCAGAATTTGGTGACACATTAAATTGCAAAAAATCTCAAAAATCCATTTTTCGAAATACACATTTTGACCCCTACCATACCCAAATTTGGTCCGATCGGGTTGAAAAGTTTCGAGGACCAACTAGAGCCGGAAACGAGTCCCTGACCAAAATTTCAGATTTGTAGAAAATTTTCTACTACCAAAGTCGGCGTGGACGGCGGACGGACATTTGCTAATTTTGATCTAGACACATTGAAACGTCCAGAAACAATTTTTGGGCCGAATCGGAGAGATTGACTCTTTGCATGAAAACATGGGTTGAATAATCAACCAAATTTCAATTGGTTAATGGGTTTTGATTAAAAAGTCGAATAATTTTGACACTCGATTGTCTTGATTAATTAAATTTGGTCTGTGGTTGGTTCAAGCCCTTTACATGAGTGGTTATGAGGAATTTTCATTTGACGACCTGGGAAAATCTGTAACATACTCTCCTTTGGCCATTGACCAGTTATGTCTCTTCAGTGTGTCCATGCATTTCAGTGGTCAAGTGCGGTTTATTTTTCAATGTTGCTCAATGGTTGACAACTGCAAGTGGCGACTGGGTTACGAATGCCCCTGCCATTTGACGGTTCTACGGTAATTGACCACCCATTCTTTTGCTGAGGCGGACTTAGCCACCGGCTGAAGCGTCTGCAGCGTAGAAACGAGGGCTCGACAATGCACGGATTCGTGCAAACAGCTCAGTTTGGTGCCAGTGGCATCAAATAGAGAAGCCGGGAGCGCCCGTAAGGAGTTCAGCACTCCCTGACGAAGTTGGGAGCGTTAAATGAAATCGTGTTAACGTTGATGGGCACCAAACACAAAAGGCCTGGAGGGCCTGTTTTGAAAGCGAGCATCGTACACGCAGAACACGGGGCCAGGGCACAGCCGCGACCCCACTCTGGCGAAAACGTGACTCGCTTGACACTAAACAAGGAGGGAGAAACATATAACTCGTGCTTCACTGTAGGGGTGTTTCTATACATCCGAGCGTAGCTCGTTTCAATGTTTTCTAATGAAGGAACTCCCTCGAACCATTCGGGAAAATGAGGTTCCTTCATACAGTTATCGCAAACCGCGGTTGCGCCTTTTAAGAGAGTAACTAACAGTATGCATTCCTTTGCTCTAATAATTCTCACAAATCAAGTTTTTGTTTATAATGCCACTGGATCAAACTCCCAGAACCTAACCACATTTGGTCCAAGCTGCGTGGCTTCTAACAGAATTCGAAGTGCTTCACATGCTCAAATTTATGAGAGGATGGTGGGTTTTACCGTAGAGTTCGTTGTACTGTAGTAAAGAGGGACGTGGTTGTGGCACGGTTGAACGACCTAGTCAGACATCCAATTTTTGAGCACATTCTTTCCGTATCAACTACCCGCTATAAAGCTCTTTCTCCACGTCGCCCAGAGCTCTCCCAAAACACGTGAACTCCTTTTCGGCATTTCTTCCAAAAAGGACGCGTCTTGCGCGGTGCCGTCGCAATCTCGTCCGTCTTTGTCCTGAAGATTCGCTCCGGGAGTTTTTTAAAATCGAATCGCGTCTCCTTCGGGTTTTTTCGTCAGAGGGCAACGGAAGCTCGGTGAAATGCCGAGCAAAAACCACAGGTATAAAGACTAGAAGTTGAAAAAAAAAAAAAAAAACAGGTCACTTGGTTGGTACCGCTAGGAGGAGGGAGCTTGTGGCTTCTCGTTGTGATGCATGATTATGTTAGTTTTTCTTCCCCAATGGGTTTTAACGACTTGTCATAAGCATACGGTACCCTATTCGTTAGAATCACCACGGATGTCGCATCAGAGCAAAAAGGCAAACTCTACGTGCTCAATAAATGTAGATCCGTCAGGAGACAAATCCGGCCATCCCATGTTCGTTCTCTGACTTCCAATAGTAGCTCGAGATAAGCAGCAATACGTGCTACGTTGTACATATACTGGAAGGAGGTGATATGATATGGAACGTGTGACGGAGTAATAAGTAGTAAAGATTGGAGATGATGAGAAGCGGGAAACCGACCAACGGTTCGTGTAGGGTCGAGTGTCGACTTGATCTATCCCATTAGAGTAATAGCCTACGTCTCGTATCTTCAGTGCTACTCCAGACCTCCCCCCTTTTACCCACAGCAGATCCGGAGTCCTATTAGGCCTTGGAAATGGCCCCTACCCTGATGCGACCAGATGAGTCACACCCGATATTAACATAGCTATTCTCACGACAGGCTAATCTTTTATTTCTGTTGTGTATCAGGGTATGACGTGACTGCTCCCGATTTTAAAATTTATATAGGAACTGGAAAGTAGACGGCTAGAGGCGATTAACGCCCTATTAGTTGGTCATAGGATCATGGCTAGTCGATGTCCAACAGAAATTTTTTCGTTTCTCTACTGGCATTTCGAAATTGATGACTGATTCAATCCGTTGCCCAATTGGCAGAATCAACTACTCTTATCGCTCGTTCTTTGACCGCAATTGTGTTGACATTGGTAGTACGGTTACTACACGTGTATGGCAAAGTTTTCCTTCTGCCACATCACGCCATCGCTCTCTCCAGAGTCCAGACATTTATGTAAATATCATACAATGTTTGAATTTATAAAATTACCCAGTCAATATTATTTATTAAATGGAAAAATGACAGCATACACTAATTTTGTCTGGATTAATCTTGCGGTCCACATTATTAGGCTCATGCCTCATCCGCAGACAGCAAATGTTCGACCGAAGACACGGTAAATCTCTTTCCTCTCTCTGATAGAAATTGATCAGTCCTACAGCTTAGTCCAAATCAAACCTTAAGTAAATCTAGTGGCATCTACGAAGTCAAAAACCGCCCAACCAATTTATATTAAGTAACATGACAGCTAATTGGAGCGAATGTATCCGTTGTAATTCATCAAGATAGGACACATTGAACTGAAAGAGTCAGTTACTCGTGATGGATGATGACACATGAGAACGACCGAAGTTAGCACAGCAGAACTTTTTTTCTCTTCGTTCCCATTGAAATATATTAAGCTTCTTCTTAATCACAAAATTTCAGCCCTTCACGAGACTAGGGGATTCTCCGACTTATTTTTATTCATCTATCGACTAAAAACGAGAATAATTTGTAGGATTCGAGGTTGTCCAACAAACATTTCTTAACAAATATTTCTGCCTCCAGCCTCATCATTTCTTTTTTTGAACGAGATAAATTAAACTCTACTCGTGGAGGTTGTAATTAATTTAGACCGGACACTCGAGGAACTAAGAGGAACAGAAATTCGATAATATCGCTCCAGTCGCTGAACTCGGAACCCTCGCCGTTTGGTTGAGGATGCAAACAGATCGAATATCCAATCAATTCGGTCCAATTAAACCGTCTGTCGCGGCCTTTTGAAACAGATTGTTTGACGTTCTAGCTAGCCAGAAAACCTCCCTTCGGTAATCTCTACAAGTTAAATGTAAATAAACAACGTTTGTTTTTCGAACTGATTTCCGTTTAAAAAATTCAGTGAGCGGCCTGAAACTTTAATTGCCTACGTTCAGACGCCAAATACATCAGAATAAATAAATGATGAAGCAGTTTTTTACGTCCGGGAAGTACCTCTCACAAGCGATACTGAAGAAAGAGATTTGGTTTTGTGAAATTACATCTTTTATGGGTATAATACTAATTCATCAGGTCGCCAAGTCATTTTCAACGGACGATAAGTAGGGAGAGTCAAAATATGCTACTTGGAAAACTTATTCATATCACCATCACGTCTCCGTTGAAAGCTGCAGGATCTCATTACAGGTTCCAATGGCATTGACCTCACTTCTCGCGAGTCTATCACATTGGACGTTGTCATCACAATTCTCTCCGAGGTTAGTTGAAAGCTGCTAGTTCATCGTAGTCCTTGTCTGCGGCCAGACTTCGCGACAGCCCGTCAAACTCAATCTTCGTCTAGAGTTGACGTCAGCTCTAGATTATGGAAGTGCAATATCGTCATCCACACAACTTCCTCAGTTTCTCAGAAGGGCGATCCATTAACCTCCCTCCAGTAGTTAATTAAGTTCCACTCAGGACAATATCGAATCTACAAGGGAATACCTGAACTTGGTAACAACTTACAATGATACAGGGATATTCATGTATTTACTAGAATTTTTCAACGGAATTATCGATCCAACTCGGTCAATGCGAACATTGAATGATCTCAAGAAGGGTTCTGAGTACATCTTATCTTTTACGCTTCTATTTTCTCTGGATCGATCTTTACGGCCGTTCGTTGAACGAGAAAAGCTCCAGCCACCCCCTCCGTACCCATCGAGCTCTGAAGGCTTTCAGGATTGAAACAAGAAGAAAGCTTCGGGTTTTTACTAGCGGAGCTGACTTGGCAAAAAGGGAAGGGCTCCACAGCGTCTCCCCCAACCCCTTCGGGATTTGTTTTCGTGTCAATCTTGACAAATCAAACTGAAACTGTTTACCATTGGGGTAGTCTCTCCAGAGAACTCAGTACTCAGACGACTTAAATGAAATCCGTATTTTAAAATTGAATGAATATTAAAACGGCATAAACATAAAACTCCAAAATAATAATACTAAATCAATTGCCTTGACAATTCGTTAAAGGGTTTTAATTTAGAACACTTCCGCGCTTCATCATGGTCATTCTGAACAAACCGCGCGAGTTCCCTTTTGTAGAGCCTTTGAAATGTAAATTGACTCAGTGATCGCTCCTGAAAGCAACCTCTTTCCGGCTCATTTATGAAAGACCGGTTCAATAGCTCTTTTCCTTCAACATTGAAAAGTCCATCATTAAGTTTTTATTTGTTTGTGTGTACGACAAAGCCAGCAGCTGATATGGTGAAACGAACTCAAGATTGAATCATACCAACCATAACAAAAGGTTCCAGCTTCAAGACGAGTCATATCTTTCAGGAGGGATCGTGGTAGGGATCATATTCCAGTTCTTCGTTGCAGCTGAGTCGTAGAGAGTTCAAGCTCACCTTCCAAGAGGGGGGGAGGGGGTATTTACCAACCACCACATGGCTCCAACCGAAAAATAGTTTCCTCAGAACCCAGATCAGGACGATACGACAGAATAATAAAATGGACATTTAGAACAAAATCGAAGCAAATCATGGAGATAAAAGCGGGCCCGGAAGTCAAATTTAGTTAGGCGTTGTAGGGAAAAAACCAGCATGACGGCCTTTACTGCTTCTTCCAGGCAAGATGAATAATCTGAAACAACCGGGTAGGTAAGCGTTTTTTCGTGACATCACCTTCAAACAGATTGTTTCAAGCGTGAAATTTCAATTTTTTCAGAATTACGAACTCAACATTAGGTATCTCTACCTATCGCTCTCACAATTTTATAAAAACCGCACACGAGTTATTTTTAGCACGACGTCGTCCTAGTGAGTGCAATAGACTTGAATGCACAAGGTCAACTTCTCGTAGTCCGCGTCTCCTGAACCTGGTTGGACCCGATGCGGGAGTATCATCCCGACGATAAAAACGCGGCATTCCTTGCCTCTGAGTCAGGAGAGAACCATTAGGACTCAAACAGATCCTTCGCAAGGCTCATCATAGTGGGTAACGTCGTACAACCGGTTTGTGGCCTTTTAACGAAAGGGTTAGAAAAGGCCGAAATTTGAGGGCTCGAGAAGCTCAAGGTTTGAAATTACTTTTACTTTACAGTCTTTTGAGGCCTATCAGCCAACGGGGCAGTCGTCTGGCCTGAATGCTGAGCGGAAAGAAAGTTAGGTAAAGTTTTGGGTCGATTCGCAAGTAAGATTTAACCGTACGATATAGTCCAGACAAGAATTTCTGAGAGCATCTGAGAGAATAATACTTGCAAAAAAGACAATGCTATTGCGCTCGAATTTTGCCGTGACCTTGAAAACAGATAAAATGAATAATATAATGCTAATTGTGATTTATTATGTATTTTTTAAGACTGCACTTTTCTTCTTCGCTCCACCAGCGGGAGCAGGACGCAAAAATGGGAGATGAAAACTCGTAAAAACCCGTCCATGCCAAAATACCGCTTTAAAGGGAAATAAATTGAGGGAAACAGGTGAAAATCAGGTTATTAAAAAGCTAATCGAATGCTTTAAATCATTTTAGGCCCTGTTAGTTGGTCGGAGGTCTATGTCCCTTCCAAGAAAAACTTGCATTTTACATATGAGTTAACTAAATGAGTTAATGCTTTTCAATATCCCTGGACAAGTTGTCACCCCCCTTCTGATAGGACAATTCCAGGAGGTTAGATCTAGGTGCCATTGAACTGACAAAATGATCAGGTTTTAGCCAAATAGAACTGATTAAATCATCTTGATTTTTTGTTGTTGTAATTTTTGTTCTTTTAGCCGCAAAAAAATATATTTTTGGATGTTCATTATGAGCGATAAAGATATCATACTTATGATATCTGAAAAGATGTGCTAATACTAACTGCTACGCATCGTGAGTTGGATTACGTTGCTGCGATCCTGAGTAGAGTCGGAAGCCTGTCTGGGGGTATACGATAGATAAGTCTTGAAGGCTCGCCAATGTAAACTTGTTTCAAATCTCTAAAGAAAATAACACGCCCGTCTACTCCCATCACAAAGAATGCAAATAACACTACGTGCGGATAATCGCAGCATTTAGCCAGGAAAGGAGGTCCATTACGAGGGAAAATTAGACTTCTCAAACCTTGAAAAGGTGGAACCCACGGAAGTTTAACAAGCGTTTCAATCACCTCGGAGCGAGGCGTAAGTCCAATCCAAACTTCCGTGAAGTACTCTCTTGAGATGAGAGTTCAGTTGGTTGGGGGGGCTGACCCACGTATCTAATATTGTTATAAAAACAATTTTAAAAAACCAGAGGCTTTAGAGATTATCTAGTCTTTTAATCAAAACACCAATCGTTGCAGACCTACGCCAACGACATATTTCACCATTGGTTGTATTTTTCTCGGTTGAGTTTTGGCCCGCGATGATTAATAACGATCGATACTCAACAGATCTGAATGAATCACACCCCCAGTCGCCCGGCAGCCATTACTTTCCGTCCAGGGGTAGGAAGTCGATGTGGTGGAAAGCAAAAAGGAAGGGAACATCTCGTGAGAAGTTCTAATTCGTCAGAACGCGTGTTAGAACTGCACGAGCTAGCAAAATACGGCTCCGACATTTTTCTATAACTAACGAGAAACTCAACGTACGATGTAATTTATTATCCTGAGCTATCTGCTGAGCAATGGGATCTGTCCTCTTGAGTTTGATGTATGCAGTGTGACGAGTTTCGGTCACTCTTTGAAATGAATGTACAACTCTCCAGCCAACGGCATTGTTACAACGAAGAAGACCACGTAAAACCTCATCCCGTCGGCCCCTTTGAAGACGTTTTGGGGAACCAGTTAAAAGATATCACCAAAATGAAATGTGAGGGCCGTTAAACCCGATAATCCTTGGAGACCCCTTCCATGCTTATCCGGCCAAAACCGTCAGAGGTATCACCCCAGCAGAAGAACTGTAATCGATATGCCTTCAGGAAAGGGGTTGCATCTTTGTTTTTGTTGCCCATTTCTCTCGACCCTATAAATATTATCGACGCTTTCGCAGACGATTTGGCTCGAAAGCGGAGGGTTAGCAGTGATAATAGACTGATAAGAAGATGACTGAGATTCTAAAAAAAGTGAGTGGCATTGTAACAGAAAACCTTCAACAATTCATGCCGCCCTCCGTTACAGCAATACATTATTTTCTCTGCAATAATGTAACGTACGTCGACTAACGTATAGGAGTGTACACAAACCTTTGGATTAGTGGAATTTTAAATTTTAAATAAATATTGTCATAATGGGTGCATTAGGCATAATGGGAATTTCCATTCTTTGTGAATCCAAGTCATATCGGCATCCAAATCATTTGTGAAGACCAAAATGTGAATAAGTAGTTATTTTATGAAGAATTTTTGGGTTGTATACAAATGACGGCGAGCTTTTCTAAAAATTAATAAATTAAATAGTTATTTAATTGAAAAATCATAATTATGCAAACTGTATGTAACCTCGGAAGAATCCTAGTCTATTCTCAGTCTAGTTTGATACAGTGATTTTGATCAGTCCCGAATGTTTGCATTGAGAGTCATAGTGTTTCACCGCTTGCATTATCAAAATGACATCAAGGTATTTTTCATCTCATCCAAAAGAATAAAACGCTGCGAATTCCTTTACAGGGGTTGGTTATTCCTCGGACTAGGAGCATTCCAATCGATTCAGCGTCCAAAATTTAGTGGAAAATGATACCCCACCCGCCTAGGTATCAGAAATATCGAAAACCCACTTCCAGTATAGGTGAGTAGGTACCCATTTTGACCCGTAACCTCTTCTAGTGGGCGCAATCATTCCGGAACCGGGCTGAAAAGTTTGGAGGACTAAGTGGAGCCGGAAAAGGGTCCCTGATCCAAATTTCAGATTTTTAGAAAATTGTCTACTACCGAAATTGGCGAGGCCGGCGGACGAAGGACGGCGGATGGACATTTGCTTATTTTGATCTAGACACCTTGGAACACTCAGAAAAATTTTTTGGGCCGAGTCGGAGAGATTGACTATCTTGCATTAACCTATTAACATAGTTTAATATTATTTAATTATACATGGAATAACCAACAAAAAAAATGCTGTTCGGGTATTTGATGGTAGCAATCGCTATGATAGATGTTGGTGAGTCTAATCAAGTCGTGCATTAAAGGTACGATGCCTGGCTCGTCCACGAGTAGTGATTCAGGGATCTTAACAATCTACACTCCAATTTATTCTAGCAGGTAAATACATAAGACCATAATCAATTCTAATCTCACTTAAGCAGCTCATACAAAGCAGAGACACTCATTCTTAGTCAAGGTGAAGTTTTGACACCTGCTTCAGGAAGGCGTTACCCTTGAACTCCGTTGAGAATAATCCTTATCAGTGACAACGCAAACGGCTCACGCAAACATTCGCAAGTAAATGAGCTCACCACCAACCACCCTCGTTATCCGGGGGGTTATTACCGGGCAGGACGCAAGTTGCAGAGGTGGGCGCCAAGTGTTGATCCAACAGAGCTCTCTGCTGAGATGATAATGAAGCTAATCAGAGAATCTGAATTACAAGACACTCTGCAGGGGATCTGCTGACCTCTGTTGCTTACAGTGAACATGATTGTGGTAACTGCGGTATGCCTACTAATACAGGGATCTGAAATCTCGGATTCAGCACATCTGCAGTTTTTATAATAACCTCGATGAAGGATTTTATTGACCACAAACATAATTATTTATTTTTTAAAATTTTATTTATTTAAATGTACGCCTTTTTGGTTGGTCATCAAAATAAGCTAATGTCCGCTGTCCTCGTCGGTTTTGGTAGTACACAAGTTTCTAAAAATCTGAAATTTTGGAGGGACCCGTTTCTAGCTTTAGTTTGTCCTTGAAACTTTTCAGCCCGATCGGACCTAATTTGAGGGATACGGGTCACAATGTGTTTTTCGAAAAAGGGTCTCTTGAATAAATTTTGGAAGCTTAATCCGATGAGACGGGTCTTGGAACGATTGGCGCCCACTGGAAGAGGTTATAAGGCAAAATGGGTATCTATCTACCTATTTTGAATGTGGGTATATGAGATTGTTGGTGCCTAGGCGAGTAAGGTATAATTTTCCACTAAATTTTGGACGCTGAATCGATTGGAATGAGTCATCATGCACCTGGTCCGAGAAATAACCAACCCCTGTAAAAGAATTCTTAGCTTTTTTTTTTTTTTTAATTCTGTATGGCAGGAAATCATGTTTTAGGGACAAAAAATGTCAGTAGAAATGGGACAAGGCAGTAGAAAAGCCACTAGAGTACCATTTCAGCATAAAAACTCAACTATAAAAAAAAAAAAAAAAAAAAAAAAACTGGCACGTGCAATTACACGAGTATCACACGAGTGTTTGGGACAGAGAATACCGAAAAGAGGGGTGGAGAGGAGACTATTGATCTACCCTCCCCCCTCCCACTGGGCCACCACAGTACTTCCCCCGTTCCGACAGGATCACCGCGCGGCCCATTCATCTTTCCCAAGTTCTGGCGTACTCGCCCGTCCTTGTCTTTTGTGGCCGCCAGGGACCTTCGCGTTAGTAGGGCTGTTCAAGCAGCATGGGGTTTCTATTTGGCGGAATAATTTGCTTTTCGTCCGTTCTTCTCTGGAGAGCTGTTCCACAGGTACTACGATTGTGTAGTACTCAACGAACAATAAATTTATCAGTGCCTCAAACGCACCAGCGTCTGCAGTTATGCGTCCTCCTCTGCAATATCAAAATGATCTTCGTTAAGCCAAAACGACGAATATGTACATACAGCGATAATTCACCTAAGCCCATAAACATGAATTTCAGGAGGAAGGAAAAGGATCCAGGACCAATAGGACAAATAAAGAGTGCAAGCCATTGAACTACCTAAAAACTTCTGTATCGCTCAAACTGACTGAGGTTAGGTAATATCGATCATGCAAAATCCATCTAAACTGTACTGACTGAAATTGACTGACATATATTTTCCAAGAGCTTGTAATTATATAATTTTTTGAACCTTTTTTTCAGCAAATCAGACACTTTTTAGATCAGCTAATATATTTTTTCATCATGATTATTGTGAGATTATTAAAAATTTTAATTATAAAATTTTTTGTTAATTAGAGATTTGCAAGGTTTGTGTAGGACCTACGTTAAATGTAACCCTCAATACAGCACTGCACCATCTTTATAAGGAAGTAAAACTATTATCCTTGCAAGCGTTCCGGATGGTGAACAATTTTTGCGTACATTAAGGTTGTTTGCAATATCGCAAAGACTCGGAATGATGTGGAAATAGTTACTAACTTGATAATAGACGGATCTCAGTTTCCAATGTACTCAGCCAGAGAGGGAAAAAGTGGAATAATCAGAACTCTGCTCTCTGCGGTTAGATACGTCGATTCAGTAATGCAACCGACAGGGGTTGGTGTACGGGATTATATCTTCAGTGAGGAGTACCGACCACCAAATACCGACAATGTTATCATCTCAGTACACTCGTCCCCCTGACAGAACTGTGTTCAATGGAAGACTGTATCCATTTCTCCTCACCAACCCGCATCCCGGCAGTACAATAAGTTTCCGCGGATGGAATATGCCACGGAACTTTTAGATAAGAAGTGTGCTTGCTTTTAGGGCTACAGATATAGTAGCTGCTTTTGAAAATTTGATGCAATTGAACTCATGAAAAATCGCGGCATATTTATTTAAACAATAATTATTGGTGAGTGAAAGACCAAGTTTCTACATGTAAGTGGGCTGATGAGTTCAATAAATCATTCATGTGAGGACATAGTTGGGGGACAAAAATTGTAGCTTGTACGTCAAAATGGCTAGAACAGACAAATGATGATTCTAGAATATATCTCGTATCTATCTAGTATCCCAACCTAAGATAGTTACCGAAAACTGGAGAGGGGACGCTCAGAATCTTTCAATATCCCAAACCAAGGTACGGTATCTACAGCCACGTATTCGAGAGTGGTGATTTGAGATAGGAGCGCCAAAAGGGGCTTTTTATCCAAGCGAAAGACGTTCCCGAAAATTGCAATATCCCGAAAGGACGAAGCATAGGAGTGCGTGTATTATCTCGGGACCAAATGTATTCAGGACATGTTCCAGACTTCGCTCTCTTACCGGCCCTCGGTTCTTAATCAATGTCACCAGCCGGCGCATTGACATTCTTCCGGTTTTCGGCTCTACGCACGTGGAAAACCAGGCTGGTGGTGATATTGCTCCTTTTACCTTTGCGTTGACCCCAACATGTAGCCTCAAATGTATCTACTTTTACGAATACTTGAGTAATTTATTGGGAAGAGGAGCTAGCTCCTTCAGACTAATTTGAATGTAAAGTGTTTCTGTTGGATAGTTGAAGATGAGATAATTAAGGGAATTAAAGAAATAATATATCACTGGATATGATAAATAAAGTACAGACATAAAAAATTAAATAGAGGGGCGGGGAGGAATTGTCTTACGCTATCGGTATCGAGAAATCAGAATTAGCCAGCATTACCCAGGTGGTTGGTACCTAATACCTCCAGTAGAAAAAGGTGACAGGTTGACCCTATTTTGTTAGGAAGATTAAAATCACAATAGTGAGTCATCTCGACACCCTTATATTGTTCACAAGCCCTAATTCTCCTTTTGGTGCGCAATTGGTACCCCAAGACTAAGAATAAACCGTCAAGTCGAAACTAAATTTTCTTGACTCGTTTTGAAATTCAAATCAAGGCAAATTCCCACTCGAGAGGAAGTTTTCATTAGATTTGGGCTCAACACGGAGTGTTGCAGAGATTCTTGCGAAAAATACCTTCATGAATATTCTCCCTCTTGTGATCCCCTGGGTTACAAGACCGGTCCATGAAGGGTGTAGCCAATCCAATTAGGTCGAAAGGGGAAGAGGTTTGGTCGCAAATAATGTGAAGCGGTTGCTGAAGGCGTGATCCGTCACATCCTCGAGGGCTTTACGAGGGCCGAAATCTCGTCGTGAGTTGGTTGTCCACAGTTGAACGATGAAGATAAAAGAAAGGCCCAACAACAACTAATCCTATTAGCTGATGAGATGGAGTAAATTGGTCGAACGCCGCTGTCTAGAAGACTAATGCATAAGGGATGAAGAAGCAATGGCGGCCAACAAACGGCCATTTCAAAAATCGCATCATCTTCTCTCAGGAATACCAGGTACGTGCTCCAACAAACGTACAGAAAAAAAATCTTATGAGTACGCCACAAAAATGAGTTTGATACACCCATCGCACGTTAACACTGTGAAACAGTGACTTATCTAGTAATACAACAACGAGTTCACTGAACAATCAGTGGAAAGGATGGAAAATATTTCTGCTAGGACTCTTTTGATTGGAAGAAAGTTAATCAGATGTACATAGTCGTATGTTTGCGGTCCCGACCTGCCTGAGTGATATCAAATTCTTATTTTTGATAGGCAACGAGGCTGGGTCCGCAGACGCTGACGTAAGCTGTGTACAAATTTCTTCCAGACACAACAGGGGCGCGAAAGGAGTTGACGAGTGGCACTTCTCATCAGATATGAAGTGAAGTGGAGGAATAAAGGGAAGCCACGGGCACCCTCGTGACAAATATTTTTTCGTTCTTTTCAAGTTGACAACGTGAGTTCTTGGGCGAGATTCAACATACGATCATCGATTTTGAGTCGTGGAACTGTAATATTAAGTCTGAATAAGAATAGTCCATATACTCGCAATATCGCAATATACCACAATACCCACTCATGTTGAAGGTTTCGTGTCTCAACAGATTTTTGGTCGACTTTCATAAATGGATTACTGGATTGTTGGATTCAGAGAATGTTTATCTTTCACTTACAGAACATCTATTGTTCATTTCTCAGGAAATGAACGACAATACTCTACGCTATTCACGCTGGGTACCAAAGCTGTTTGATTCGATATCCCAAAACCATTATTATACTAAAGGGCCAAGAGATTCTTCCAGCAGGATCGTATATAGAGTAAGACAAAAGACCCACAGCTACAACCCCTCAGCTGGGATTTCAACCAAAAACTCCATTCAGACACATCGTTCTTCTTTCAAGGCTTTTTTCGAGGGACAATGGCAACGATGGATGACGGAAGATTGAAGGGGGTTTTCTTTGTTTATTGTGGAGTCCCACCCCTTTTAAGCGATGGTTTCAAGACACATTAGAAATTAAAAGCATTCAAGTCGAAAGTTTATACCTCAGTTATGTCCGTGTTATGCCCATCATGTTACCAATAGCAAGGTATCTATGCCCTCTTATGTTATGTCCCTTACCAATAGCACCCAACTACCTTGCCTGTCAGGCAATTCAACCATCTGAGAGGGCTGCAAAGAGGCCCAAAGAGCAGAGACTCAAATAAGAAGAGTTATGATCCTTGTGATGCGAGAGTATTGTGGGTACGAATTCTAGACTCATGTCAGGTATTGCTCACCAATGAGATCTGGAAAAGTCCACTTACCTGCAACAGAAAAGAAGAGAGATTATTAATTGAAGTTATGGACAACACAAGAAAGGAAACTGTCTGAGCATTCACCAGTTGTACTTTCATCGAATGCCTCACAGAAACATGAGAAGTATGAAACAGTTCATCAGTAGCAACGAGGCAGAAGTAGTAAAGAAATAAATGCAATCCTGTCAAGGTGAGACAGATCATTCGGAACACGAACCGTTTTTCTTATTCACCGAATTAGATACAGTTTGGTAGGGTGAACCTTTTAATCGTGAAAAACGTTGCTCCTGCGGTTTTTCGATGTTACGTTTGGTCAAGTTTCGATCAACGATACCGTGGAAATCCCATGAATTATATACGGTCTCAAATAGTTGTGCCTCTTAATTCGACAATGGCGTGTCTCAATTCTTAGAGATTATCTAAACATTCGTTTCATGGGAGCAAAACGCGGAATAAAACGCGCCATCAACTCGATGATCTTTAGGGTAATCGGTAATGTTTCCACTTAGCACTGCAAGAGCGAGGACGCGAGAAAGTCGTAGAACATTTTTTTAATTTCGTGATTCGTGGCTATCAAAGTTCTGGGTTAAGAGAAAAACAGACGACGGTCTAAAGAGGGTCATTCTGAAGATTAACATCTGGTTTTGTTGACATTGTAGGTTTATCGATTCTCAACAAATGAACCACAGCTGCTGACTTTTCCCCTGACGGTCGTGTTGAGCCCATTTCAGGGTCCAAGTTTCCAGGTGGCTCGTTTCTACATTCAAGGAACTACAATGAAATACAATATACAAAAGCATTGAATTTATTCGACCTACGGCTTACTTCAACGGTAAATAGAAAATTAAAAAAAGCTATCCACAGTCCGTTTCTCACCCAAGGAATTATGACAGTTGCAAAAGCAAATTTTAGCTCTTTGCATTAATGATTTGACCAAAAGAACTGTAATATCTAAATTAAGGATTTTGGAATATTTATATGACTCATTATGACTCAATCACAAGTTAGAAGAAAGGTTGGTACAATAAACTAACCAGGAACGGACGTCTTCGAATTCAAGACGTCTAGCATACCTCTATGACTCACCAACTCAAACTCAACTTCAAACTAAGCTAATTTAAAATCCAAAATGTCCGCCCGCCGATGGGGAAAGAAAAATGCATTTCATATTTGAAAATTTCAAGTCACTCTATTTGGGTTTTAACTTGATCCTCGCTCATTCTTTCAGCCTAATCAACCCAAACGGAAAATGGCTTTGTAGAAAACTAGGCGTGAACGGTGCAATTTTCCATTAAATTAAATTTTTAGTACAAAATCGATTGAGATATGTCCAAGACCAATTACCGTACGATGGATAAAATACTCTTTGCCGAGAAAATGATATAATTTGAAAATGGATATATTTTGAAGAGAAAGAGTTTCCAACTTTTTCCTCACTTTCAATTGGGTAAATATTTCCTCTGGAAACATGAAAGATACGCTTTCATACAGGAGTGAGCTACGCGGAATAATAAACAATTGTCGAATAATTAATGATTAAGGCTTAAGGCTCTTTTGGCATGCAAATCTTGCCCTTTTTTGGCCGGTGGGATTATACTACTGCATCCGGGTTCTTTGATTTATAATGTATAGTGAATGACTCGAAGGCATTCCAGACGTCCCAAGGCCACCAACCATGAGTGCATATAGTGACGTCATAAGGTCGTCTCCACGTGGGTTGCATGTGTGGCGGTGCTCTAATGACGTCTGACGATGAAAAAGTTGCGCCACTGCACCGCCCCTTTCGTCAACACGCAGCCTCATATGCACAACCTCCAACTCACGAGTTGTACATTCCATCTCTAGACAGAATCTACTCCAGTTCGAGATCATTTTTCATCAGGACCCACAGAATTACAGGCCAAAATCAAGTCGGTTTAGGGTGGAACGTGGAGACTAATTGAGGGATTCACCTACGCGGTGATTGGTAGCTTCGTATGAAATGATCGTCCCGCGTTATTTGCTCTCATTCATCTTAATCCATTGATAATGACCGAACATCATCACTTCAGGTTGTTTGTACTTCGATCGTTTGTCACAGAAACAGTCGCTGCCGAAGCCCTTTTATCAGCCAAATTAACACGTGCATTCATCATGGCGACAGATGGGCGAGGGATGCCTTCACTAACTTTGTACTCATACGTATTAATTTGCGGCGAGATAATAAGGCGAAACGTGCGGATTGTGAGTTGAGACATCAGGCATTGATCAGTGGATTGTGTTCCAAAGATGTTTTAAATGCATAGGAGTTGTGAAAAATTGAAGTTTAAATTACTAACGTGATCAGCTGATCTGCAAAATACGTAGGTACGAATCAGGTCCGGGCAGATACCAATATATTCCATCTATACACGGATGATCCCGTCTGTTCATCTGTTATGCCGAGTTAGCTTCAAAACGGCTTAACGGATTTGAAAGATTTTTGTCATCACATTGCGATCAAGTATAACAAAACGTACCAGAAAGCGCCCAAAAATCTGCCGAGGGGTGGATCACCAATCAGAGCTGGTGGCTCAAGCAGATATATTAGCAGAGCAGACTTCTCCCCTGATCGCTCCTCAATTTCTGCTTCCAATACTATCGAGAAGGCAGAAGAAAAGGAGGAAAACAGAACATTTTCTGGGCGACAACCATCAGTTGAAATCTCGAACAGCAAACGAAGAGAGTGGTCATGCTAGTTGTGGATAAGACATGTTTGGGAGCATCAATGATGGCATCAGGAGATTTTCCAGACCAACACACGTTGAGAAAATGAGCGAAACTAGGCGCCTAGGTACGCTGGCATCTATCTGCGATCTTCTACATACACCTTTTTGCTCATTTTCTTAACAATATGTTTCGTTTGATCATGAAAAGGTTTCAGATCACTTCAAAACGCTTTATCGTCTCAAAGTAGTAAGTTGGTGAAAGTGATTTGGTACACACGACTCACAACAGGCAAGACTCACGTCATTGCCGGTGTGCGTACGCAGGCTTCTACCTAGTCGTATTCCGTAAGCAAGCTGATCAATCACTCTATTCAAGACTCATTAGCCATGTTCTTGGTACACCCATCGTTTGTGCGCTAGCGAACAGACTTCAATCAACTTTGCACAAAGCAACCTATGTAATCAGTTTGAAACCCCTCGTGCACAACCCATTCGGTTGATGAGACCTAGATAAGCGCCGTTTTCAATTAAAGCAACGACATGGCGGTAGGGATTTTCATTAAAATAGAACCCTGTAGAATACGCCAGTTTTCTCCACTTAGGAGAAAATCGCGCCAAAAGATATTGCGACGGTGATAACGAATTGAATGAGCTGCTATAATCCTGAATTAGAACGATCCACAATAAATAGCGGAACTCAAACACGCTTCTAAGTTTCTATTTGGATTTTCGAGACTTGAGAGGACCTTCACCTTTTGTTCCCAAACGCTATTCAAACATGTGACACAGGCCCATGGGTGGGATGGACGTGGGAGTCTCTTCCTGGACCAGGTAGACGTACAGTGCTTTCTTCAAAGATCACCGCGCATACAAAAGAATCAGTTTCAAACGAGGGTTCGCACCACCTATGAAAAATCCAACTTCGTTCTGACGACGATGTTTCGGGAAATATAACTACAAGTATTGGAGGTGTAGCAACTTTTGGGTGAAGTAGCTTCAATAAAAACCAAAAAAATCTCGAAAAACAAATTTTCAAAATATCTTTGACTCAATGTTTTCACTTAAAAAAAAAAAAAAAAAAAAAAAAAACTAACTTAAAAATGTGAAATGCTAGACACTCGACTTCAAATTTACAGATTTCTAGTGACCATCGTAGTATTCTATCATTCGTGAGGTCAAAACCCATTCAGGGCCATGATGGCAAATCAAGACCTATCGTTTTCATGCCGATAGTTATGTCAGAGCGTCATATTATGTTATATTGCAGAACCAATCGATACTCTTCGTGACCCTCCTTCTTGAAAACTAAAGGCAGCGAATCAATTTCAAGAGTTATTAATGTGGTCCTGCAGCAAAATGGCATAGTTGTAAACTCATAAATGGCAGCATTTACAACCATGTGGAAATTGCCGCAAAGGAGCGACCATGAATCTCGGACACCATAAAGACCAGCCAGAGTTTTATCGGACGATGTTGAGCGTCGTCATTCCAAGGAGAATTTTACGATCACGGCATTTAACGATCAGTTTACCACTGCAGGCAAGCTAGATACATTCTTCAGGCAGAGCTTACGCGGCACTGGGGGAGCTTGACAACAAATCCGCCTATTTTGTGGTACAACGAAGAATCACTATTGTACAGAAAACTTATAAAAAGTATTGATTGAATTTTGAGAAACTAAAAAAAAAGTTTCAAGACTCACATCTCTTGAACAACAGTAGGTCACCGAATCACTGAGGTTTTATTCCTGACAATTAACAAAAGTTGGAGCTCAACTGGAAAACTGGAGCGTGCTGAAGAGCATGAAAGTTTCAAGCGGTCATTCTTCTTTCCTTCTTCTCTGCCACGTCCGACTTTACAAATTTATAGTGGCCGTTCATGTAAGAAAGAAAGGGAAAACCCCAAAGAGGTTTCTTCGGTAGTAAGATGAATTTCAACCGAAACTTTTGGCAGCGCCAGAACAATTTGTTCGAGCACTCCAGGGAAAATTGAACTGTTTTACGGTTATTTCTTCTACAGCCGGAAAACTTGAAATGGAATTCTACTAGAATTTTTTATACTCTGGTTACTCTACTATTTTTTCATACTCTAGTTTTCTATCCATATGCACCCAAAATATTTTCAGAGAAACAGCCCAAGACTGTGCCAAAATAAAATATACAGGTGAACCTTAAATGTTGCACGAAAATCAGAATTGATATTAAATGATATTATAGACAGAAACGTTCCTCTTGTTATATGATTTGGGCCGCATTTACACCCAAAAACTTGTTGCAAAATCACCTCACTATGATAGAATATGAAGTATAGGGATCGGGATACGATAATTTTGCAAAACAATGTCTTAACTGTTGAAATGGAGGAAACAATTGATTTATTTAACGACATCGTTGTGAGATTCCACAAGAAAAACAATCGATGTCCATTTCTATGGACGAATGGCTACAAAAATCAAGAGTAGTGCCAACTCGCTTTGCTTTTTTGGGGCAAAACCTTTGGAGGATCACTGATTAGCTGAATCGTTTGTCAAAAATATTTCAGATGCAAGAATACTTCCACTCATAGCACTTTGCAAGTCAGTTTTATTTCAATAGTCTTCGCGATGATACGGAAAGAAGGAAGTCGCTTTTTGAAGAGGGTTCCCAAGCACGCAACTTTCGTGATGGGGAGCAGTTGAATGAAAATTGAGCCTGAAATGGCCTCACCCTCGCATCTTCTTGAAAGCAATGAATCCCGTGAGAATTTGCCAACGTTCATATCGACCGACCTACACTTTTGGCTACTTCAGACATTCTAGGAAACTTGACAAAAGATGAGTTGCGGTAGGGGGCCGATGAGCACATTTTTCCGTACGAAAACCTACGTACAAAAACAAAACAGGCAGTGACTTTTCTTTAGTCGGTTGCGTATTTTATTTACAGCCAGCGATAACTGCACAGGGCCTGCTAACGGTGTTGTAACTCAATAAAAGGCAGGAACCGTCTGTTTAGTTAACACTGAATTGATCAAACCGCTCCATCTAGAAAAGGGAACAGCTGTGCGGGGGTCCATTCAATTGGATGAACAGCCGAGTAAACTTGAATGCCTTTGTCGTGGACATAGTACAAGGCTTTTATTAGCTCTAATAACTCTAGAATAAATATGTAGTGCCTAGTGAATTAAAAACACGGACGATCATTGTCGTAAAGAATCATCAATAGCCAGTTACTTACAAAGTGTGAGTTGAGTAAATTGTCCTAATTTAAAGGAAATTAAATGAGAGCATCTATCGTTGAGAAGAGGCAAAATTATCGAGGAAAAGAGGGAAGTTAAGTTAGACAGTGAAGCCTTCCTTGTCGGCCCTTAATTTTGGTTCATCAATCACTCAGCCCAATGACTGCAAACGTGCATAATTTTCAATTTGATTTTTGACGCAGAACTGATCGGGACGCGTCCAGGACCGTTGCAGGAATTGCTGCACCCTGGATAAGAGGCCAAAATATGGATTTTATGGTTGAGCTTCCAAATAATAAAATATATTGAATGAATTTGCCACGTTCTAATCTTCATCATTTTTTTACAACCCTGAACCTGGTCACCACGGACTATTGGTGGCACTTGACGCTGAATTTAGATATTTCTCTAAAATAAAATTAAAATTAAAAAAAATGAAAGAAACTGCCATTTACGGGGGCAAAATAGGCAAATGAATCGGCATCTGAAATATCTTATTACCTGATATCTTATTATCTTATTCTGATCTAGAATTATTTTAGCAATACCCCGATAACTGGATAATGGAATTCAGAAGGCAGACTATACAAATATCTAGATAGACACAACCTGATGATACGGCTAAATATTTGAGGAGTCTGCACAGTGCAATTGCGCTCATCTACACTGGACGAGCAAGTGCCGGCTCGTTTTACAAACACGCTGTTGTTGACCAATGGCAAATGAAGCTCAGAACAAGTCGATAGCTGCTTGCATTACAATATCATTGTAAATGCTAATGATCGATTGGGCCAACTGCTCTACAACACAAGCAGGGCAGTTAATTGGCTGTCAGTAGTTTCTAGGCCGGGTCTGGAAACAAGGTATTCTCGTAAATAGGATCCAGTAGTGTTATTGGTTGGTTGGATAGCGATGGAATTGCTGCTTGTGTTCAGAGCCCTTCTGTTGGGACCGCCTCTAGTGCGGCTTGACAAGAATAAGGATAGTACACAACTCAGATGAATATCAGAATCACGATTGTAGCCGTTCAGCTGATAGTCTTCTCAACCGTTCGATAGATTGCGGATACGCGGAACAACAGAGATTATTGTTCACATTAAATCGTTTAAAATATTAGTTACGTGTGTGAAAAGGTTCCTTGTAGCGAGGAACCTATGTTGGTTCCTCTATGCGAGGTTACGATACCATTAGAGCCAGATTTTTTCTCAAAAAGTTTCAGGCAATTTCACGAGAAAATGAGCCCGCGAAAGGCCCTCGTTATCTGAGTCACTCAATCGGGAAACCAATGCCCGAAGACCAATGGAAGATTTTCTCCGTTATCTACAATTCCACCTACCTATACGTGCTTATTCGTCCAATGTGGGATTAAATTTTGGTTCCGTACACTTGAATGGTTTTCAGGAGAGTTTGCGTGGTGAGCCAAAAATGCAGAAGGGTTGTGGGGTGAGTTAGATTTATTGATAAATATCCAATAGGTTGAAGTTTTATCGAGGTGTTAATTTTATTTTGCCTTTTGGTTTTCTCGTTGTGAATGAGTTATAAGTGACGTGGTATCTGGTATCAAATTCTTCCGGAGTTTTCATCATAATCGACGGGGTAGATAAGCTGCTCACCTGAGGGGCAGAGCATGGCGAAGATCGCGGTCGTCGATGGGCGGCTTCGGCAGAAAGATGCTGCAGAACGAACGCGGACGCGCACCGTGGCACTGGCGGCACAACACTGGGGAACTCGCGCTCCTCCCAAGGCGCTTTCTTATTGATCCAGTCGGCTAGGGTCTGGTCCGCTCTGCGCAGCTCACTATTGTTTTTCCATCTCGAATCGTACGCCTGCCACCCTTCGCCCTCGAGGAAACCGAAGGGCGTGGGTGTTGGCTTCGCTATGAGCACCGAACATTTTTAACCCCTCCCCCGAAACATTCTAGACCACTATTTTGCGTTTGGACTCTTGAATAGAGCTTTTTTTACGTTTTCACAAAAACTTGGGTTAAGGGCGTGGGAGGCCATCCATACCCTTAGGTCCACCCTATAGTGGTGCACATAGTAATAACACAACACTAGTAACCACACATCCGTGTACTTCTAGCTAATTTCACGCCTCTTAACTATTATAATAGAATATAATAGATAATATAATAGAATAAATAATATAATATATTAATAATAATAATAATAATAATAATAATAATAATAATAATAATAATAATAATAATAATAATAATAATATAAGATAATATAATAGAATAGATATTATCTATTCTATGAAAATTCTACTCTCGCATTAACTAGTCTAAAACATAGTTGCCTATTTTCTAGTCCTGAAGTAACCAGAAACCCATATTCAAAATTCACGTTCTTACTTCGTTTATGGTAACCATACCAGGGCCCATTGCAATAGTTTAAACAGATTATAAGCCCAAAGTTCAGTAGGAACAAATACTCCACTTGCCCGAGACCCCGATAAGCGCATAAACACATTTTCAACAATCATAACGAGGCTCTGACGCCTAAACGCTATTATATATTTTATGACAAGAATAATAACAAAACTATTTACCTGCAAATTTCTCTAAAAGGTACATACCAATCCATTTGCTTTAATCACCAATTCATGTGGTTTGTTCAACAGTCGTATTGATCATTCTACAAATCACACACAAAAAACTCTTTAGACTATTGATTAAGCATACATATACTCCCAATAGCTTCGAAAAGCCCATTTTCACCAAGAATTCATTTTCAAAATCTCACCCTCACCCTGTCGTAATTTAAAATAATCGTACCAGTGCCCATTTCAACGGATTCAGCGTCCAGGACTCAGTGAAAATTGATACTCCACTCACCCAAAATCCCAAAAAGCTCGAAAACACACTTTCAAAAATCACACCGAGGCTTTGTTTGGGGCTAAAAGACTAGAAAAGAGTTACACAAAGCAAATTCGTGGAGCCATACAAAGTCTAGGTTTGGAAATCCAGCTTTTCTAAGCATTTTAAAGACGTTTTTGGTCTGTATGGTGGACCAAAATTTTGGATTTGGAATCAAGACAATTTGAAACATGAATGATTAAAGTTTAGAGGAAAACAATAAGTAAAATTGACACGAGTAAATTTGGGGAAAACAGTAGTTTCACTGAAGAGATATAGTTTTAGTTTAAGTAATAAACTCTAGTATATTTATGGTTGTGAAAATTCCAGACTTCCATTGCAGGTAGCAGAAAACCAAAAAATTCATCATCAAGTTATATTATACCTTCAAATTCGGGTGATTCAGAACTACGTGAACAAATCGCCAAAATGAAAAGGGGAAGATGAAACGTTCAAGCACCGTCTGAAGAGGGGACCATGAATTAATCAATTTCGGAGGTTACCCACAACTCTAGGTTTTGTTGGCACGGTGCTGAGAATGTGGAAACCTGGAGGGTGGATACATAGAAAGGAGGGTTGAAACTGCCTGAAGCTGTTACTTCTGGTTGTTTCCTCAACTTCCTGTCTCACAGTCCGTTTGGACCCTCGTCTGTTTCTGTTTTCATTTGGCGGAGCAATAGGAGCAAAAGATTCGCTTCGTATAACACAGGGTTAGAGGGACAGTTCTTAACAACTTACGAAGGTATAAAATACAACTTTCCTCCGGTGGGCACCTGTCGGTTCTTGATCCGTCTCAATGGATTGAGCGTCCAAAATGTAGTATGAAATGATAACCCCAAAATCGAGTTTCCAAAGCACCTTTCTACCCATACACTCCCCAAATATAGGCGTACGGTGAACGGAGATTTCGGTTTTTTGATCGTGACACGTAGAAATGTAAAATATCACATTTTGGGGCAAATCGAAGAGGTAAACCTCTTGCGAGAAAATTCAAGTTGATTATTCAAGGAATAATAAACTGAAAAGGCAAGACCGCATTGTCCGTCCACTCCATTTTTGGAATTAAAAAAGGTTTCCTAAAAAGTCAAACTGTGTCAAGGAGCTCTTTTCGGCTTTAGTTGGTCCTCGAAACTTTTCAGCCCAATCGACCCAAATTTGAATTTCAGGATTTTTGGGAAATAGCTATGTGAGGTATCATTTTCCACTACATTTTGAACGCTTATTCTGTTGTGATGGATTCCGGACACCCCACCGTTTTCCCCATAGTATTGCCCAAAGAAATAATAAACCATTGTGAAAAAAAATTTGCAGCGTTTTCCCTTAGACCAGTGGTTTATTAGACCAATTACAAGTTGATAATTGTTGTGTAAGAGTAGGTATAATTGCTGTGTAGGTATGAAAGATTCTTCAGTAAACTCAGCCAACTTTCACTCCGCAACCAATTCAAACGTTCCCGAAGGAGGAGTCACTCTTGTCGTTTGAGTTCGACGATATAAAGTTTGGGGCGAGACTCCCGGGTGTAGTTAGCCCACCCTTCGTCGACTATAATAATTTATTAACTGTTCATAGTCATGCTTGGGGTTCACGCGAGTTCTCGGAAAGTGAAGATGGCTCTTATCCAACCAAGACTTTCCGGTAATTGAGCACGCAGAGAGTTTCTTGAAAGCCACACTCAATTTGACTCCATCTATGATATCTTCAGAGAAGAGCAATTTAGAGTTTTACTACTCGAGACAACAGCTTGCGAGGAAACCACATACGCTGACTAAGAATTTGGTGGCGCTGTAAATCGAATAGGAATAGCAGAACAACTGACTATGTATTCGGACTTGGATTCAATGCTGTTAAAATGCGTACGAAGGTTTTGCCCAATGTTATTGAATGAAATAGTATTTATTCATCTATAGTTTATTATTTTTATTAATAATACCTAACCAGTACTATTCAAAATCAGCGTCGTAATTGGTTAAGGGCATTCGGATGGCGAAGTCGCACTAGCTCTTCAGTCTTTTAACATTCGTGTCTTCGGAACCGCACTGCAGACAAGCCATACCACGGATAATGTCATTTTGTCGAATAGCCGGATACACTTGTAGGAGCCAATGGCCGGCGGCAGCCGCTGATCGCTCTTTCGTGATAGCATCGCGATAGGAAATCTCCTTTGCAGGTGCCACGGTCGAGGAGGTTGTCGATATACTCAATCTTAACTCAATTTCCCACCCAAACATTTATGCCGCCTTCCTGTCGCGTATCGGATCCCCGAAAATAGCATCAAAGGATGAAAATGTGAGCACAATCGATTGTGATACGCACGGAATTCTTAAGCGTACAGGGTAAAAAGGTAACGCGAGGGTAATGAACTCGTTTCTACGCAACTGAGATGGTCGAATCCATCCTTATATTCACGAATACGAGTTGGAATGAAACTAAAATATACGGAAATATGAATGTGAATACAAACAATTTTATAAAAATGCTCCGAAAAATCTGAAAATTTCCCCGTAAACCCCATCTGGGTCTCCTTTTGTGCCTAACTATTCTATTCTGTTGTCCCCAAACGTCCTGGGACTCAGTAAAAATGAGTATGTATTTCGAAAATAGTCCGATCCCGGCCGGCGATCCAATTACGGATTTTGACTATAAATAATATAACTAATAAATCATGAAATATTTTAGAGCGAGAGCTGTTGATTTTTAACGTTATAATCGTAATTACACAGAGCTTAATGTAGTTAGCTAGTCAGCTTGGGAACGTCATACCTAACTGAAAGAGGGGGTTACTCAAGATTTGGTCCGTCCAATTTAACCCTTGGCCTTTGTCAGCGTTTCACTTGGATTCAATTCGACTACTTTCTAGGACTCACATTCCACACCTACGCGCATTCCATTACACGCAATATCTTCTAAAATACTTCTACCTATTGGTATATTGCCGCCTTATTTGGCATTGTCGGTCTCATTCTGTCTATTCTCGATTATCACACTGAAGGAAACCTTAAAGCCGGTTATAATAGATTCCTACACCCTTACAACCATCAACCCCCGGGAAACTGCCTCATAATCCCCATGGTCATTGTCTGGGAATACCCGGGTCAAGGGTCTCAGGGTATCAAACCCGCTCCATTCCTACACGCTCCGATAGATAATGCAATAGCTTGAATCCGGAATTACTCAAGGGGCGTCTCCCACCACCTTCATCCACACTAATTAGATCGTCCTGTTTTAGGGTTCATGGGGAAGTTTTCTCGACTCAATTCTTGTTCCAGAGATGGGTTCTTTCTTCACCACTAGATTCCTTCTATCGCATTAGTGGGAGTCTTAAAGTTTACTATGTTCCACTATTCTGATTTAATTTTTAATTAATATTGACTAAAAAACTTTCAATTGAACGCCACGAATTCTTCTAGAGGGATTAAATATCCGATGAAAGCATGACTTCGAGATCACCAGCTTCGGTACTTTAGTTAGATCTTCGCGAGTGAATCGATTCAGTAGTCAACAAACTTATATATTTCATTTTTTCCAGATAATATCTCTCATTTTTGTGGGCACAGTGGCATGATGTGTTCAATAAGATGGCAGGCAATACGAAGAATCATGTTTTAGGCAAAGAGTATAATCTTATTAAGGAACGTTGGATACAGGCGTTTGATTTAATATCCTGTTAACGTCCGATTCGGTCAATCACGCTTCCTGGATGTGAAAGGTCGATGAAAAGTCGATCTGATCAAAATAATCAAAAAGGAAACCAGCCGCGAGGTCGGTTTGCAGAGAGAAATCAATTTCCGTTGAACTACACTGTGAGCCGAGGGGGAGATCAAAGGAGTGCCAGGGATGTCATTTCTAATCCGGAGGTCGAGGAAGTTGATGGCATCAAAGAACCCTCTTTTCCCGACAAATCGACTGCCCAGACGGCGCTCAAGAGAGTTATGGTATTCCTAATCGATTCCTATGCATTTTTTGGACATCTCAAGCCAAGAAAAATGTGATTTTACTGCTTTGAGGACTGGTTGCCTAGTGTACTGTAATCTGGTGTGTAAGTTAGTCTGGTACCTCCCGGAAACATAAATGAGCCAATTGCTGTTAAAGGATCGAATGGCTTCAATCCTGGTGATCCAGGGACTCAGACATACGAGCAGAATATAATTGGTACTGAGGCTGGTAATTCTGCAGCAAGAATTTCGTATGATACTATGGTAAATGCAGTCACACAAACCAGTACTGAAGCCCCGTTATGGACGGGTTCAAATACTATATTTTCGTAGATATTTTAGTTTCTGGCTCCAATAACATAATTATATGAGTAATTGAGCAATTGAGTAAATTAGCAATGAACAGGCTCAAGTTACGATGTATTTGGTGAAATTCTAATTTACTAATCATGCTTACCGTTCCAAACCACCGTTTTAATCTAATAAGGCTTGATTTTTTTTTTTTTTTTTCTTTCTAAAGAAAGGTGAATTTTTTCCGGTTGCAGACCTCTCATGGAATAATGAAAAAAATATCTTACATCGATGGATACGCCAAGAATTAAATTATTTAACAACAGAATGGTGAGTTTTTAATCCCTGTATCATCTAAATTATGACGGAAACGAATACTAAAGATTTGATTGTTTTTCTTTTTTTAGAGTAGCAATGAAGTTAGGAGTATTTTTTGTACTCACTCGGTACTCTCTGGAACGTATTTGCCCGGGTCAACTGCAACGCTGTGGCGGACCGACGATTTCTCGGATTTCCTTTGACCTGCAACACGATTAACGAAGTAATTATTCGACGATCATTCGTGTCGGTTTTTTGAATATTAAATGGTATGGTAGATGAGGGGCGATATGATTCGATCCGAATAGCGTTGGGAAGAGGTTTGAGTCTGAGCGGGGGTGCTCAAGCCCTCTATGAGAGAAGCGAGTAACTCAAGAGGTTGCTGTGTTTCTCACTAGAATGCTCTCACCTTCCAACATTTGCGGCGTCGGATGTTCGGTAGGTCGGTCATCTTGAGTGCAGTTGGATGTATAATAAGGTTTATTACCTAACAAAAATCCAAAAATCGCGCAAATCCACTTTAAAATATGCGAGCAGGCACCTATCTCAATGAATTTCGCCGTCCAAAATTGTATAGAAAATGGTACCCCCACAAGCCTAGTTCCCAAAAAATCCCGAAAACCGAGTTTCGAATAACACATTTTTACCCATACCCTCCCCATAAATGGGCCGATGGGGCTGAAACGTATCAAGGAACAATTAGGTTATTGATTATATTATTTAGGAATAGTAAGATATTAATAATGAATATTGATTTTAAATCAAACAAAAGGTCTACGAGGCACAGCTAATTATGTAATCACCCTCAGCGCATGGGTGGCAACCCTTTCAGAGTACGGATAACATGCCGTTGTCTCTCTGTACCATTTAGTTGATCTCACCTTTCTCGCAAGAAAAGAGCGAGCGAAGCGAGCGTTAATAACATACGGAAACTGCATCTTCGGCCCGTAACAAGCAAGCGGCAGTGGATTCTTTATAAAGAATCCATGGGTACGCTAAACTGATTGGAATAACTGCGCTTTCATTACCTTCATAAGTTTTCATATTATTTGTAGACATTTTCATACAAACGGCGAATATTTGTTTGCCATTTTTCGTTGATGTAATGATTTAGAGCGGCGGAAAGAGCAATAATGTTCCATCACGTTTCAAGGCGAAAGGGGCGGTTGATATGAAAACCGAAGGGTGAGGAGAGATACGTCGGTTGCAATAAATCGACACGAGAACCTCATATATCCCCGGAATAAACGACATGGAAGGCATCACTCTGGCGCCACTGCTGAACTCTTACTTCTCCTGTTTTCGTTTTCGGTAGGTATTTGTCATTCCTGTCCAACTCAGGGAAGAGAAGTTTGAATTACCTACCTGAGGGACAGTTCTAACAGTTCCTCGTTGGAGTTATTGCGAGCTGATTCTATTGAGTTAACTGCTTTACCTCTAGTTTATTAACTCTGACGATCTAACAAGAACTTTCTTAAGTGCCTGAAGGCAAAGAAAGACTGGATAGAGCAATACGCACGATACACACGGCTGTACAGTGTGTCCGGATTTTGGATTGTTGGCGTCCTTTAAATTCCACATGTTTCGCAATTTTCTCCGTAATGACGCGTCATGGAACTGAAATATCACTGAAATATTTAGAAGATTCTTCTAAATCACCATTCAGAGCACTACACAAGAAAAAAAGAACTTTTAAGACCGGTTGGCTTATAATGCTTCATCATTTTTCCCGTAATATCGAAAAGAAGAAGAACCATTCCTAATTTTTGGCTCAGTAACTTAATATGCGTCGAAAGGTCTTTAGAATGAACCCTGTCCAAAGACAAGCCTCGTCCTTTAAAGCTCTCCATTGTGAGGTAGGTCGAAGATCAATATTGATAGTGCGTTCCCAAGCCGCTTCTAATTTGCTTCAAGTCACTCTCACGATAGCTTCGGAAGAGAAATTGAGTCTCGAAGGAAGTGAAACGAGGCAATTTTTTCCAGAATGGAATGGGAAGTAAAGAACTTCTTGAGAGCTCCTCGTGTATCGATTAGAAGAAATAAGTTGTAGAGAACACTGGCTCAGTGTTTGAGGATCAACCAGTGTCTAAGAAAGAGAGAGAGGATGATTCTCAACAATAATCATTTATTCGTGCGAGCCATATCAGTACTTATAAGGTAGTTCATTGTTCTTTATCGTGAGTTCCACCAAAGAACTTGGTCAGCGATAACTCTTGCACACTAAGCAACTTGTTTCGTAGTCAGCAAATGCCAACTCATCAGGTGCTTGAGAATCTCACCAGATATTATCATTAGGTGGCTTCCTCTAAGAATGTCTAAAGGTCATTCGCGATATAAAGTTCAACGGTGAGGTCATAAAAAAGAGGAGAAAAACTAAAAAAAAAATAAAATAATAATAATAATTTAAAAAAAGGAAACAATTCTATTGCATGAATATAAGCCAAATATGCATGAATATTAGCTCTTTTTGGGTCATTCCCATCGAACATTACAAATACCTGTTACTAATTACTCGATTAATACCTATGAATGTTTGCCTGGAGAGGGAAAATTTGCAATACGAGAATATAATTATGCAAATAAAATGATCATTCCCATTCTTGGGTGCGATGAGGTTTGTTTCCAACAAATATCTTGAACAAAAAATTGTATGTCCATATATTTTTGGTTAGAACTCTCTTGTTTTCGTAGTATGTAGGTGCAAAATAAACGTTGATACATACACTAATCAGAATTATTGTTATAGGAAACGACCGATCAATTTTTCTCTCAAATTTCGACATACGTTTGAATGATATATACCATCGACCGCTGTCCAAGCAAACACCTTAGAATGCTTTGACGAATCAAAAATTGAGCACATAGATTAAGTAGTATATGATCTAACTCATTTTCATCTTTATCAACGCAACCGTGGGTTCAAAATGGGAATTTTCGAAGAATGTTCTAGGTTCATGGAGAGTGGGTAGACGTTCTCACTATACTTTTGGACTTGATTGAGTTGGGTCCCGAACCAATTTCCTTACAACAAAAATAAAAATAACAAGCCATGATTTTTTTTTTTTTTTTTAAATTAGGTACATTGAAGATCTTGAAAATGGACTTTCCCACACGCGCAAGAATGATTCGTAATAATAAAGAGTTGTGGAATGAGTGAACACAGATTCAATAGATAAAATGCCCGTTCTGGCCAAAAGGAAACTTTAAAAATTACCGACAAAGAATGTAGAAATTTTCTACACTGGCTCTTATTCAGCCCGATCGCAATTAGCGGCAGGGTATTGCTCAAAATGAGTACTCCATAAATGGGGGTTTGAACAGTAAACAGTAAGCCATTGTAAAAGTATGTGCTGCTGTCGGCAGGAACGACCTTTGTAAAAACGCATTGTAATTTAACTGATGGAAAAAAAACTCTGTTCGGCCTTATGCGCTTCAATAATTTTTGGTGGTGAGAACAATGCTATTCTTATGAGAGTTTATTGGCTGAACGTACAACAATAGTACGTAGGTCTCTTTGGATTTGCATAGAAAATGTCCTTCTAGTCGTTTATAATAAAAGGAGTGGTAGCAACTAATCAATCGTGAGCTTCAACCCTCGAAATACCAATTCCTGATTCAAAAGCTGGATGCGAGAGTCGTAGTGAGTTGGATAGAATGGATGGGCGGAGAGGTACGCTAGCCAGCTCAATTTGATTTCCCTTGCTAATTCGTGCGATTCCAGTGTAAAACGCCTTCGAGGCTAATAATCATGATCACAAGGCCAGGACCTGTGTCGGTAAGAGCATTTATGAATACAGAACAGTTGGAATGACTGTTTTCATCTGCCGCCATGGAAAACAGAAAAAAAAACTAGAAGACACGTTTTTCATAGCCTTTTACAAATTTCACTAAATTAGGTATTCTGTGGCTTTAGAATGAATAATCGATACCAAATGAATCGCACAAGACGAACAACTGCTCTTTTTCATCCGTCCGCGAGCAGTACCGCAGTTAATTGTTTGTTGGCTTTGTACGCGTTAGGAACACAAAAAATGCAAATTGATCCAACTCTTCATAAGACTCAACAATTTGGAAATGGCTGTTGATATCTACAACGTGAAGACGAAGTTCAGTGATACATAGAAGATGCCTCGTACACGCGAAATCACATTGGTACCGTCTAAAAAGCGGTACTGTCGGGATGCAATGTGAAATTTTTTCTGGTTATTTCTGTCATTTACCTATATAATGAGGCATTCAAACGACAGTCAATATTACCTGTTAATTCTCCGTGAAGGACTTCAGACACATTGTCAAGACGCTTTTACTATACAAACAGGTGATGCGTAATCGACCAATTTACATTTATTACTTGGATTTTGGCAACTCATCCACTATTGGCCTTGGGCACGAAGAAGTTGGGAATTATTTGTGTTCCTGCTTATTTGAAGCAGAATTTTCTAAATGGAATATACGATGCATTAAACAAATTGAATGAACTCATCGTGAATCGAACGTATACACTTTCCGTTTCAGAGCCATGACGCATTATCATTTAGACGGCCGATCGGCCTCCCCGATAGCTAGGTATGACGTCATAAGAGCTCCGCGGGATTTTCGAAGGCGGACTTCTTTTGAGATCATCATTGAAAATAAGTATTTACAAATTCAAAAAGGGATAGCCTTTCTTACGAGAGACTTGTGTATCTGTACGTGGTTTGGATGGTAAGAGAAAATTACGACGACGACTATAGTTTATTTATTTTCAGAGCCTACAAAAATAGAATAGTAGGTACGCCTACTTTATGGACACGCCACGAGGAATAAAATAGAGCGACTTACACCTGTAATAACGCTGAAGACAGAGGAAAAAGAAGAATTGTCTCACTGCACTATTCAAACTCTGGTAAGTGTCGGCGAGATACAACTTATAAGCAGTCAGAAATATCGCCTGTTCCAGGTATATTCCTGTGGCCCTTTGAATCCAGTGTTTTATATGGGAGAATCGTACTCCACATCATGTGCGTTGTGATTTTTAGAGTGGACTACACGATTTGAATCTGATCTGATCGGCTAACTGCTGTTGTGTGACGAATCAAACGGACGAGTAGATGATTCTCTTTTGTTGGTGATCGCAGCGAAACCAAAAACATAGGTTGATAATTCAAGAAATAACCAATCCCAAATCACTAATCCGTGGTGGACATACTCTATGGTTCTAAGGTGTGTGGCACGCTGTTGTAATGAAGATTGAGCTTTTATTAGCCTAGTGGTGACTAATAACTGAATAATTGCGGTCGATCTGAAAGAATTGATATGGATGAAATCAGATTTAATTGATCAAAGCTTCTACGTCATCACGAACAACGGCAAACGATACGCCACAATATCCAACAAGTAAACCGTATTTTTCACGCACATCAAGCTACTGACTCCTTTTTGACACAGATGGATTTTTTCCTCTTAAAAAACAACATTCACATCTCATAGTACAGGAAACGCTGAAGCCGTATTCAACCCTTTATACTAACTGTTGTAACAAAAGTCCCCTCAGGCATCCAGTTTGCCAGAATCAAATCCAGTGAACGCAGGAGTTTTAAACTCTCACCTATCGACTAAGGTCCGACGGGCATCGAATAGTGTTCAAATGATTTCGAATTTTAGTAACTTGCGAAAGCTATTCATAATAATTATTATTACCCGGTCAATCACTATAGTGGGATTAGCTCCGCTACAAGTAATATCAACTGTTAACCCGTTTTCTCACCTGTTCGTCTTTTTGAAGCACGAAACATTGATTTTGACCGAGCTTAAATCGATTTTGAACTAATTAAAAGGGAATTTAGACGAAGCGCGCAAAGGCATCAGACGGCAGAGGAATAAGAAAAAGAAAATAACTCTTAAAAAAACCCTTGGACAACTCAAAACTCAATTATGTATTGCAAGGTAAAATCCGTTTTCAGTTTTCATTTCCTTTGGAAATACTTCTGTTCACGCCAAGTGTTTCAGTTATCGGTGTCTTGTTCACGAACAGTACAGAGTCATATGCGCCCATCTGAACCATTAGAGAATAGAAAATCAGAATGGCTCCCAAAACCTGCGAACAATATTGAGGACCATCGCAGTTATAAAAGTGCGACTAATTGTATTATCAAAAGAAAAAAGTAAGGTGACTTTTTTTACGTTGACCTATCAGGTCTCGCAAGAGGTAAGGTACCTTCTGGCCCTGAATAGGGATCGGTGATATTCGCACCCTCATAATAAACTACTAAACCTGACTTTGTTAGGAAGCTTCCCTACAAAATACATCAATACGTGACGTTTAATTATAACTTTTTAAAATGAAGTAGATCGTACATGCAAGGTATAAGCCTTGTTTGCAGAAAAGTATCCTCCGATAGAATTATCGAATCGAGGTCTTGCCATAATGATAGCGGTCAACGTTATCTGGAAACGACAAATGAAAAATGCGTCACATATCAGTACAATCGACTAGATCCATTTCATTAGGAGCTTTCATAGAATGTAACACCTCATAACTTTTTCTAGAAGTTGCTGCAGCATCATATACCTAACGTTTACATAATTTTTTTATTCACTCACGTCTGCCGAAGAGGATCTTCGTTTGTATGTAATGAGAAACAGTCTAGCCATGAATCTTTCGACCTGAACAGGGTTAAGAACCAGGGTTAAGTAACGTTAACCTGCTTAACGAAAGTGGACAGTAAAACAGTGCACTTATTCTGGATAAGCAGAAGAATGATGAGGGTGAGATGAGAAATCATCTTACTTCACTGCGCAAACCCTGATAGGTGTTTGAGAGAGTCCACAATGCGTGTACCAGTAGGCAAGACCTAAATAGAGATAGAAATATCGCATGTACTGGGTATACTCCATTGGTCCATAGAAGACAGCGTTCGTATAGGAATACCGTAGTCCACATCATATTGGACGTGATTCCCAAAGTAGACAACACGATTTGAACTCGATATGATCGGCTAATTGCAGTCGAGCAACGAATCAAATGGACGAGTAGATGGGGAGAGCAAGTCGACGTGGTCCTCAGAGAATGTATTTGCTGCTTCACGATTTGAAGTAGGAAACAGACGTACATCAGTCCGACGAATATACGAGTCTGGTCCACTCCTCGGGTAAAAAAGAGGGCAAATAGTTCAGTGATTGGAATGATTCGATGCGCCGCAGCGGCGATTAACCTGTGGGAATCCGTTCGATTATGTAGGTGAGTAAGTGTTCTATTAAACTGGATTATTCTAGTAACTCCAGGATTTTATTTTATTTATTTTATTCTAGTAACTCCTGGATTATTCTAGTAGTTCCAGTTCTATTAAACTGGATTATTTCTGTAAACGAAATTCTTGAGAATTTCATAGCGGTTCGACTTTATCCATAACTTGAATAAAAATATATTATCATTCAGTTTACAAGTAATATTCAACAACAAAAGCGGTATCGGTGATAGCGTTGTTCATTGCACCATCGTAGCTTGCGGTTTTCGTTTTTAATCCTTTTTCCTTTTCAAAACACCTGGTGTACTCGTATTTCCCAGGAATGATTTCCGTGGACACCCGGGACATTGTCAGTGCCTTCGGAATTATTCATTCCCAAAATTTTATTCTTAACTGTCCTGTGCAGTAGCTTTAGAGTGAGTTGAATCGGGAAGTCATTTGTTAGGATCCGGTCATTCAATCTCGGACCAATTAGTGCCCACTGGGGTGGGTATTGGTTCAAATGGGTACCTAGGGGTGTGGGGTATTATTATCCACAATTTTCAAAACTAGGAACGTGGGTTTTAATTTTCCTCTAAATTTCGGACGCTGAATCCATTGAGACGGGTCCCAGACCAATAGACTGGAGGTGGAGAGGGGTCACAATGGGTATTCCAAAATTTATTTTCAATTTTATTGGGTACATAAACGTGTAGGGCGTCATATTCCACTGAATGTCGGAAGCTGAATCGTTTGGAATGAGTTCGGGACAATGTTTTCTCCCTTTTTACTGAGTAAACCATACTCGCAGTACTGGTAAGTCTTATTTCCACCGGCCTCCCTAATTTTCAATAGCCAGACTGGCAATGGCCATCAGAAGGTTTCTCTTCCTTCTAGTTGCCACTGGTAGTAGGGTGCTCGAGAAACAACCTAGTTCACAACAGTGAGTAGGTGATTTGAACACTTTGGTCATTTTTACTCAGGTAAACTTCTATAGAAATCATTTTGTGGTACCACCTATGCGGAGAAGAGCGTTGATTTCTGGCAAAATCCTTGAAAAACCAAAGTAATGGAGAATTTTGACCAAAACCGGTAGCCTAGTAAAATACCTTCACTGGCTATGATATTCAATTAAAGCAGTCAAGGAAAACTCACACGCTAGTCAAAGCAACCATCGAAGACATTATCATCACTTTGACCAAAAGAAACACCACTTCGTAGTCAATAATGCGGCGAGTTGTATTTTCCGTTTTCAAAAAATCATCAAGCCTGTACGGGTTTCTGGAATGAAGACGAAATATTCATAAACCACGAAGGCGTCAAGACATTACCCAAAACATACATAATAAGTAGTCATTTTCCAGTTTCAGTTTGTTGTAATGAGACAACGAAGGCGATTGACCGCAATGGACCACATAGTGACCACCATTAATACCTTGGGACAAGGGATCATTACCATATTATGATGATCCTGAAAATTGAAATACGCTAAATAATTATGAAGGCAAAGGAGAGGGTTAACACACAAAAAACTCGTCCGCGAACGAATAGAAAGCGCTGCTAGACTTCTTTTTTCACGAGTGACACACGAGAGAGGCGACAAACAATAATTAAAGTACCTTTGTAGATGCGCTCACGATAAATGAATGTAAGGTTAACTTATTTGTATTTGATGTAGTGTGTACCTAGTATCCAAATAAGGTACCTGAATCTGACGGTATTGGAAATTTCAACGCCAAGACCAGCAATGTCGACACAACAGATGACGAAAAGTTGGAATGGACGATTATGGTGGTACGATCTGTATGAAAGGTTAGATCAGACAACAGTGCGTCAATTGAGATAGTTGTCATTAACCAACCAAATTAGACACACAGAAGAATCCGTTTCTACAAATAAAACTGTGATTGAACTACAGTGTCTGTGATTGTAAACAGTGATTGAATACTTGCGAACCCCGGAACAAAGATAAAGCAGGACCACAAAACAGTAGCAGCAACCCCATGTGCAACTGCTAAGGATATGGTGACCAAGTACCACAAACACAGTTGTCCTTTAACGTTGAACGGAGCCAAACCAAAAAGGCGTACGAATCCGTGAAGGATACGCAATATCCTCCTGACGTCTTTCATGGACCCTGTGTCAAGAACGATACAAAGAGGGCACAGCGATCCTAATTCAAAGAAGACGTTTTAGAATCAGCGTTGTTTGAATTTGATTTTAAGGCAGCAAAAGACGGGTGTGCTGGTGGCGGTTTTGATAGAAACTAAGCTTAGGGTGGTGCTTTGAGGCACGCAACTAAATAATACCTAATAGCTGTAAAACTAAAAGGATCCGCTAGGATAAAATCAGGTTTCAACTTATCGGCCATCGACACGCAACAATGTTCACAACAGGTAACTGAACATTTCATGAACAACTGTTTGTATGACTATTTTGATATTATTTGATAAGGTATTACATCAAAATATCATTTTCTCTAAGTGATTCAGTAAAACACGGAATATCAGCATGAAACATCATAACGATGCAAGGAGAACCACATATAAAGCGGGAGCACAAGTGAAACCCCTTATTTTGGAACAATAATTTTAATATACATGGTTTTAGCAGTACGACTTGTACTTCAACATGGATTACAAACACCCGAGTGGATTAGGTTAATTTCGGATGAGCCGAAGGGGCGCTTTCATTGAAAATCCGCCCTTCATCGTTGTTTGCCGAGTTCATTTCGATTGAACCACCCGATAATCGTGACTCATAAGGCACTATTGCATTCATTTGACACATCAAAGTGTAGAAAATGAAGATGGCTCCCATTACCTGCAAAGATTAACATCGAGGATACATAGGGGACCCCGTATAAGGGTTCAGGTTAAATAAAATGACTGTAAAAAACAAGTTTTCGTACATGTCCCCAATGGCCACTGGTTGCACAGAAATATCCTCCAACAGAATCATCAAATCGAGGCCTTGAAACTACAAAAGTATTCAATGTTATCTGGAATGGAAGGAACTATTAATTTATTTATACGTAACAGCATGAAATTCACCATTCTACGCATGAAGGTAGAAATGAGTGAAACCCATATAAAATGATTCCCTTTTAACATCTTCTAACTTTTAAAATTAGCTACCGATATTGCGTGTGAAGGGCTCAAAAGTCCTTAGAAGTTACAATTACCTCAAATACCCATACCCAAGACCTGAAGCTAAGTGAGCCTATATTATTATAACGATTAGTACATTCTCAAACACAAGTAAAATGTTTAAGTGAACAACCGATGTTGATCGAGTGATGGATAGCTGTAGTAGTTGTGATAGTCAAACTTACTGCAATGCGTAAATCCTGAATGGTGTAGTCAATGATCCACAAGAGATAAAGTAGTACGGTCATTTGCGATGTATAGAGGAATATCATAAACCCTGGGTATTTGCCTTTAGTCCATAATTCAGCGCGCTCGTGTAAGTAGACTGAATTCCACATCATGCAGGAGCAGATTCTCAACACGTAGAGGACGATATGATGATATGAATATGAACATGAACATGATATGAACTCGATATGATCGAGTTCATCAACTCACAGCAATCGAGAACCGAACTAAATGATCAATTGGGTTGCGAGACAGAGACGCCGCGGTGTTGGGAGATCGTATTTGCTGCTTTAAAATTCGAAGAACGGAACACATGTACGTCAATCCAACGCACATGCGAATATCAGCCATTTCCCGGTTGAGAAAGTGTACTACTGCAAGGAAGAATGGGAGCCCATCAGACCTGGCGCGGTTGAACAACCTGAGACAAACCACGAATGGTTGTGACGTCAACGGACTGCACGATAGTCATCACTTCATACGAGTAACAAACGAAATCAACAATTATGGATGAAGTTTGAATTATTTTTTATGAAACTTCTCCTCCTTCCTCATTTCAATAATAAGCCAACGCAATTTCACTCGTGAAGACTTACAAATTATAAACAATATTCCACGTGGACATCACGATCACTTCTACTATCGGGCACCACATACTGTAAACAATCACCCGGCGTGTTTTATTCTCTGCGATCAAAAAATCCTCGAACCGATATGGGTTTCTGAAATCGGAGCAATGATTGGCAAGACAGTTTATTCAATTCGGGGATTTATCCATTCCTCTCTCAAATGTTCACCTGGTCACGATGAAAGTGATGTTATAAAGGACAAAAATGTCGTTATGTCTTTATTTATGGAGTATGTTACCAGTTCACTCCTGTATCCTTGGGTAATTGGAGTTTTTAGTTGGCTTGGGGCCGTGTGTCCGGCAAGAACCCGGTTTTTACGATTTTTTAGAGACAAAAACCCAGTCTCAATCTTGTTTTTAATATCTTTCAATATTTTCTCTCGCGGCTTTGTATTTTCCTCCTTGCAGGAGAGAGCGAAGCGAACGACTAATAGGCAAACCAAGTATCGTGCACATGGTGGCACGGATGAGGAAATTTTTTTAGAGTAATTGAGCAATCCAGAACAACTATAGTTTGCACAGTTGATGAAAATCCGCTACTACGATATTAGGGACACAATCATGATACTACACGAAATTAAATAAAAATTCTAATATTATTCTAGCAACTCGCCACGAAATGTCAAACGTAGCTCAGCTTGAGATTAGACCCTTTTAACCAAAGCTGTTGAAGGTTTCCTTCGGTATTTGTGTTAAATTTGCGAAATAAATGCCGAGTAGAGGAGGTAAGTGAACTTCAGGATTTTTTATCCCTCAATTTTAATCCCAGCACCAGTCAAGTCGACACAGACGATCAATAAGAGCTGGATTGGACGAGTGAGGTGGTACTTTCTGAAAGAATAGTGAGTTCAGTAGAAAGTTATCGCCTACCCTTGATTCTCAAACACCGCACGTAGGTATATAAAAGAACGAACAAGGACAATACTTGAATGTAATTTCACACCAAATTCAAAGGAACGTGACAAACCTTGGAACATAAATCCACCAATAAAAGCCAGCGAAAAGATTTGTGAAACAATGGGATAAAGTTACCGAGTACCACCATGATAGTTTACCGAGGTCGTTGAATGGAACAAAACCGAATATGTGTACGAAGCAAAATTCTTCTGACGTCCTTCATTAATATATTTTTTTACGATGAGAAGAACGAAACGTCATTTATCGAGCGTGGACGTCAATAACATTGAGAAGGAAAATGCGAACCGACGGCTGGTAATAAGCGGCCTTTGATAAAAGCAAAATATTGGCCTTGGGTGAAAAGGTAGCTTCTTAAGCGTAACCGAGTTCAGGTTGTATCCTTTTCTGGGTTAACCTGACTATTTCTATCACTAATGATGCCCTACTTATAAGCGAAGCGCAGGTAGCAAGTCATGGCCGAAATACATTTTCGTGAGTATAAATGGTTATCATAGCTGTTATGTATATGTAAAGAATGATTTTAGATCATCGTTAATTGCCGTGACTCCCAATTACCTGGCCTTCTAGTGGAAGGGAAGGGGATCAAATATGTTTTCTCGTGACGTTATCGTTGTACGCTTCCACGCGATTCAGTTAGTTTCTACTGTAATTGATGATGTGGTTTGTGATTACCATCATATAACTCAGGGCAAATTTTATATAACTGCAGGTCCACAGCTACATTGACCGTTCTGTGATACGTAGAATTGCGGGACCAGTCACCGTTTGTAATTCATTAAAATCTCGGGAAGAAGTGAAATTTTGTTGTAGGCCTGACGCTGACTCGATATTCTGCGAATCTCAAATAAAAGGGTATGTAGCCGTATGCGATGATTAAATAACAGGTATGCAGGTGGGAGATAGCACCAGAACGCACAATAACAGTCTTCTGATAAAAAATGTCTGGGCGTTTGAAGGTGTCTAGACTACACAACCAATTATTTATCAAATTACTAACTGGAAAAGTTTTTATAAATCATCGCTTTTGTTTTATTTGTGTCACCAAACTCATTATTTTTGTTTAACTTTTTTGGTTCGTTGAAAAAGGCCTTGGTACTTTCTATTACCGTGAATATATTTTTCTGTTTGTAGTAGTGTTCCTAAGACTATCAGAGGCCGTGTTAAGGCTAAAAGACTCATGTGATTGTCGTGAATCATTCATCATTGCCAAATTAATGTCTTGTTGATCATGCTCGTTTTTAATATCGCACTTACCTTTGTTGTACTTCTCCTTCAAGGCCACAAGACTCGAAACGATCCGAGCTCGATGAGCAGCGTTTTTGACGCCCATTTCTCGAATGTCAGCCTCCGTAAAATCGAGCAAATCCTAGACAACAAACAAAGAAAACAGCGATGCAGATTATTCCATCCATAATGCTTAAAATGCAGTGCAGGCAGGATCCAACTTGATCATTCCTAACCATTTCACTCGTAATGTGAGGTCACAGGCTGTCTGGCAATACTGACCGTGAATACTTTATAAAAGTCTAATCTATTCCAAAGTCTGGTTTCCCATTGTTTAAATCACAGTATTGTATGCGAACCTTTTGGGATGAAATTCAACGTTCAGACAGATGTGCTAGTAATGCTTTCTTATTAACGGGAACGACGGTTAAATTCAGCATTTTAAATTCTGATGAGGAACCGGACGAAGAAGTGAAAGCGGATAGTTGAATGAATACCTCGAATCCTAACAATATACATTAGAGTTAGATGAAAAACTTACCTCAACACCCTTATAACTGTCGAAAACCTGCCCATAGTTAGTCAGGTCTAGGATGTTGAGCCATTTTGTGATGTCCATGTGTGGCTGCGGAGGGGAAATCGGCGTGTTCGGGGTGGGAGCCATTTTCCTTCGCGATACCGGAAACCGAAAACTCCAAAATATACCTGAAATCATACAAAACAAGAACAATTAGTTAATGGAGTTTTTTAATTTGACTTTTTTGATCTAAACACTTTGAAACGCCCAGAAAAAAATTGTTGGGCCGAATTGGAGAGGTTGATCTTTTGCATGAAAACAGGATTGATTATTCAATGAATAACGAACCAAAACTCAGTAGCTACTCAAGACTTTGTCCTACACGGGAAAGAAATTTTCAAGACGATAGCTGATTTGGTTGCTGAGATGAAGGGTCAAGAAAAAACGTTTTACCATATTTACTTGATTAGGCCCTTAAATACACATATTTCTTTGTAAGGAATTACTTCACCTCCCTTCAAAATGCAGCAAAAACATGGAGGGGCATCACGCCTCCGTATCCCCTCCTGAACATCTCTAAATTCACATACTTATTCCGCTAGAAGGCCCTGCTCGAGTGAACAGTTTAGAAGAAGACGACAAAACATCGTCGAAGTGGCTTACTCCCTCTGACCGCCCGAATCCCTAGAATCCTCTGGCTGCCTTCCCATACCCATACATTCATTATTCATCACAGGGCCTGATCGTGATCAGCTGGAAGCTCTGAAAAATGAGTGATGGCGTCACCTCCCTTGAGAATATAAGCTAGCTACGTTCTCTACTTTCCAGGAGCATGTTTGCTCACGAAATCATCAAGTAAATGTACTCACGTGTGAGGGGCAGTAAAGGGATTTGGGGACTTCATTTGTGTACTATTTCATCTCCAACTACAGGAAAATGATGCATCAAGGGGCTCAGGTTCGTTGGGCGAAGTTCCTACATTAGGGTCTTTCCTCCCAAACATGTTTGTCCATTAGGTACTCCCTTATTGAGTAATACAGAACCAACTCCCTCATGTAAAATCCCTCTCATTGGTGTTATTCCGAGATTAACCAGGCTTGGAATCAGCATCCTGTTCCTCAGCTCCAAAACTCTTTTTCTGTGCTACACAAAATTGATTTCTGCAGTTATTTGGTAAGAAATCACACCTAAATAATTATCACATTATTCAGAACGCCCGAGAAGTCTGGGCAATATATCAACCAACCAGGATGCCAGACAAAGTGAGGTGCGAAGGTAGGTTCAAGGGTTGGTTTTTACCCGTCGATGCAGTCATTCTTCGTAAGCATTTAGTTACATTCTTATGAAGCGGTTGGACATTGTACGGGCTAGTGAGGTTGCACTACTTCTGAATTTCAGCGAGTAAAGCGAGAAATTCTAGTGTGGACAGACAAGAAAGCATTAACAGTCGAGTTTCATTATTTTCTTCCTTCATTTCTTTTACCACCTTTCTTCGCTATTTGGTCTCTCGATTTCGATCGGAAACGACGGTTTTTCCGACGATTTTTTTGACGGATTTCGAAAAGGTAAGTCAACCGACATTCCCGGAACGAGCAAATGGAATGCAGCAAAAAGTGTGGTTTTCCCTTTCCAAGTTAAATCAGGTACCTAGCCGGGGAACGATGGAACAGCGAAAATTACCCTCCAACCCGATTAAATCTAATCGGTGAATAACTGTGAATTGCCGAGCTCTTCGACTATCACATTGTAAATACGGAGAATGTCCTCAAGGACAGATGATTGGGGATGACAATGGACCTTTTTTCAGCTTATTTGACGGGGGAAGTTTAAAATGATTAGCAAAGAGAATTGGCAAGTTTAGTTGGTAACCGAACATGGAACCCTTCACGTGTTTTTGTCTGTTAACTATAATAATTTTAGGGTATGTTTTTATTACAAGAAGTATCTACACGTCTGGAGCAACAAACGTTCCGGGTCCTAAGGGATGGCCTCTTCTCGGAAATGCCCATATATTCTACGGAGTCGATAATGGCGAAAGTATGAAGTGAATTTTTTCTAATAATAATCAACCTATGTTTTCACGCGAAAATTCAATCTCTCCGATTCGGCCCAACATTTTTTTCTGGGCGTTTCAAAGTGTCTAGATCAAAAAAGTCAAATGTCCGTCTGCCATACGCCGTCCACGCCGACTTTGGTAGTAGAAAGGTCAGAGGTCCGTTTCCGGCTCTAGTTGGTCCTCGAAACTTTTCAGCCCGATTGAACCAAATTTGGGCGGAGTAGGGGTCAAAATGTGTACTTCAAAAAATGGATTTTCGAGATTTTTGGCGATCTAGGCATGTGGGGTATTATTTTCCACTCAATTTTGGAAACTGATTCCAATTAAATGGGTCTCGGGACCCACTGGAAGAAGTTATGAGGCAAAATGGGTATCTATCCACTCATTTTGAATATGTGTTTTCGAGATTTCTGGTACCTAGGCATGTGGGGTATCTTTTTCCACTAAATTTTGCACCCTGAGTCGATTGGAATTTGATGGCAGGAAGCCTGGACGTTGAATTTTTTATACCCTATTCTGAATGATAATCCGATACCACCGATATTAAATGGAGTGACGTAATTTAGGAATTAGAACAACGGGTAGTGCCTGCATCAAATGAGGTAATTCAAGTAACAGAGGCAAAGTAAAAGAAAATGATGAAATATGTTGTAGAACTGTATAAAGTAAAAAGTTTAAGGTATAAATAATTAAAATAATGTAATAAATATAAAGTTAATGTTAATAATAAAATTACTATTAGATTTTTTGTCTATTTTGACCGTGCATAAATATATTTTCCAGAGGCATTTATCGCATTCAAGTCGATGGCGGGTGCTCACGACAGTCCCATGTCCAGCGTGTGGCTAGGACCGAAGCTATGCATCTTAGTCAAAGATCCCAAGTTCATAGAGGTGAGTAAATAACGCATCGCACCTATATATAAGTGATTACAGCGCAGGATGGTTTATACACAAGAGGTACACCAGTAACAGCTTGCGGGAGCTCACTGAGATGAAGAAACACGCAAGTTTTGATATTGGAGAATCGTCGTTTCCCATAGATTATAAAGTGATTTTTGGATAGTGCAAGGATTTTTAAATGGTTATCCCAGAAATGGGGATAATATGAAGTCACACCCCAGCCCCTTCAAAATCGTTTTCTTAATTTTTGTCCTAAACGAATGTGAATTTAAATACACACCAAGGATCTGGCAGGTGAGGAAGACAAGAGCACAATAACATTGTGGTATTCATTTTGAAACAATTGACGTTGGTTTCACCGACATTACTCGCATTGGCGTCTGTTTGGCTCAAAACCTAGCAGTCCTAGTCCGAAAGAAGACATTTATACTCTGTCTTAAGACGTGAATATTCATGGGCGATTTACCATTGTTCAGCGGAGAAAAATGTTTTATACTACGCGCTCACACCAGTCAAAAAGGTTCAAATGATAAATTTTGTTATATTACATTACTCGACTGTGGAAAAAATTCAACGAAAATTTGTAACTATATTATTATTCTGAATCTCGATACGTTATTTTGCAAGACGCTTTTCAACCACCGAGCATTGATCGAGAAGGACAGCAATGACTTTTACAAACCATTGAAGGAAACTTCCGGCAACGGCGTGTTTACAAGAACAACAGGTTAGTGAGTAAATAGCGAGTTCATTTTACACATCAGTTTGATCAATTTTTTTTAATGAGTTTCTTTTTCTTTAGCTGAAGGATGGGGCAAACTGAGAAAACCACTTGCTAATTTTCTCCTTCCAAAGAACATCTCAAACTTTCTATACACAATCTCCCTAAAAACAGACGAAGTACTCATCAAACAGCTCGACAAACACTTGGATGGAAAGGCATTCAACTTGACTTCGTACATAAAAGCATGTTCTTTTGAAATCTTGATAAGTAAGTGAAAAAACGCTGCAAATTCTTACACACGGGTTGGTTATTCCTCGGACCAGGCGCGTGTAGATTCATTTCTCCAACATGGGGAAAATGGAAACAGTGGGTGTAGCGGGTCCCGGACCCATGCCAATCGATTGAGGGTCCCACAATTTAGTGGAAAATGATACCCCACACGACTAGGTTACAGACATCTAGAAAACATACATTCGAAATGGGTAGATAGGTATCCATTTTGACCCATAGCCTCATCCAGAGGGCACCAATCGTTCCGGGATCCGTCTCATTGGATTCAGCGTCAAAAAATTAGTGGAAAATCATACCCTACACGCCTAGGTAGCAGGAATCTCGAAAACACATATTCAAAATGAGTAGATAGATACCCATTTTGCCCCATAACCTCTTCCAATGGGTTTTAATCGTTCTGGGACCCATCACATTGGATTTAGCGTCCTGAATTTAGTGGAAAATGATACCTCACACTCCTAGATTGCAAATAATCTCAAAAATCCATTTTTCAAAATTCACATTTTGACCCCTACCCCACCCAAATTTGGTCCGATCGGGTTGAAAAGCTTCGAGGACCAACTAGAGCCATGAACGGACCCCTGCCGAAAATTTCAGACTTTTTGAATAATTTCTTCCACCAAAGTTGGCGTGGACGGCGGACGGACATTGACCTTTTTTGATCCAGACACCATGAAACGTCCAGAAAAAAATTTTGAGCCGAATCGGAGAGGTTGACCTTTTGCATGAAAACATAGGTTGATTATTCAAGGAATAACCAACCAAAAGGTGATATTAGCTTTCTGGAGACGCGTACCGGTTTTTTCTGTAACCTGGTACAACTACGTGGTTCTGAGCAATCATCTTTCAGTTTTTTGGCTCTCACTGCCATGACATGGAGGGTACATTTCAAAGTAAAGACTTTCCACTATTGTAAGTCAAAATCATCAAAAATGAAACAAAATGGCATTAGTTATTGTACAAAGATGGATATTTATTTATTTATTCACCCAAGTATGAAAAAAATCATCAAAAATCCGCTAATAGGTTTCCTGAATTAAATTAACTGCGCTTTTTAAAAATACTATTCCCAAGTGAACAGATTATTAGTGAACCGTTTGTTGTAAACTGAAAAGGTTGACGTTATTTTCTTCTTTTTCTCAACATTACTGTTTCCAGCAGGTGCTTTGACTTCGAGGAATTCTCCAACTAAATGGGGAGTGACTCGGTATGATTTTCAATGTGTTTCAGTGTCCACTTTGGGACTGGATAGCCTAGATGATATAGTAGACGACAAATACGAATTGATGGAGGAAATAGATCAGTGAGTACAATCGCGATAAATTGAATGAGTGCGTATGTCTGTACAAATGGTTACCTTCGTAGTTTTCGTCATTCGCCCTTGACAAGTGACCGATTTGTACAAGAAAAGCGCCGCATTTCTCAGAATTCGTGGGCGAATACAAGTCAACACCTTACTGAGAAACGTGATTCATGAAATAACTATGAAATGATTCACATAATAGTATAAATGCTATTTTTAACCACAAACAATTTATAATGGCAAGACTATGAATACCTAGATAATTAAATGTATCAACGATTTTTCAGAGAGGTCGAAAAAATAATGAGCAACTTGTGGAATTGGGCGTACCTTCTACGTCTAAAGAAACACCCGATTGATGGCGCTCAAAAACTTCACAGAGTACCTAACTTTGTAAGTAGAAGAAAGTCACTAATGCATGCGTTGGTTTATAATAAAACGATCACAACGGAAAAGTCGGTAGACTCGAAAGCTGGAGAAGGAGATGTGCAGTATGGTTAAGAAGCTGGTTTATTCTTGTTAACGCGGTGGCATCTAACGGGTGACCATCCTAGCGCGAATTTAGTGTTTTGGATCGCCTTCAACGTTTGCAAAGTGTTGCGAAAGGACAACCAGAATCAAATAACAACACATCGTACATCAAAACGTTAATCTCCTTATGACTCCTGCCATACCACGGAGCGAATACGTCGGCTCTGATGAGAACTGATTCTTATTTCCTATTATTTGTGCACATTCGTCAACCCCACCCCTGGGGTGTCAATCAATAGCCCTTGACCTCAGATACAGAGTTGAAGCTCTCAAACGAGATCGCCAGATTCTGATTGAGAGCCAGACCAAGAGGTAATTCATGGTTGGATCGAGAGCACATAGCGATCATCCTAGGTTAAGAAGGCGAAATGAGCACTTGAAAAATCATTACATCTTTCATTTCAAGTTGATTTGATAGAATTTGTTAACTAGAGTTTAATAAGAATATCCCCATTTAGAGGGGAAAATCCAAGGACGAGTGGATTTTTCACAAGAAATTTGTAAAATCAACAAATTATTATTCATCAAAATCAACGAAATTAGTCTTTGACATTCATGAAACGTTCCTAGTTAATACATTTTAATAAAATATCTCATAGCTTCTCGACGAATAAGACGAAGCAGAGCTCAAGTATCTACTTTCAATTCACAGAGATTAATGAGTTTAGATGGTAGCCCGAAATTCCAACGCTCAGTAACTTCCTCTTTGCCTTGTTTCCTGTAGTTTCTTGGTTCGTCGATGAACCCTCCCCCCCCTCCCTATCCCTGAGTTGAGGCAACTAAGGGTCTGTTGACCTTACTTTCCTCTATGACTCCTCAAAATCCTAGTCAGTCAGGGAAGGGTTCCCTCTCATTATGAGGAATCGTTGCTTGTAACTGCCCATTTTGCCTCTTTTAAGCATTTCTAGGTGATTGCAAGCGGTTGCGCATCGCATGCAGGATGCACGCTTACAATACAATTGAAAGCATGGATAATTTAGAATTTAAATCAGTCAATTTGTCATCAATCAGTTAACACATGTGATGAACATAGTGAGTGTCTGCAAACTGAGATTTACTCAACAAGTACATTATTTTTTCCTCTATTATGAATTTCAGATCATGAAGGAGCTAAAAGCCCGTATAAAGCAACAGGGACGAAATATAATGACAGGCAAGTTGTTAATTGATCAAAAAAAAAATTGTGTTTGTTTAAAAGCAAGAATTAAGCGTTCACAAAAAGTGGAATTCATCAACTCCTCTGAAAGCTTTCATTCGATTGATCAAGAAAAGAATTAAGAGGCGTTCACCAAATGATAATGATACAACATACGCTTAAATAGCCAACTTATTATCGGTGAGTTCTATACGTGCTGTTGTTGTTTCGCATTAATAGGGCAACTGGAAAGCTATGCGGAGGTGATCTTCAGGGCTTGTGAAGAGGAAAATTTGACTCACGATGATGGGCAACTTCTGAGTGATTACCTTATTGCGGTAAGTAGGAATGAGCCACTATTATTTGTCGAAAATTGAAAAAAGAACATGAATTGAAACCTGTTGGGTCCAAAAAGCCAAGGGTAGCGTTTCTGAGATAAGGTATATAAGAGTATGAACATATGTGTCCAGTCTAGACAGGCTGATGAGTACCTAATATTTGAAAAAAAAATTCAGGTCTGTTAATTTTCATACTTTAACCACTAACAAATAACTCCTAAGACCTTAAGACCCACCATATTTCATATTTTAGAAAATTAATTAATATTTTGATTATTAACAATTTAGAATGACCCTAGGTTGTAACTACATGGAATTATTCATTCGTCAACACAGGGATCTGACACACAGAGTGTCGCCAGTTTGGCAACATTGTTATTCCTAGCCATAAATCAAGAATACCAAGCCAAAGTGGTTGAGGAGTTGGAAGGCATTTTTGGAGATTCAACTCGAGACGCCAACGAAGGGGATTTGAAACGAATGGTTTACTTGGAAATGTGCCTGAAAGAATCTCTGAGATTTACCTGCCCACCGACTGTAATCCGATTGGCGGGAGAAGACTTTGAATTTGGTAAGAAAGTTTCGGTAATCAATCGAAACCTTGCTCGGCTTCCTCCAATTAGTCGCGCAGTAGTAGGAGGGTATTCGTATCAGGGAACAAGTTCAGATTCGAAAGTGGAATGAAGAACTGGAAAGAAGATGTGTCTGCCAGTGTAGGAATAAGCATATTCCATGATCCAAAAAAGATTGAAACAATCCAAGAAAGACGAGAAAATACCAAAACAATTTTTTTAAAACTCATTTTCAAATATCTGCCTGACTGGAATGAAGTTTTTTCTTCAAAAGTAAAGGAAAGTTCCAAGCAGGGACAGTGCAATAGCAAGATGGCCGCCTTGAAAAGCCCATACTCAATATTCATCTCAATATTTTTGCATTTTATTCGGCTCAAAGTCATTGGTTTTACGGATTTTTAAGATGCGTTAGGATGGCTCTAACAAGTTAGCTGAAAATTAGCTTCAGAAACTTATAATTTAAGGACCTAACTTTAAGAAAAATTTCGCAACTGCCTAAAAATGCATTCAGCTCGGAAATCTTCTACAGGTGGTTACAAAATACCTCAAGGCGCGAAGGTTCTCTTTATGAATTTCCTCGTGATGAGAGACCCACGCTATTGGGAACGACCAGAAGAATTTTACCCGGACCACTTCCTTCCAGAAGCGGTCGCAAAGAGACCGAAAGGAGCGTTCTTACCATTCGCCGCGGGACCTAGAAATTGCCCAGGTTAGTTGAGAGGCGAATTATGTTTTCAGTATTGCCTTGCATACAACGATGGACTATAACTCTGGAATCATCCAATTTCTGTCTGTAACAGGTCAGGCGTACAGTTTCAAAGCAATGAAGGGGATGGTTTCCACCCTTATAAGACGTTATCACTGGACGTCAGATATGAAATTCAGCGAAATCCAATTCAAGTACTTATTGATGAGAGAACCACTCGATCCACGAGTTAAATTGACTAGGAGAGTTTGGCGGTACTAATGCCTAAATACGGAAATAAACGTTTAATAATTTTCCTCGTCAATTTCGTCGAGCCTCATAGTAACGTACTCAGGCTGCCGGATAACATTTACGATTTACGCTGAGGTTTCATCTTAGTGCAGTCAAACAACGTCAGTAGTGTCAATGCAAGAAAAATATACTTAGTAAAAAAGAAAAAAAAATTGCAGGATATTGTGAGCAAGAATAAATAAAATACGGTTGAAAGAACTAGTTTAGACCATCTGTTGGACTTTTCACGAGTACTGTCTTTTTCATGGATTCTCCACTGCGTTGTCCTCTTTGGCGGAGTAAAATTATCATCAGTATTTACGCCTGCTTCAAACCAGAACTGGTGTAAAGCACGTTTTGTGTGGGCGGGTCGGTCTCGCATGGGAGGACCACGGTCTCACGGGGATTGCTGTTTACTTTCAAACCAGCAGGCTCCGATTGACAAAACTCGGATTGGAAGTTGTTATAAGTAGGGTGCGATTATTGGGCGCTATGTTTTGTGTTTAATAACAGGAAAATATGTTCAAAGGTTGACTTTTCTGGATTAGGAGTTGTACACTGTAACGTATCAAGCATAACAAAACTCGCGCCCTAAGGCTCTTATTCTGATTGAACAATTTGTCATGTATTGGACAAACATCAAGTTCAATATTTTCTGGGAAATGAAACAATCGTTAGTTTGAGGCATTCAATTGGAATTGAATCTTCTTTGCTCAAACCAGCAAAGCGTGAAACGTTTTACATTCAATTCAATGTTCCACGTAAGAAAATGCTCATCATTGATTGATATAGCCCAACCAACTAGTGTTTGTCCCAGAGATACTAAATCATTAGCGTTCAAGAAGTACGTAGGTGGAAGAAAAAATTGAAAAATTGAGGGAGCAAAAAACAGAAGGATGTCGATCTAATCAAACAGCAAACACGAAGACAATAGAATATGCTTAAAAAATTGAGGGTATCGGGGAGAGGAACAATGTAAAGGATACGAAAAAAGTGGACCTTTGGATCTTACACAATAAACCAATTGAAACCGACACTCGAGAAGGAAGACGTAGACAGTTTAGTTGATATCTGAAGATGGAACTTGTAACATGTTACCTATTGGTAGCTGTAGGAGTGTTGATGCTACTGTCGTTCAGGAAAATGATTTAAAGGCCAACCAACATCCCAGGTCCCAAAGGTTGGACTCTCATCGGCAACGCCGATTACTTCTTCGGAGTTGATGACGGCAAAAGTAAGAGATAGGATGCTTGGATCACGATATCATACATACTTATATATCATCATTTACAATAGTTGAGAACATTGCAGGGTGCGAACTGTATTGTAAATCTCCTACATGACATTTCAGAGGCGTTGGAAGCGGCAAAGAGAGCAGTTCGAGCACCCAATGGTCCTTCAAGCCTCGTATGGCTAGAGCCTAAATTTTGGTTAAAATTTTGGTTTCGGGAGTTTATTTTTGAAGAGTAAGGGTATCCATTTTTTACTAAATTGTAAATGCCTAATTGATTTAAATGAATTACTCTGATTACGATAAAAATGGGCCTTTAGAAAATAATCTTTCGGGAGCATTGGGGACCTAAGAGTGTGGCGTATCACATTCCACTGAGTGATGTGTTGATAATCACCAATACTAGCCATATTTCACGAGATTTTTGACGCTGAATCGATTAAAATGTATCCTGAAGAAATAGCCACACCCCGGAAGGGGGTACCCACGGTTCAAGATGAGCAGTTATTTTTTAAACAAAAAATTGTTTTTCCACTGTTTTATATTTTTCTCTTTCTTTGTATAAAATTATCTTGTCGGGTGATCTCAAATAAACGTTTCCTCATACAAGCGAGATTCACCTAGAATAATAAACCATCGTGGGATAATTCGCGGAGTCGTCTTTTTGTTTTGCCTCTCCATCTGTGCCTTGGGGCGAACTCATTTGTGGTTTTTTGAAAAACCCACATATAATGTAAAATATTATCAGGCAAACGCTCAACAAGGTGCGAAATGCAACTGATTTGAAATCTAGCGACGTCGAATGTATTTCGGGATGATCTATATTAATCATAGAGCCAAGAAAAGTGTTCGTTAATGGAACCAGACTTATTGACGCGCAATTCAAGTGGCAGTAGGATTGGGTTGTTGAAGCTTCTTGGTTGGCCTATTGTAGGCTCTAACTGTATTGTGGTTTTGAGGTTGGAAGGCAAATTACACGGAACGTCAACCGGAGACTATACTGGGCGTCTTGGCGTCGAGTTCATTCGCCGGAGATTAATTCATCGGCGAGGAAACCACACATGCGCTCATTGGTTTCCAACGCGTATAGAACGGACTGGGTGACATTGAAGAGGAATTGAAATGCAACACAGGGTCAGAACGGTACCGCACAATCCGTATTCGACCTCTAACGTCTAATTTAGGAGTGAATCCTGTGACACAAGGTTCATTTACTTAAGGTATTTTTCGATCTAACACATGCATCTCGTATCTTGAACACTCCTCTCGTAACAAAACTCTTGTAGAATGCTCCTTCATAGTGTAAAATATTTTTGCACTAATTGTCTCGCATTTTCCTTAGAGGTTATTTCCTGCAAATTCTTTCACACGGGTTGGTTATCTCTCGGACTAGGCGCATGAAGACTCATTTCTTCAACATGGGGGAAATGGGGGAAACAGTGGATCTGGCTGGTCCCGGACCCATTCCAATTGATTCAGCGTCCAAAATTTAGTGGAAAATGATACCCCACACGCCTAGGTACCAGAAGTCTTGAAAACACATACACAATGGGTAGATACATACCCATAACTTCTTCCGGTGGGTGCCAATCGTTCAGGGACCCATTTCATTGGATCCAGCGTCCAAAATTTAGTGGAAAATTTATCCCACACCCTTAGATCGCCCAAAATCTCGAAAATCCATTTTTCAAAAAACACATTTTGATCCCTACCCTGCCCAAATTTCGGGCTGAAAAGTTTCGAGGAACGACCTAGGCCGGGAACAGACCCCTGACCCAAAAATTCAGATTTTTAGAAAATTTTCTACTACGACGGCGGACGGATATTTGACATTTTTGATCTAGACACCTTGAAACGTGCAGACAATTTTTTTGAGCCGAATTGTAGAGGTTGACCTTTTGTATGATAACATAGGTTGATTATTCAAGGAATAACCAACCAAAATGTATCAATATTAAAACAGTACTTGAATATTCAGATGACCCACTGAATAGAAAATGCAAAACGGATTGACCCACATTAAAAAGTTAATTAGTGCAACCATCATTTGACCCAGAAGGGCTCCGGCTGCAAGGTGAATTTCGGAAGAACAAGGCGTAGTAGTCAATAAGCGCTTAAACATGGACCCCGTAACATGGTTTTTTATCCTCACTGGGTGCGTTTTGTTCTTGTGGAACCTGAAGAGAAAAATTTATTGGATTGGCGAAACCAACATCCCTGGCCCAAAAGGATGGCCCCTTCTCGGCAACGCTGGTTATTTCTTCCGAGTTACAACAGGCGAAAGTAAGTAATTTCGTATCAATAAACAAATATAATTTCTAATAAAACTATAAATTAAGATAGGTGGTTATCTATCCGACTACTCTCTTAATCTATAAAATGAAAGCTCCATTTTTTGGAAGGAACATAGAAGTTGAATAAGAACGTATTGAGGTTCCGCTACAGCATGACTAAGAATGAAATGAAATTGCGTGTGTATGACGAACGTATCCAGTACTAGGATAATAAAATCAAGCTTCCAGTGATAGACTGTTACCTAGTGGTCAGAGAGGAGTGTATCTTCTTATAAATACCTGAAATGTTACTAACCTGTTTGACATATTGAAATAACTATGTTCCAGTGGCACTTCAAGCGCTCAAGAGAATGACATCTGAAACTGGTAACAGTCCTTTATCGCGGGTTTGGTTGGGTCCGAAACTTTGCATTCTTGTGCAAAACGAGAAGTACATGGAAGTAAGTAAAATTAAAACAGCGGTTAAATGGTGTAGATGATGTACTGCTCCATCAGAGGGTTTTACTGACACGAGCTCGTTTGCAGAATACGGCTAACGTCCAAAAATCTCCGGTGACCAAACTATCAAAAGCCGGGGATATTATGTTTAATGATATGAAAAAGTATGAAAATGGTGACCGTATGGTCGCATCAAAGATTTGAAATGCTGTTTGGTACTCAAACGATACCATGGTCGATACCTGCAAACGGGAAATAGTGTTTGTCTCAAACTGTCCCTTGCAAAGTATACAAGCATTATCTACTCAAGATTTTCGTATCATAGCCCCTGATACAATAGGTTTCACATCTTTGTCTAAGCCAATCTATCCACATAATATGTGGATTACGATTACCAATTACGTCACAAAATAGATATTATCTATTTTGTGACGTAATTGGTTGTATGAAAAGCGTATCCCCAGTCTGCATCTGAGCAATCCCTTCTGACTGCAGACTGTAACCAAAGACTAGAAGAAAATTTTAACACACAACCGGACCTCAAAAATTGAAATTCTAGTATGGCGGTTGGGAACACTGCTAGAATCACCTCAAGATTCACTAACCGGAAGTATCTTCCATCTCTGCTCCATAGAGCAGCGCTTTCCTCTCAGATGAAGGGGATAATGAAAGGTCTTCATAATCACCCTTTCACGGCAGTCCCTGTTGGGTGACTTGAGAACTATTCTGCTGGGCCTTAGGGCACTTACGTAAAATGTATTTTCTCTACGGTTTCTAGCCCTTATTGAACCACCGGGGACTGGTGAACAAAGATATTTTCTTTTACCAACCAATACAACAAGCTGGTAACAATGGCATATTCACAAGATCAACGAGTGAGTATCTATATTCCAATATTTCACTAGATAGCTGATATAGTGATACTTTGAACACAATTTGTGCCTGCCCAGAGATAAGTAATTATTTCAGAATAAGGGTTCCAAGGAGCGCACAAAATGTACCGTTTCATACAATGCAACCAAGTTTGATCGCAATTTTAAACTATGGAATAATAAAACTTTATTACTTTACTGTTCTATTCCCAGCTGAAGGTTGGCACAAAATGAGGAAACCACTGGCAACATTTCTTCTACCCAAAAATATGCCGAACTTCCAACAGACTGTCTGTCTAAAAACGTACGAAATGCTCATTCCCGAACTTGAGAAACACGTGGGCAAGGAACCATTCCATCACGGGTTCTACATCAAGGCATTATCCCTCGAGATAATACTAAGTGAGTAGTGGAATACTTGCAGGGCAGTATTGCCAAACGGTTTCATCTTGATTCTTAAGCTGATCACTACAAACAGTAGGGAGTTTGGGTAAAATATAATACTCAAAATACATTCTCTGTTGCATTATAATAGTGTATAGAACAGTCGATTCGTTTTACCATTTTTTCGAGAACACAAGCTTCAGCAAAGGTTTGCCAATTTAAATAATTCTCGTCGCCACTGCGCCGTTCGGAGGTGTACTAAATTAAAGGGCAATCAACGTAATTGTTATCTAATCCCTGATGATATATTATATGATCCTCCTCTACAGGGAAAATCTTATTTTAATTCTCTTTCCAGTGGCAAGTTTGGGAATAGAAAAGCTTGACGGCTTGGTTGATGACAAATTTCGATTCGTGGAAGTAGTTGATGAGTAAGTATGTGAATTGAAGGTTGTGCGAAGTATCAAAAAAAATTTTTTTTTTTTTTTCGTTCGACAACAGGCTAGATATGAACACAATAATTTCGCTACATGTCTTTCTGCTTTGTCGTAATCACGATAAAATGGAACCGTTTTTGGGGTTTCGTGTGGGAAGATTTTTTGAAGGGACTTGAACATAGTTCGTTGATTACATTTGTCTGTACATTTAATCATATTATGCGGAAAACGAACGTCACTTTACGTCTACGTCTTCTACTATTTAAATCATGCATCAAAGATTAATTTGGGCTTGTAACCTTGCTTGTTTCCAGGGAAGTTGAAAAAATGACAACTACTATGATGACTCTCAAGTATCAATTGGGTCTGCACACTTATAATCCCAAAACGGCTCATACGTACCTGGGACAACTAGCGCGAAGGGCAAGTAACAGGATTCTCAATAAAGATGAATATATTATGCTACCTACAAAAACATTGTGAGAGGAGAGCGTAGTCTGTACATAATACGTCATTTATGCACCAACAACTGTCCATTCGGCCACTGATGAAGGTTTATTCTTATTGGGACATTACACCCTTGTCATCCTTTTGTACCCTTGTTACTTATTCGTGAAGGAAAAGAAAGAAAGAATTCCTCATGCGTTTTATCCTTAAAATTTGCCACAAGAAGTCCGATATAAATATAGTAGTTGGGCCTAAATGATTTTCAGCCCGATGGCGAACGAATGCAGGGGTGTAAGTGGGGACAAGGGTTTTTAAAAATTATATTTCGTGCTTTCTAGCGGTGGAGGAGCGTGGGGTATCATTTTCAAATGAATTTTAGACGGGTCTCTGGAGATGGGTCTCTGACGAATGAGCGCATACAAAATGGAACACGATTTTTCTACGTTCAAGATAACAACAATGTTCAGTTTTCTCATCCCTAACAAGAAGCGACGTGTTATCCTGATGCCACACATATTATTGTGAATCAGTCACGATGAACATTTCCCCGCGCATATATTCCTAATTCAACTTACCATTGCACTCTGTTTGTGCGGGAAGCCAAATTTTGGTTAGTTATTCCTTGAATAATCAACCTATGTTTTCATGATAATGGTCAACCTCTCCGATTCGGCTCAAAAGTTTTTTCTGGACGTTTCATGATGTCCTGATCAAAAAAGGTCAATGTCCGTCCGCCGTCCATTGTCCGCGCCGTTTTTGGTAGTAGAAAATTTTCTAAAAATCTGAAATTTGGGTCAGGGGTCTGTTCCCTGCCGAGACGGGTCCTCGAAACTTTTCAGCCCGATCGGACCAAATTTGGGCGGGTTAGGGGTCAAAATGTGTTTTTTGAAAAATGGATTTTCGAGATTTTAGGCGATTTAGGCGAGTAGGGTGTCATTTTCCACTAAATTTTGGACGCTGAATCCAATGAAACGGGTCCCAGAACGATTGGCACCCATTGGAAGAAGTTATGGGTCAAATTGGGTAATTATTACCCATTTTGAATGTGTTTTCGGGATTTCTGCTACCTAGGCGTGTGGGGTATCATTTTCTATTAAATTTTGGACGCTGAATCGATTGGAATGGGTCTGGGACCCGCCACACCCACTGTTTCCCCCATTCGAGGAATAAGCAACCCGTGTGTAAGAATTTGCAGATTTGCAGTTTTTTAAGTTAAACAAACCAAGGTTTAGATAAGAATCAAGATCAAAATAATTAAGAATAAAGTTGAGATTTAAATAGGATTATGAATTGCTCTGACATGCTAGATTAGACCAGATTAGGCAGAGAGGCTATAATGTTGACTTTGATAGAGTGGTTTTCTTTTCCAGGTAATGAAAGAAATGAAAAATCGTCTTGAAGAAAGGGGAGGAGACGTTATGACAGGTAAGCTGGCAAGTTGGCAGTTGGGATATGCACATACTACCTGCGTCCTAAGTAGTTGGAATATAGAGAGTGAGCTTCACTGTGACAAGCTCCCTAAAAGCTGTTGGTTTATGCATAGCGATCAGTAATGTCACAGCTTTAGACGCACCCTTGGTTAAATTCGAAAATTTTCGTGTTGGTGCTAAATGGTATACTTGTAATTTTTAGTTGGAATGATCGAGGGATGAGGTAGTTTTGTGGGCGGATGGAGGTAAATGCCTCCCACGTACATACAAAAAAATTCCGTTATTTGTTCGATATTTAATTTAAACCCTGTTAACGAAATGATCTCAGTGAATGGAATGTTCCTATTTAATAATTCAAACAAATCAAACTCCTTGTGGTCGTGCAGAGCTTATGTCAGCCATAATGATCGTTTTAATTCTTGATGGCACTTAACTCTCCTTGCGCTACGATGTACTACATCACATGTAAATATTTATTCATCCGTTGCATTTACATGTCATTCAACATTGGTCAACAATTTAAAAGGACAGCTGCATATTCATGTCGAACGTCCTACGTTATCTTGCTTCTAAACTGCTAATATCATAGTGATTTCAGAACAACCGGAAAATTATGCAGAGGTGCTCATCAAAATAGGTAAAGAGGGAAACATGAGTGAAAGCGGTACGGCCCAACTTTTAGGGGACTATCTGGTAGCGGTAAGTAACTTCGCAACAAATTATAATGATAGTTGGCATATTATTCATTATCAATCAAGTTTCTCGTTCTTTTTCAAAGGGAACGGATACGCAGGCTGTTATCATTGTGTCCACTCTTTTCTACCTTGCGATACATCAAGAGTTCCAAGCGAAAGTAGCTAATGAACTTTTTAATATTTTTGGTGACTCAACAAGAGATCCCCACGAGGGAGATTTAAAAAACATGGTGTATTTAGAAATGTGCATAAAAGAGACAATGCGGCTCTGTGGACCGGCAGTCATTGGTCGCTTGGCGGAAGAGGACATTGAAATCGGTGGGTATGAAAAACTCGAATATCATTTCACATATTTGTAGAAGAAAATAATTACACATAACGTTTAAAGCCGAGTTGGGATGTTTAGTGGTGGCAAATTCCTAAAGGCCATAACGAAGATTTTTTGCGATTTTGGTAAAGAGTTGACGTGAAATGGTCGTCGATTATGAGATTTCCATTCCTGTAGGCATTTGCCTAGAGAATTTTTTTTTTCAAATTTGTTATTGTTTCCTATAACAATTTGCTCCAAAAGATACAAGGAGGGTGATTCGTTATTGAATAATGGTGATGAATTACAGATGGCTACCGTATACCAAAAGGTTCCGGAGTCGCATTTTGTTATTTTGCGATATCCGAGGATCCCAAGTGTTGGGAAAAACCGAAAGCGTACTATCCCGACCATTTCCTGCCTGAAGCTAATTCCAAGAGACCAAAAGGAGCCTTCTTGCCTTTTGCTTCTGGCCCGAAAGGATGTCCAGGTGAGTAAAGAATAGAGAGATTTTGAATCTTGAAGTTTTGTAAGATGAGGAAAGCAACACTGAGATACATAGAGTCGTATTTTTATGATTTGCACACAACCAATGAATTCATCTTTCACTATATTCATGCAAAATTCATTTTTCCACAGGAGATTACATTAGAGTAATAAAATACTGTTGATAAATGAGAGTAGCTACGATAAACATCCTTCGTTCGCATTGTTCCAGGCCAGTCCTTTAGTTGGATATCAATGAAGTCCATAATTTCGACACTTATGAGAAACTACCACTGGACATCGGATGAAAAATTCGAAAATATCCAATACAAGTTGATTTTGATGAGAGAACCCGCAAACCCACGTGTGAAGTTGACGAGAAGAGTATGGCCTGTAAAAGAAACCTTCGCAGATCATTCAGACAGACACGTAAGGATGGAATCGGGATGAAGATGTTACAACAAGGAAGACGGGCTTTGAAAGAGATTAGGAATGTGGAACCCAAAATGCACAAAACAACCTCCAATCTCCAATGCAAAAAAAACGAAGCAGATTAAATCAAAGCATGAGTTTCTTTATATTTTCATTGAATATATAAGTCGTTATGTCATTAGTCAGTAATTTATTCGTCTAAGAAACTGAAGGATTAGGGAAGGCACTCGTTTTCCGTTGGGATCTCTTTGGATACAAAATATATTCTCCTTAAGTAAGTACTAAGTTGGATGGTTAAAAAAGGTTATATAACCTAAATCACGTTTCTCAACTTGGTTTCCTTCCTCAACTCCCCGGAGTTTGCACCCGAATTAGAGTGACACTTTTAAATGTCTTCTTACGATTTCAACGCTTTATTAAGCGCCTATTTCATTTCTAAGTAGAGTTAAACACCCTAATAAACTGGCATGTGCATACCTTTATTGTCAATCTGCATTTCTCCCATTCCATTGATATCCCTCGATAAACATTTGGGATGGCCCAAACACAACAAATTACGAGTATCATTTTTGGGAACTGATTCAACATCTTTTCTCCCGAATACCTCCATTTCCACAATACAGATGGTTTTTTATAATAAGAAACAAAAATCCGCCCAAAGAGAGGATGGAAGGCATAATTGGATCAGTGCAGAAAATTTAAGATTTGATACGATTCTACAATACTGAAAAATGTTTGTTTCTTCGTGCTACGTGCAGCTTTTTCATTTGTAGGAAAAGAAAAATCTGCGCTACCACCCCCATCCGTATTTGAATGAACGTATGGTAATCTCCCTTTATAGAGGAAGGGTCTAACAGTAGAGTGAACCAAAAAAATGCATTAGTTGTCATGACAGCGAGATCGCTCTGTTTTTCCCTCCCTTCGCAACGCACTTGCCGTGACCATTTGTCGTGAGGAACTCACTTGTTGTATATTGCGCAGATTTGGGAGTAAATTAAAATTACTTGGCCACATTTGGCAACCATCCGCAATGTGCGTGAATGACACAATTAAACAAGATTAGAATTTTGATAATAACAATATCTGACTTAGTTTTTTTTTTATGGCATTTTGGCAACGTAAGATTCAGAGCAACCACCAGCAGACGTTAGGTACACGGCAAATTGTGTCTTTTGCCGCAAGATCCTTGCAGAACACAGCATGCCAAAAGAGTTTCGAAAATATATTCTCAGTCTTACCTTAACGCGGATAAATGGCTTCCGCGAGGCACCTTTCTACAAGGCTGAATCTTAGCGGTTTAACTTTGAGGAAGATAAAATACCTACGCTAAGCGCTATTCATCACACTTCCATGGTGGCATTACTCCATCCCTGGCAAAGAGTCACTTTCACAAGTAAAACAAAGAGAGAAACAATGTTTTCTTACGTCATGACGGTTTTCTTTAACTTAAATATTTTCTCGATCTTATAAATTCACAAAATCTTCTCCGACATCAATACTCTTGACGAGTTGCTGCGTAGTTACGGCCACAACGAAAAAGTAATCTCAATAATCCTTTCATAATGTATCATTTCCAAAAAAGGAAAGAAGAACAAAGCAGAAAGCTCTCATCTTAATTATATTCTGAACCCTAACTACCTAAGAGAAACAGATTACCTGGTTTTCTTCTACTCAGCGGTATTTCACGGCCTTTAATTTCCCTGATGGGGGAATTTCAGTAGGAACCAGCAAAAACAAGGTTGCGCAAGAGCTAATTTATCGGTCGAAACCGGGAAACGACCCCTTTATATACCATTCATGATGAGAGGAGAAGGGCTATTAGGGTGGATTTACCGAATTTACATGGCATGGTGATGGGGGTGGTCCTTTGCATGAGGCTCTGAATGTTTGAAACGAAATTCCGCCTCGCTTGTATAAAATGAAGCCGTATTCACCGCATTGTACGATGAGAATTTATGCTCTCTCTGTTATACTGCCTAGGTTTCCATAATCAGGAGACAGTCGTCATTTGCTGAACGCTCGCAGGTTAGACGCAATCTAATTTATGTAAAGGTGAATAATACGATTACCTACGAGCTTCAAAATAGTATTTATCATGAGGACAGTTTAGATCAAGAAGGGAAATAACGTCCGATACTGTACGTATTGTGACAACGGGACAGCTACCAAATTTAGATGTAAATGTGGTCATGATACATAAAATAGTTGTCCACGGAGTCTCTTTACGTAGAGCAAAATCGCTCCCTTCAGGATAAACCCCTGTAAGGTAGTATTTTTGTGGAGAAAAATGGATTTTGTATTAGTTATATTTGGTTGTACGAAGTTACACAAAATATTAACAATATCATTCGGTCTTAAATATAACTAAAATATGTTGTGAACAGGTATCGATTTCTTGATTCAGGCAGTTTGTGAGACGACCAAGTAGCTAAGAAATCGCATTTATTTATTCAAATTTTTCATGTATGCAATAGGTAATTACAAAACTCAGAATGAACGGAGGAAGATATAAAAGAGGAGCTGTGTGGCACAAAGATGGACGAGACGGAGAAGAATCCAAATCTAAACGAACATTGTGTTGTATGATACCACCACGAGGCTCCTCACTCTCTAGATTGAAAAATATTTCTCTTAGCAAACGACATACCACCTAGTATTATACCATCCTAAAGATAAAACACGTTCAAATACCTTGATGGAGCATTATTTATCGAACCCAACCTTCGATTGAGTCAGATATTGAGTTGACTCTAAACGAAGGGGGTCTGGGCTTTGGGAGTTCAGTTTATAACGTTATCGCGCTGTTTGTTTTTCGATAAGGAGGCTGTGAGGCGATACGAAGGACCAGAACGCGTGTGAACCGTAAAGGTCGATCAACACCTGGCTCAAAGCTGACAACACACAAACCCGCTCCTCGAATCAATCCGAGAATGTTTCTTTCTAGTTCCTTATCCGTCCTCTGAAAATACAGTATCTTTTAGGTACACAAGATTAGGTGGGACGAAACTCTCATGACGTTCAACCAAATTTGGAGAGAAAATCCCGTCATAATGCTCAACACAGGAGAAGCTAGCCAATGATTTAAACTCACAAGTTGGGGAGAAATCGAGCGCTTCAGGCGAATGACCTAAAATGATGAACACTTGGCATGCAATTCACCACTGAAACGAAATACTGACCGAATCAAGGATCTTGAGCTTTCGTAAGATGTCACAGGCAAGAAACATAAGAGAAACTGCACTACGGAAAATGCTTAGGATTAATTTACCAACAATGTTTGATATTCAAAAACAGTTTTCAAAATACCCTTTTTCACCCATATCCTGTCTTTGTTTTCAATTTTGAACTCATGGCCCTAATATTGGGACAATTAGGGCCTCAATGGAATTTATTTGGAAAATTTCCGATTTTTCGAGCTTTCTAAGGCTGTTTTCTGACGAGGGCTGTGTTTTCGGTCAAAAATACTTCATTTTCATTTAATTTTGTTGTTTCTAGATGTTCAAATACAAGGGTGTAATATTCTAAAAATGACAATGAACTAAAAGTTGGCCGTGAGAAAATTAGCAGACCAACAACACAAGTAAAATGTGTGAATCGAGAAAGCACCCGCACAGCTTTCATGGATAACGGGAAGTCCTTAAATGAAATGTATGATCCATAAGGAAGGCGAACTAGTGGATTTCAAGGTCAATGAGGGCGGTGAATGTAAAAATGAACGCAACGTTATTGTTAGAATCGTTTCGCGCTTCCTCATTCAAGGTCAACTGGCTGCTCACGACAGGTTTGTTCGACATTTTAACACGTTTCCCCATTGATGCCGACATAGCTCTTCAAAATGTTAATAGCCGGGAACGAGCAAAGTCAGTTTTTTTCATTTGTTAGAAACTTGCCACGGTCGAGTTCCTGAATCCAGGATTCACAAGGGCAATTACTTGGGAGGGGCCGAAATCGGCTCAAGCAACAAATTTACGAAGAGACAAACTAAGAAGGTACCTCAATACACAGGAGGGTTAGTAGATTTTCGAAGGCCTCAGAGATCTTTTCCTAACCCACAGCCTGCACACTACAGTCACAATCAAGACGCTACCAACCGAACAATTCAAAATACATCCTCACTTTATTAAAAGGAAGAAGTTCATTGTGACTGAATGAATAGAAACATCTATGATTTGACCAATCAACGTTCATTTTCCTAAGATATAGCCGCAGCAATGAATCCCAATCAATCAATTTCAGCCCAGATCCAGGCCCTGTATAGGCACCAACTAAACGGACTAGAGTCGAGACAGTGTAGGTCTCTTATTCTATTTTTTAAGGCAGATCTTGTTTCTAATAGTTAACTGAAAAAGGGTGTCTACAGCGTAAACAGAGACCGCGACGGAAACGCAGCTCCACCTCGTGTGTAAACATCATTGTGTAAACCGATGAGACCCAACACATTGAATAGCGCTATCGTAAACCACATAGGTATTATTCTATTTTTAGTGGAGGTAAACTGAAGACACATATGCTCGATTTTCTTTGAAAAAGTTGACGTCAAAGTTATATTATGCGTAAATACCCTGGCAACTCGACTCCATCTCAAGACAGCAGGAAATAGAGTGGCGAAAAGTCGTTTATATACCGTAGCTGTTTTCATTTCTCGGATAAATGTACCATATTCAAATTTCCTACAGCTATAGATGAATAATGGCAAAGTTCTACCAAGAAAGGCACGAATCCTCTTCAACTGCGGCATTGTGCCTCGATGAAAACTTCTCGCGGGTTTTCAAACAGCTGGGACCAAGTTTACCCCCTAATGGGCCGACCGCTTCGAGAAAAGCTGAGCAAACAGAAGGGATGTCGAGAGAAACCATTAGGATACCAGAAAACTATGTATTTCCAACGTATTGATTTACTTTTCAAAGGTAAAATAGGCTGTGTTAATCTGAAACAAAATGCTGAATCATGAAAAATTCCCCCTGTTGTATAAATCACATAAATGCAAAAACCTACCTATTTCAAAAGTGGGTTTTCGAGACTTGGGGGTACCTAGGCGTATCGGGAATCATTTTTCACTAAATTTTGGACGCTGAATCGATTGTAATGAATCAGAGACATTCCACTCTCACGTTACCCCCCTCTCCACCCATACTCATGCTGAGTAATCAACCATTGTGGGATAATTACAGAGATTTTTAGTTTTAGGCATCATAACACACAAACTGCCACGATTTGGGCCCATTCGGAGAGGATGAACTCTGGCATGATTTCGTAGGTTGATTATTCCTTGAATATACCAATCGTTATATCATTTTTACAAGAAGCTAGATATAAAAATTCTTCAAAAAAAATTTTCCGGAGTGTGGGGATCGGCAAGGAACCAACCAGCTCAATTGAATCGGCTCCCAAGATTTCGAGGGTAACAGTATCAACACCCTTCGGATTCCAATGTTTTCGGATTGCCATTTTCAAAATACTCATTGCTACACAAATCCAGTTTCCAATTGCGACCAAATATCGCAATTCGAGACTAAACCGATGCTTATTAAACAAATGAGACTGCCTTCTACAAAGGGGATGAAGTTTTGAATAGTAAATAGCAATTTTACTGACCAACAAAGGTACCCACTTCGACACATACCAAACTTTGGTGAGGGTCAACTAGTCTAGGACCCATTTATATGGACTCAGCGTACAAAGTTGAGAGGAAGATAATACCCCACACGCCTAGGTACTAAAAAATCTCGAAAACTCACTTAGGGTAGAGGTATATAGGTACCCAGTTTGACCTATACCCACCCCCAGTGGGCACCATCGGTCCGGGACGTTTCTCAGTGGATTCAGCTTCCAAAATTTAGTAGGAACTGGTACCCCACAGTTTCCAAAACACCCAAAAGTCGTTTCAAAAGTACATTTTCACCCATACTTCCCCAAATTTGGTTCGATCGGGCTGAAAAAACCCAGCCAAAACCTCATTAACATCATCTAAAGGTAGAATAGCTCAACCCAAAATCGCTCGTCAAACAATATCCCTCTGTTCGTGAATGATGCATCCCCGGGATGCCTGGATATTTTCGTCCCCTAAATAGCCTTCATCGTCGCATGAACGAAAGCAACATCGTCAAATGTTCCGCCTCCCGAAGTGAATGTGTACAAACAAAACTGGCTAATAGGCACTTCCGCCCGCTTAACAACGTCCATAGCCTTGGGATGACGTCAATTAGCTATGTTAACATTAAATGTTAGTCACTGTTCAGAAGTCGAGTTCAGGCCCTTTTAACCCACAACAACACCGAATTTAGTCTTATAGTCACAAGCAGGCTCACTCATATGTCAAATTTGGTGAAAACTAAATGTCCAAAATGGTCAATAGTTCAAACATGATACAGGATAACTGTACAAATCGTATACACGATGTGAAGTGAGGACTCGTGGACGACGAAGGCACGAATTTGATTTTATTCTTGCAAGACGTTCGACTAAAATTGTCGGTTAAAACAAGTTTTCCAGTAAAATTGGGTTGATGGGAGTGAACGCAATAGAATTTTAGGAAGAATTTTGTAGCAATTTTATACCTACTACAGGAAAACAATGAAAAACCGCATGAGATGAGCCGACAGTAAAACTAGGTTGCCATTAAGCAGAAAAGGATTGCAGCTTATTGTCACTCCTAAACAATAGAGCAACAAAGAATAGGAAATTTGCCCTCCATTCTGAGAAGCACTAGGCTTTGACTATTGTGTAGATCGTTGGTAGTGTGCAGCCAACGTATAAGTGTTCTTTGATAGAAATAGTGTTCATTTGATAGGCAAGGTGTAAGCCGTGGACTGATAATAGTAAGAGCGAGTAAACCTGATCTCTTATGAATCACAATGAGCCTTGTTGTTTATTTATAAATGCTTCCTTCGTTACGAGACGTGACCACTGTGGTCACGCGCGGCTATATTCATTTCTCATTTTAAAAAGGGGCAGTTGATTATTCGTGCTTCATAGTTTGTAGGTAACGATGACATTTTTTGAAAATTTCAGGTGCCACAGCAGGCAAAGCGCTGGAGCTCTTCTATACTGCATTAGAAGGAGAAAAAAAAAATGAGAAGAAGAGTATTTGAGGCGAAGAAAAAAAATTCCACGTTTTGGGATCATTTTCACTTCGAAAGCCACAGCGTGTACCTTGTGAGCAAATCCTCTAACCGAGCAGCTACAAATATCAAACATTTACGATGCCCATGTCCCACCTTCAAACAGTGGGCTGCATCAACTCATCGCATGTGTACTTCGTGTGACTCCTGAACTTTTCCAATGCAAAGAGAACATACCACTGCCGATGTCGATGTAGAGAATACGTAATTCATCCATTCGGACCGCATAGTAACCCTCAAAAACCGTGTTTACCCTTTTCCGCCCCACGCATCCCTCGACGAGAAACCTGTTTTAATATTGACATACAACGGGGTCGGACGTTGACTTTCACGCCTTTTTCGCAGACTCATGTTTTCTGCAAGTGAAAATGTCGAGAGAACCGTGTGGGTGGTTTAGGGTCAAACACGACCTGGAAAGAAGTTCTATTCACTCGTGACTTCAGCACCCACATTAGGCGCAAGTACAACAATGTTGTCCCAGCAAAATTCCAACACGAAATGAGATGAATAATGTGGAAATATATCAGAACTATAAAGAAACACAAATCAAGTTTTCAATGTCCAATTCAATTTACAAAAATAACATTTTGGTAGTCGGAAGTTCGATGCATAGTGGTAGTCCGGTGTGTTCAAAAGTCGTAATAGTACCACCGATTTACAATAGTTTGCTCCCCCCCCCTTCCCCCAAAATAAAATAATGCGTATGAAAAACCACATAGTTTTCGTTGGCTATTCCTTGAATAATCAATCTATGTTTTCATGCAAAAAGTCAATCTCTCCGGTTCGGCTCAAAAAATTTTCCTGGGCGTTTCAAGGTGTCTAGATCAAAATTAGCAAAAAGTGTACGTCGTCGTACGCCGCCCACACCGATTTTGATAGTAGAAAATTGTCTAAAAATCTGAAATTCGGGTCAGGGACTTGTTTTTGGGTGTAGTTGGTCCTCGAAACTTTTCAGCCCGATCGGACAGAATGGGGGGGAGGGGTCAAAATGCGTATTTCGAAAAAAAGATTTTCGAGATTTTTGGCGATCTAGTCGTTTGAAGTAACATTATTGACTAAATTTGGGAAACTGAAACCAATGAGACGGGTTGTGAAAAGACTGGTGCTCATTGGAAGAGGTCATGGGTCAAAAAGGGTATCTATCTACCCACTTTGAATATAAGTTTTCGAGATTTCTGGGTAACTGGGCGCGTGGGGTATCATTTTCCACTAAATTTTTGACCCGGATTCGATTTGAATGGAACTGGGACACGCCACACTCATTGCTTCCCCCATTTTTCCCATGTTCGATATTTTTGGCGATTTAGGCGTGTGGGATATCATTTTCTATTAATTATTGGACGCTGAATCGATAGGATTGAATCTCCATGCTCCTGGTCCGAGGAATGTCCGACCCCTGTGAATGAATTCGCAGTTTTTTTCATGATTTAGCAATAAATAAAAGGAAAGAAAGTCGACACCGTTGGAGCAGAGCAGGGGAACGGGTGACTCCCGTGACGTCACGCTCATTCTGCACTCACTTCATATGCGTTGTGATCAGCCGTTTTGGAGGATTGATAACTGTTAAAAATACCTTGGATTATGAATATAAACCTATTTTGGTATATTGATTGGGTCTTATAACAAATGAATAAATGAATCGGTGAAGTGGGTATGTACTATGTAGGCTCCTGGCTTTGCGCAGCGTACTTATCATATATTCTAACATCATACTTCCTCATTCACAGTTTCTCTGCATTGACAACTCGTCAGCAATCTGGGCTAAGTAGGATCCTTAAGATCAACTTGACACCGATCAAAGGCACCTATCGTTATCGTAAGTGAGTTATCTACTAAACTTGAAGTTGTCTCACGTAAGTTGCACTTCATGAACGGAACGGCCTTTTGAAAAAAGGCAACCTAAGCGTGTAGGTAGTGAAGAGGAACAGGAGCCGCGGATCAATATACCTAGTATAAATTGGCGGGGTTGTATCGTCGGTGTCTTGGAAGGTCGGGATAGAGCGTTGCCCTGGAAACCTCCCACCGCCGCCACGCTGCTTTTTCTCATGGACCGTATTTTCCGCTCAAAAGCCCGCCGTATTGGTCAAATTAATTATTTGTGTGATGTTCTAATAGTCAAAATAGTATTTCTAAATTTGGAATTTGAGCTATTGCATACTTAGTGTATCATCGGGTATAATTTTCGATTATCGGTTCCCTGACAAAACTGCGAAAACCAAGAACTATCATTTCTTTTCTGGTCAAAGAACAACCAAAAAGCAACGTACAATCAATGTTTGATTTTAAAGCAGTTTGGCTGTTCACTGTCTATTTTGGGTCGGCCATTTCCAGTTCCACACAACCTCCTTCAATAATTATAGAACTCGTGAGAATTACTAGAACGCTGAATTGAAAGTATTGCTAAATACCTGACAGGTCTATCACGGAGTTTACTCACCTGAAACAGACAAAAATAAAAAAAATGACAAAATGCATAACAATAATCAAAACATCGACTGCTAAATTAACAAATAACAATTACAGGAGCATTAAAAATAAACAAATGAAATAACAATCAAGAGCAATAAAAATAAATAAATAAAATAACAATTACTAGTTACATAGAATGTGGGTTTTGAGTGAACTTTTAGTTCAGGTTATTACAATGACAATCAACTTGAGCGAAATTACAAAAATTCTAATCTATTTACGTTTAAACACCTCGAACAATTTGTAATTAAAAGGAGACTCTTGTGGAGGGAACGCGCTTTCTTGATTTACGAATCTCATCAAGCGTTCGGTTTGTTCGTTACCATACCATCTGCATATTAATAGTCTACAAGGGAGACTACCGTCAATCCCCTCACAGATTTTCTGTTAATAACAGTTTTAACAGTTGGGTGGCGATCACTCAGCAACATCCCTAAATTATCGTCACCGACACGAAGACTAATAACAAGTTTGTGACATGGTCATGGTTCGGAGTGAAGGGGATACTTTTTTGGTGAAGAAACTTTTGATAAATAAGGACATCCACTACATAAAATATGGGCACATACCCATTCATGCCATGTAATTATTGTGTGAGACGTGTAAGTGCGGAGATGAAATCTGGCTAAAGAACTGAAAACTTCTATAGAGGAAATTTTGTCAGACCGATACTCGAGCGCTGCATCACTGCGGATTTATCCCATCAAATGCAGGAGTGGAAACGAGAGGCATATGAAATGAGTGGCCTCGACGTGTGTGGTTCGAAAACTCGTTCTCTCAACTCCGTTATGAGATCAAAACCGTCTAATCATCGGAGCAAAGCTACGTCTACAGAGTCTACTCAGGCTAACGCAATCAAGGTTCGAAATTTGGATTCGTCATACATTTTAAATAAGGCAGGTATAGCATGGTAGTGATGCGCTTCAAGGGATCAAAGAGCGATCTTGTCTGGTGGGACGTACCATTTTTTTAAGACGACTTGTATCGACAGCCAAAGAGCTGACTAGCCCGAACAACGTGAGAAGACCTGAGGTGGGTTAAGAGTTGTTCAGAAAGAGGAACACTAACTTATTTCGATGCTTACTGAGACAGAAAACGAACAGTGAAGGCGTTTTCAATTCGTATTCATAATTAAACGTTTTTGTATCGATCCAATTTTTCCAATTTCTACCCTTTTATCCGATCGACAAGTCTCCTAGTGATTATATAATTTCATCTGTTTTGCGTTAGTGATCACCCCTCACCCCCTTTCCGACGGCCAAATTTTATTATGCACGTGCACAGTTCAAATGATAAATGCACTTGTCCACTCATAATCCCGGAACTTTCCCGGTATCAACAAATACATAATCATTCAGCCCCACACGTCGCAGACCCCCTCAGTTCATTTTAATCCATTCAAACAATCAATTCAACTGAATCCGAACGATAATTTAGTACCTAATATCGAATAATATTTCTAAATTACAAGAGCAAAAGCTGCGTTCAACCCAATTTTAATAAAAAGTAACTCGAATTTAAATCGAGCAATACTTCCTTGCTATTGTCGGCATGTTAATCGTAATACTCACCGAGCAGGTAAAATTATGGATGCCATCAAATTTCAAATGTCGTCATTCGAATCGAACCATTTCACAAGGCCACTGTTTTACAGAGGTAATAACCATTTGGGCCACTAGCGCTTGGTAAAATAGTTTCAAAACGACGTCGATTCGAGAGCTAGATATAAGTTGAATTTATCTTAGCAGTTCAAGGGGAACATACATTTCACGACGGAGGTTCGTTGACTCATTTAGCGACGTTTTTCTACGACCAAGAATTACTTTCAGGAATAACAAATCAATGTACAGTAGGTAGATAAGTGACCTATTAATTCCTTGGTTATTTAGCTCCAGCGTTCTGTTCCCTCCAAAACAGTAGAGACATATTGCCTAATAAAATTATGCTGCGAATATCTTGAAGTTATGTCACCCGTTAGGTTCAAGTAGAAATCGACTCAACGTCCAACAGTACGTAGAAAGCAATGCCCCATGCGCCTGCTTTTCCGAAAATCGTATACATCCAGTCCAATTTTTGACCGTTATCCTCTCTAAATGTGAGACTGTCGCGCTATGCAGGCATGAATACGGCCAAATCCAACCTACGTATAGAATTCAGGATTAAAATGTCCGGAAGATGGGTGGCAGATATTTCAGATTTGGAATCCCAACCCTTGAAATACAGGCAAGCGATGCACAGTCTTTTATCTATGCGAACATTATAAATAAAATATATAGAAAATATATACCACGGAGACAACAGACTTCCTCATTATTGGCTCGTCTTACGAATATATTTCTCATTTAATTCAAGTCCACCATAGAGGGAACGGAATGGAATAAATCCAAGAGAAAAGCACAAATCCCTGGCCTCTTTATCGCCGTGAATCCGCCTTACCAACTTCTATAGGGTTTCAGAGATCACGGCCGATTGAATCCAATCTGAGTTGAAATTGATGAGTCAAATACATTTTATTCGTGGCCAATCACAAATGGCTCCCAAGGGATTGCACATAACAAAATCAATAATGAGTGAGGTTCGATGGTCACTGGGGTATAAGACCTAGATATAATGAGAGGGTAGAAAAGTCTACGCAATCCACTGGTGAATACCCCAACCATGCAAATAAGGTGTGAAAAAACAATGTTTGAATGTTATCGTTCATGTATCAAACTACTCACATTTGTATGAATCTCCATTATATGAAGCGCCATAACGTGACAGAGAAAGCTTCAAACGAGCTAGCAATTGAGCAGTGATGAGCCAATCCCTCTGAGAGGTGGGGTCCTGCATTATTGAGCGGCTATAGTTCTGGTTATAACAAACGACGAATTAAAAACGGGTGTTTCAAACACGAGGAGTTGTGGAAATAGAACGAAGTCTAATAATTCCCGCCTCCTGACCTGTTTGATTTACAGCTTCAAACTTTACTATCTCAAGTGGGTCAGATCGTGCGCTGTGAACGACGAAACAATTGGATTCCCTCAGGGCCAATGAACGATTTCTCCAGTATCCCAACAATAGCTCACGATAAAATGAACGGACAACTTGAGAAAGACGCCGGAAGATTAACCAAACCGCTTATTGATAACGGACCAGGCACCTCAAAGAGGGTGTGGGTTCAAATTGGTAAAATACGGTCAGCTAATTGAAGCTTTACAAAAATTTCGAACTCAAAAAAGTGGGCGATGGAGAGAAGCGAGAACGAAAATTATCTTTGGGAACGTGGGTAGTGGGACGAATCTATCCTGTAAAATACTCCGAATCCATCGAGTCTAAAAGCTGGCCAAACCCACGCTTTCAAAACGATCGAACCCCTAAGATTTACATTTGGGTTTCTTTATGGCTAAAAAGTCCCCATTTCCGCTGAAAGCCAGGAATCAAGACTCTGCCGATATTATGCCACTTCTCTTGCGAGTATTCATAACGTACACCATACAATATACCTAATGAATCTCGCTACTAAAAAATGTACATATCTTGATAATGATAGACTCAAATCACCGAGAATACTTTAGCTTCACCCATCCGCCGGTTGTAAAAGCTGCCCACAATTCATTGCAAAACTGCCAACATCTCAAACAGTATAAAGTTGGATGAGGCGATTAGTTATTTGTTAATAAATAGCTATTGGTGATTTATTAGCACTGTCGAGAGTTGCAAGGCCGTACAGCTTGAATGGGAAATCACAGATAAAATTACAAAGAAATCTGATGACTAAGTCTACTATCCGTCCCCCGTCTTTTTGTGTTGAAACATTACCTAGAATTTTGAAACGACGTTCCATCTCATTTCACCATCTTCAAAAGATAAATAACTTAATTTGATTATCTAGTTGATTAATTTGTTTACTTATTCGAACAGTCAATGATAACACTAATTGTGTACCTGGAGGAAACTAACAGCCAACAGGAGTTTGAACGTGAAATAAACGGACGCTAGGACGGTACCTGGTGGATGAATGCTAAACTAATTACAAAACTAACGAGATTACAGTCCCGTCCTATCAACGTAGTCTTACCCTATTGCGAAAAAACAGATTAGATTGTTGATAAGAGATAGGTACCCATATCCACCTTCGGGAGTAACCAATCGGTCGGGGACTCATTCCAATCGATTCAGCATCCAACGTTTAGTGAAAAATGATACTCCACACGCCCGGAAAGCCATCCGAGTGGTTGCACTATTTTTGGTAGGAGGCATTTGACCCTAATGAAGTGTTGAGTATTGAGTATCTGACCATCTGTAACTTCATGGTGGGATCATTTTTGGAACACATCCATCCTGCAGACATCATCCCCGGCCAAACCCGCGTACCAGCGAGATAAGTAATATGTACCTAGGTAGGTATTCATCTTGACCCGTCCGCCGACCACGTCGTTTTTAGACGGCGGATGGGGATTTCTAAAATTTTTTAGAAAATTTTATAAAAATTTGAAATTTTTGTTAGGGATTTGTTCCCGGCTTTAGCTGGCACTAAATACTGTTCAGCCCGATTGGACCAAATTTGGGGTAGAGGGTAGGTCAAAATAAGTTTTTTGAAAGATGAGTTTTTTAAATTTTCGGCGATCTTGGCGTGTTTGTTTGTGTTTCTCATTATTGTTGTAGACATAACGATACGTCCAGAAAAAAGTTTTGGGGCCGATCGGAAATGGTTGACCCACCGTGACAAAAGCACGAAATAGATTATTCAAGGAATAACCAACCAAAAACAAAATCGAGTTTTCACCCATATGTCACCCAAATTACAATAACCGGAACGAGGCTCCTGACCAAAATTTCAGATTTTTAGACAATTTTCTACCACCAAAACTCATCTTGACCTCTGGCATGATTTCATGGTTAGATTGATTATTCAAGGAGTAATCTGGTATTTTGGTTAAATATTCGAAGAATAATCAACCAAAATTTGAGTCCACATTCACGAATTTGACCTTAATTGGCTCGAACACGAGGCGGCAGTCGACGAATAGGCGGAACGACCGACAACCTAGACCGCCTATCAGAACAGGTACCAACACCGTGGGAAAGGCCAACGGTTTCCACGTGGTAGCACACGTGTAGCGCAGATTTTGCACTTGCAGTTATGGGAAGGTCGACAAAGGGACTAAGTTAAGTGGACCGCCTTGCGGTGGATAGGAATGCGACTGGGTGCCGTTCCATTTAACGAAGGGGGTTCATATTCATCATTGCCGACAGGTAGGTTCAACCAATCCACAGATAAATATTCATACGAATTAAACTTTGGGGAATAGATGACTACAGGACATAGATATAAATATTGATGCCGCTTGAAGTGGTTGATCGAGCGCTATTATACATCTTTGCCGGCCGGATTGCTTCTGAATATAAAAATATGCGTCTCGAAATGAGCTCTCACCCATCAGATTGCTCAAACAACTCAGGTTGAATGTACACACTGTGCAGGCAGTACATAATGAAATAGTAATAATGATGAAAGTAAATTATGCTCTCGAACGTATGAAATTCGCGCTGTACTGATTATAATTTCTCGTCTATCTTTTCATGTGAGTCGGTTTCAAATTTCCTAGCTAATCATGGACCTGAACAATACCGGCTACCAAGTTGGTCTTTAAAGCATTGCCCAACCCATTGAGCGCATGAATAAGAAGTCGATTAAATCGGGCAAATAGCGCAAGGATTGCTCAATGTGCGTTTCCAATTGATGACGTTTAAGAAGGTCAACGAGTACGAAGGATATCACGTTTCCAAAGTATCATGGAGGATCACGTATCTTCGCCCGTCAAAGTGACAACAATATTGTCAATCGTGAACTCATATTTTTCCGTTTTTGCGTGAACGGTGTAGGATGCATACAATATGACAAGGGCGTGTCTCAAAACGTGGACAAAATCTTGTTTGCAGGTTTTACTCACCCAGTTTAACACAACTAGGTAGTGATTCCCGAAGTGAGGAAGACGATAGAAAAACTAAAATAGGAAGCCGTGCTGAAGACGGAGTGAATGAAATTCATTAAAAAAAACTAACAATGCTCAATATCCACGAGTTGATCACATTTGCAATCGTGCATGAGATCTACGTTATTTTTGACGCAACACTCTCGACAAAGGAATTTATGTGTCATCACTTTACCTTACTGATACCTACATTCTCTGCAAACGTACTCCGACTTATGGTTAGATACGCAACATGCGTACCAAAAATGAAAAAAAAAAAAAAAAAAAAACTGGCACTATTCGTAGTCCATAAAGATACAAGTCTATAAAAATGTTGGTGGCAATAAAAGTAATGACTATTGCTTCATAATTTCAACTCGACGTCACATGATTCTGGTCGGCGGTGATATTACTGATCACCATTAATTTGGAACAGTATACTAGTACAATTAAATCCGAAATTATTCCCTAGTTAATCAATCTGGGGATGCTTCGCTCGGGTAGTAAACCGTCTGAAAGTCATTATCTTGAGTAGGAAGGTACGTGGTAAATAAAGAATAGAAGACGAACATTTTTTTTTTTTTTTTTTTCATTAAAATATGTGAACTGTAAAGATATTATTTCCCTACCTCTGGTGATCGGACACGTCTCAATCAATTCAGCGTCCAAAATGAACAAGAAAATGATACAGAAGTTTCCTTCATGTGGATTCTTTCCAATTCATTTTAAAAATCCATTTAATTTTGATGCAATTTAAGCTCTTAATTTGCAATCAATATACCTAATACTCATATAAACGACAAAAAATCTACTAGGAAAAGAATACTTCGAAGTGATTCTGGTAAATAAGTAGTAACTGTATATATCTAGCTAGGTGACGAGGTGACCAATATTTAACCAGGTACTGCTGATTCAAATGTTACAAAAAATTGCGTGCTGATTTTGGTGTTCTAATAAAGGGCAATTTTGACTCACTTTGGCTCCTGTCCTTCTTTTTGAGTTTGCTGCCGCTCTTTCCCATGGTTGCGGTGATTTTTTATTGAGAGCCGATCAATTCGCACATCAACACTTCACCAAACTCGCGGACGGAAAGTAACCAACGAATCGCGGCAACCGGAAAGCCAACAAGCAACCCAGCGCCCCAACACCCACGGACGTCAGATTCCGACTGAACGGCGGAGTCGAGGCCGGGCGGCACCGGCTCCCACAGCGGGTGTTGACGAGGGGAGTTAACTCCCTAGACCTGAGCCTCCCTCTGGAATAACACTGAAATAACGACTGCCTAATTTACAGGAAGTCGATTCTGTGGCCCATATAAGTGGCACTAAGACAGTCAAATCGAACCGCTAAAATCGACTTTAGAATCGATTTCACAATCGGTGGTCTAAATTTAATTGCACCCATTAATTGAAGTCTTAAAAGTAAAAAAATGATTGATTTTGTCAAGTTATCAAAAGAACCGTTAAACGACGATTAAACAATTTTATAAAGTGTATTTCGGTAGATACCATTATCGAATAAAAATGGAATTTTGGTTGGTTATTCCTCGATTGATCTGAGAAATTTGGTGGTGAGAGGGGGAGGGGTTAAAATGTGTATTTCGAAGTATTGACCTAGGAGTGTGGGGTATCATTTTCGTCTAAATTTTGGACGCTGAGCCCAATGAGACGGGTCCCGGAACGATTCGCGCCCACTGGAAAAGGTTATGGGTCAAGATGGGTATCTATCTACTTATTTTGAATGTGGGTTCTCGAGATTTCGGGTACCTAGACGTGTGGGGTGTCATTTTTCACTAAATTTTTGACCCTGAATCGATTGGAATGGGACCGAACATGCCACACCCGCTGTTTTCCTTTTTTTACCCATGGTCGATATTTTCGACAAATCAGGCGTGTGGGGTATCGTTTTCCACCATTTTTGGTCGCTGAATCGATTAGATTGAGCCTTATCCTCCTGGACCGAGGAATAACCAACCGCTGTAATTTTATTCATACGCTTGAGAACATCATTACAGGAGAAAAACTTTGGAACATGAATTATACTCATCTGCATATTTTCTTTTGAGCTGTTTATTCCTTTCTCAGATTGGAAGGCACTGGGGTAGCCACGTTTTAAAATTTCTTGGAACCGATTCTTAACTAGAGGTAGCTCAATCGATTGAGAAGGTTTTTGTGTGGATTTCCGCCAACCGAGCAGGAGAACTGGTGAAAATGGGTAGTCGTGGATACTGAAAACCATTTTTCGAGATTTTTTTACAGTCAAAGTGAATGAGAGTTTATATTTCCGATCTAATCCAATTAGATTCCCTATGTACAATACCGTTCTGGATTAATTTTAATTTGTTGCGATTTTTCATCGTTTCATACCGCGTTTGCAGCGTTTAAAACCCATACTTCCCTCCGGCAATACAGCAATCGGCCCGGGACCCACCTACATTAATTCATCTTTCCAAATTGAATGGAAAATGTGATCCTGTAGGCTTTGGAAACTAATTGAGGTGGGTCCCTAACCCCTTTTGGGGGGGAGTTTATTCTAACCTGATTGATAAAATAGGCTGGCATTGGTTGAGGGTTGTCCAAGTACATGATCCAATGGACTTTCCCACCTGCTGAAGAAAGCAGGCTATCCCTGTAATAATTTGTCAATTGTTAAACTATCTAACCTATTGTTTAATACCAATACAAAGCCACTCACCATTCACACGACAGCCATTGCAATGAGAACAGTTGTCATCTGAAAAATTAAAAGTGGTATTAGGTAAGTGTCTCAAAAAAGGTCCGAAATTTTTTGGGAAATTCATCTTATTTTGCATGAATTGAGTAGGAATGTATATACCTAAAGCATACATATACAAATATACCGAGTTTGAACTCTTCCGCATTTCTTCAGAACCAATTGCCATGAATCTAAATAAATATAATGTTTCTGGCCCCACGCAACGCCCGCTCGTCACACATGGGGCAGATGGTTCGTCAACTGATCTTTTTATGGTTCATTCGCACTGAATTACGCTATTATTAGACGGTACGATGTGGTCTATAAGTGGTTACCAAGCCGTTTCATAAAGTAGAACAAAAGCGTCTTAATTGGAACAAATGCCCAAAACTGCTAATAACCGTTAATTTGATGGACAAACTCACAACCCCATCAGCTATTTTCTTGTATACTATAACAACGTCTTGTTAGTTTGTATAAACACTCGGTCCTGTAGCCATCGCAAGGGTCTGATTACTAACTAAGGCTACTAATGAGAAACGCAATCCATTCTCGCGTGGGATTAGCGACGGGAAGGCAATGTTTTATTAGGTCTTTGAGAGGAAATATTCGCTCCAAACACTAATGATCAGAGATAATTTGTACACAGTAGGTATGTAGGTACGAGTATATAACTATCGGTGTCAGCAATGAAACAAATTCTCGAGCCTCTTTTCAGCCTTGAAACTACTGGGTCCGGCAGTCAAACCTGACGGTTTTTGATATTGGATAAATTAAAAAGCTGTTGAGATATATTTATATATTTTTTTTTATTGTAAAGAGGAGAATTGGAAATTACATTTAGTATTAAAAAAAATTGAAAAATAGTGACGAATGGCAGAGCGACGAGGGCTCCGTTCAAAAGCATGTCGAACAGCCTCAACGTTAGCAGGAGTTCTTACCGTTCGAGGTGATCCTCCTCTCCTTCTTGTGGTTCCAAACGCAGTGTTCTGAAAGTTCCGAACCCACAGAAGAATTGTGTTTCGTGACGGGATCGCACCACGAGGGGGAATGTTAAACCGTATACGGAAACTCCTTTGCGTTAGAATCACAGAATCATTATTTCTAAAAAACGTCTCGACTACATGTTCAGCGGTCCAACGCTCCATTGTTACTGAACTAATGAACTTCCACTCAAGGTGAACAAGATGGCGCCCATCCCCACCCGCCCAGTCACCCTCACCACCACCTATCCCCACTTAAAAACCGTCAGGTTTGGTAGTTAAAATGGTCGGCAGGCTACACGTATAAATTCGCACATTCGTTTGATTCGTACCCAAACGAGATGTTTTGAGTGTGGCAACCATACCCAATTGTGGTGAATGAATCGTAATAACTCAAACCCTTGTTCTTACGCTTAGCTTCTACCTAATGAACCTTGGTCTCCACAATATTCGTCCGTTAGTACATTCAGATTGGTACCAATCACCGAACTTGTTGCTGGATGGTAATTTCCAGTTGTGGCGGAATAAACGGCTTAGAAGGAGCGGCGAGAGGCGAGACGCCGCTGAGATCATACCACAGAATTACTCATTTTACTGACCATGAAGTTCGGCCACATTGTAGTAACGGTGAAAAAATGATAATTAAACCTAGGACCGGTAGGCATTAACAAGTCCCACTTTGTCTTGTGTTCCGATGTTAGAAGGGGTACTACATCGACGAGTGATAGCGAAAATATCAAAACATGAGCAAAGACAACGTGGAAAACTTATTTGGAGGAAGAAGATAGTATTTTCGCGATATAATGATCGTCCTGGAGGGTGCGAGAGAGCCGGATTGATGGGGTTTCTTCAGAAAAAAGTCAGAAGCAGAGTTCCCCTAGGGGGACAAACACTTCAGTTGAACAGGAACGCTGGAAATCGAATGAGCTGCCAGGGTAGGAATTCTCACCCTCCGATTGTCACTTTGATAAATTATAACATTATTAAGGGAGCCGGCACGACGCACATAGGGTTATAATATAATGCTGGTAGGTAGGTATGGGATTGAAGAGGTTCCTTTTTTATTATTTATGGCAAGCATTTCTGCGTAGCTTTAAAAGGGAAAGGAGTATTATAACCCCATATTGCAACCCCTCATACAGGTTCTCATACCTTATGCAGAATAAATATTATAATACATCCCTCCAACGTTACGAGAACTAAAATTTAATTAACATTTAATGTTGTTGAAATTGATCGCTTCAATCTTGTTATGAAGCCTATGGGGTAGGTACGATAGTGAATAAGCCAGATCCTGATGGTTTCCGAACTTGTGCAGCATCTGACATGGTTACATCTTGGGTGGGTGACGTTTGGTAAATGGCATTTTGACCCTTCTCGCCATAAGTTTGGTCCGATCGGGCTGAAAAGTTTCGAGGATCAACTAGAGTCGGAAACGGGTTCCTGACCGAAATTTCAGATTTTTAGACAATATTTTACTACTAAAATCGGCGTGGACGGCAAACGGACATTTGTTTGTTTTAATTTAGACTTAGAATAATCAACCAAAAGATATTTGTATTTTTTAAATTTGGACTACGGACCAGAGAAATGTTGCAATGATTAAAAATGTAAACCACTCATTATTGGCTTTGATGGCTCAATACAGATTACACCTCCTGGTAATAACTGAATGTACTGTACTACAGTTCCTTATTTATAGTGATATAAATATATATTAGGCTCGATAATAATAATTATTATCATTCAACGTGTGGCCCTTTGATTCGGTATCAACAAACGCTCTTAAAAGTCTACCTAGCGGCGAGTTTATCAACTAGTGACTTGATCTTTCAATCGTTAGAGGCCGCTTTCATCGATACGCAACCCTCCCGCCTCCTGTCTCGCTCAAGGATTTGTATGATTTACAATCGGCGAAATCGCCGTAAATTACACATTTACGATGTTTCGGTATTTGGCCGGACCCAGAGCATAATGCGGAAATATGACTGCATGTCGGATATACTAGAGGCACGGACCAAATTCATCCAGGGAACCATTCTGATGGTGATAACCCAACTAAGAGAAAGGAAGGTATATTTCTGGGCCACCTGAATGCTGCCTAAGTTGTCAACATTTTTGCAATACATGGATGCTCACCCTCATTACTCTATTTCTGACTTTCGTGTAGTACAATACTTATATTGTACGATCGTGCGCATTCTTCACACAGGCTGATGAACGCAGATGAAACCGTCCATCAGCATTCCTACATCATGGAACAAAAAGGTTATGCCTATATCCTTGATTATGTAAAATACGAAACGGACGGGATAGGAGCACATACGGTGTCATATCGGGTCCTTTGCAAAACCACAAAGCTTCTTCGTCGATTGATCCGTGACCTTTTGCTAGAGTAAGAAACCCGTTAGCCTGTTCTTTCACTCGCGAGAGGAAAACGAAACGACCTGCGGGATGAGGACCTCATCCTAGCGCTTCACGACACCGTGGTGTTGGTATTGAACTGAGACGTGACCCGTCGAGGAATCCTTTCTATCAGTAAATTCTGTCAGCATTGGAATATTCTCAATTTCCTATTATCACGTAAAAATTGTTGGGTAAGTATCATTTGCTATAATAAAAAATATTGGTTGCTTTCTGGTCGCGACAAACGTTCAAAACTCATTAGTCAAGCGTCCGCTAGATCTTGCAGATTATCAATTTCTTCATCAGTTACGATGGAAGGGCCGGCCGATCTCATTGAGCTTCCTACCTCCAATAAGTAAGGTCATTTTAAAAATCTTTAATCATAATCCCCCCCCCCCCCCCATGGATTGCGTGGATATTACCTAGGCCTCTTATCTAAGACATCGGGCAGGCAAGAGGCATTCCCAACGGAGTGGAGACGTTAACGGAAAGTACCAAAAATGTGATATGAAGATTGATTACAAATTGAAAATGGTGATCCACAGCAAGACATGAAGAGAATAATAACTAGGTACATACTATAGCTTCATTTCACAATCAATATTCACCATTCTTGTCGTACTATTTCCTTTGGGGACCACCTCTGCGATGGCTTGATGGTGCACCGGGGCTTCGTGATCAGCGGCCAACGACCGTGTTTTCACGAATATCGTGATTGGTAGTAATTTTTACGAACGTTCTTGGCTGAGGGTGCCTGATTGATGTGGGCATACCTCATCTAGCGCCTACAGGCTCCTGAAGCCTTGATGGGTCCGGGGCCGATTGGTGCCCACAGGAGGCGGTAATGGGTAAAATTGGCACGCAAATAGGGTTTTCGTGATTTTTTAGCACCTAGGCGTGTGGGGTATCATTTTCCACTAAATTTTGGTCGTTGAATCGATTGGAATGAGTCCAAAACACCCCACACTCACAGTTTTCCTCATAATCTTGCTCCAAGAAATAATCAACCATTGTAGAAGAATCTGCAGAGTTTTTCTATTTTCACAAAAAATAAAAATAAAAAAATTCAAATTTTTAGCAACTTAAAAAAAAGTTTTTTGCCATGGGTCATTTAGTTCAGCTTTAGGAACAACATCCGCTGACCGTTGGTTGCTGAGAAAATCCTTAAATAAATGGGGATTAACTGACAGTGTTCTAAAAAGTTGTCTTTCTGATTTCTGATCATTATCGCGATAGGCGAACAAACTTAGTGAACTAATTTCCTCTTTCCACTGCACTTACGGTTGCATGAATAATGAACCAGATTCAAAACACCGGCGGCTTATCCCGTATGCTAATCGTCGTTATAATTCTGGAGGATGATGGCTCCTGTAGAGATAATCTGTAGGACCGCTACTTTCCGAATTGGGAGCTGCAGCTCCGGGAGACGAGTTCTCTGGAGTTGCTGAGCTCCAAAGCGTGTCGGAATTTCCAGTCGCGTCAAAAGACGGGACTTCAAACAAGTTTTTAGTTCTTACTCTGTGCTCACCATCCAGCAATCAAGGACGGCTAATCTTAAGCTCTGGTAATTTTTTGTCTTCTTTGGCTTGCCGAGTATGGTTCTTCTCTTTGCAATCTACTCGGAAGAGTTGATTTTCTGCCCGGCTTGAACTCTGCGTCGAGTTTCAAGTTCATGTTCTCTTAGTTGAGATCGTGAAAAGACAAACAGGCCACCGCTGGCAATCCCTTCTCCAACAATTTAACGTAATATAAAATCATGTATTAATTACAAAAAAAGAAAGAATTTCATGGTTTGTGGTGTGCCTACACGAATGACGAGGAGCAATATCTCTAATCCCTATTCTTGTGTTAATAGATGATAACCAATAAAATATAATAACGTAGAAAAAACCCAAAATAATTCGACAGTTGTGGATAAATATCATACGCGATGCACATTGTGTCGAGACTGAAAACTACCTCGTCGGGTTTTCCTTCGAGTTGACATCCCTTATCGTTGTTCTAACGCTGGTTAAACAAGAATTCAAACCAAACTGATGTGACAATGGAGCAATAAAGAAGGAAAGAGCCCAACTGTCGTTCGTTCTGTTCACGAAAGACGGTTGGCGATGGTTTTACTTTGCGTTTGTAGTTAAAGGACAAGGCGACAAGACCCTGTATGCAAATTTTGTCTCGCCAACACAGGGCTGTCTCTCCCACGATGAAGCCGATGCGGTTCTAATGTGATGTTTCGAACCTTGTGTCATCTATCTGTATTGTTGACTATAAACGCAAAGTACCAAACACAGCATATTAATTTACAAAATTGGAACTCCTTTGAGGGCATTTAAAGGTGGTAAAATCTCCGATAACTCGAGTAAAGGAGGGCAGGAATAAGTATTAAAGTGGACCTAACTATTCAAACATGGATTAGACCTGGTACATATGTAATTAGTTTAAAAATCCTCCCATCCTTTAAAAAAAAATGTGTCCTCCAAGAAATAAGTGAGGTACCGACATTTTCTATATCTTCAAATTTATCTTCTCGTTCATCTCAACGAAGAAAAATCTTCGGCGGGCCAGAGGGTGAGAAAAAACACGATGAAAAGAAGATCCTGGCATCTTTAATCACGAGCCGGTATAGTGGCTAGAGGTTCGTGAAGTAGACGCCTGAAGGTGGAGCTGTAAAAATGAAATAAGACCGAGCGAAGAACAGGAAGCTTCCAATTTTATTAGTTTGGGTCAGCGGCTACCAGCGCCCACGTTCGATGTTTGTCGAAACCTCTGATTGGGCTTCCGATAAATTATCATGTATCAGGTTGAAAAAATCTATAGAAGACAGTCTAGATAATTATCGCGTGAGTGATGCATTTTCTGTCAGGTGGTGAAATCATACCTAACTGTGTAGTTTAAAATAGTAGCCCATTTCGAAACGAATGGAAGAACGCTGCAAATTCTTTCACAAGGCGTGGTTATTCCTTGGAGCAGGAGTAGGTATAGGGAAAATAGACTGTCCCGGACTCATTCTAATCGATTTAACGTGCAACACTGTGGAAAATGATGCCCCACATGCCTAGGTACCCGAAAATCTTGAAAACATACTTTTAAAATAGGTAGCTAGATACCCATTTGGACCCAACCAACTTCCCATCGATCCGAGAACCGTTGCAATGGATTCACCGTCCGAAATTACACGGGAAATGATAACCCATACGCCTAGAGCGCCAAAAATCTCTATAATCAATACATTTTTCCCCCTTCGCCTTCCTGAAAATAGTGCTAACCAAAAGCTCTATGAGATTTCTTTATTTGGTTAAGAGGAATGCGTTGCAGGTATGGCGCGATTGTTTATTGCCTCCATTGAACCGTCTTGAATAATCATCACCCATAAAAATGAGGCTATAGCTACAAAGTACATCCAAATATCGCTTATGTTTTTGAATAATTCTATTATGTACGCTATATTTTTGAGATTTCACTTTATTTTTGCCTCATAAAGTTTATTGGGAAATTGCAGCCGAAACAACATTGCAACAATTTTTTTCTTTAAAATTTATTGTAAGTACTGATTCAAATAAGAACCCTCGTATTCTTATTGATTAAAGAATATTTTTTACAACTATCAATTGGTACCCACTTTGTAAAACTCGATGATACCATACGAGTGTTCCTATAAGAGTGAGAGTCATGTTGAGTAACTAACTGTTGAATAATACGCAGCGTTTCTCTGTGCATTTCAAATACTGTACGTGCAAAGTGAACATTTCACTAGTTATTGGGAAGAACAGCAGTTCATAGACAGATTAATAGGTCCAGCATTCGATTTTTTTAAATTTGCCTCTTTTCACCAGATGAACATTTTGGGTTGCACCCAATGAAGAGCAGAACAGGCAAAACGTTGACAGTTTTACAACTGACTTCCTTCCCGAGGTACGGGCCCTCCCACGCGCTGAGCTTGAACAGGGAATTTTGCGTAGGACGTGAGATGCTTAGGGCCCATTCTGCTGAATTAAAGCCCTCTGCCGAGTTACGAATAAGTAATTACGACGCAGTCTGGCTTGTAAATAAGGTCGTTCGTGGGCGTAGTGTGGACACAACTGACCGAGCATGGAAGTCAGCGGTCGTTCGAATATCAAAGTCGATCCCCGCCAAGCTCACGAACTAATGAAGGGGGACGATATTCAAGAAGTGCAATCAATGACTGCTGAGAACCTTAATACAGGGGTGTTTTTAAACCTTCGTTCTTATCAGTGATGGTGTAGGTTTACCATGATTTAGCAACGAATACGCGAAATGCCAGGAATTCTATGAGTTTCCAGAAAGCGTGGAAGGGGGAGGGGGTGGTCACAGATACCTTGTTTCACACAATTATTTGTTTTAAATAATTAAAAATGAATGTATCTTGATCAGTATGATTCTTCCGTCCATACGTCAACATGAGTGACGTTCTGTACAGATTGTATGAACTTTACTAGGCACTCCACGTCCACTTACTTGGTGACTCAACGTAATATCGACAGAATACCTGCAAAACCTCGTATGTTTTGATTCCAAAATTTTACAGGAGACACAAAAACTTCACCAAAACGCATTTTTTCGGAGCTAAGTTCTTTCAAAACAAAACTGTTTAAAAATAATAATATAAAACAATAAATAAAACTTGTAAGCCCGCTTCAATAACTTGCCGGTGTCCTTTTAAGTCCTCAGCAAAAGTTGTTTGATACAGATTGATTTTTTGGGAATTTGTGGCTCGTTTTTAAATAATCCAACTTATTCAATATCTACTTTGAGTATCACCTAATGATTCTACTTCGCCATAAAGATCGAGAGAAATATTGAAGAGCATACAGAAAAATGGAAAGATCCTCCGCACAAGCCAAATGCCGGGACTTGTGAGGTTTTTCAACCCCTCTGGAGGGTTACAGACTTGGAAATTATTAAAAACGAACACAGAATAAATGCCAATAGGTGAAAATGTGTTTTTTGAAAAATCTAGGCGTGTGGGCTATTATTTTCTACTACATTTTGAACGCTGAATCCATTGAGAGGGGTCTCAGCCCGATTGGTGCCCAACGGAGATGGGTACGAGTCCAAATAAGTATCTACCTACCTATTTTGAATGTAGGTTTTCGTGATTTTTGGTACATAGGCGTATGGGGTATAATTTTCCCCTGAACGTTGAATGATGAATCGATCGGGATATTCCACACTCCCTGTTTTCCCTCTGTCCCTGTTTGACACAGACATCAAGAATCAGAATTCAATTGTAACTTAATTTTTACATTTTATAGTTATTTTGTATATATTTTGTATTATTTATAATTATTTACGTTTATTTTATAGTGTTTAGGTCTTCTGATTATTAGTGGATGGTTTCATATGACTAAGCGACAGTTCATAGAAGTTAAGCTAAGTTTGAACGACTGTAAAGACCTCGTGCACTGTAAATTACTAAGGTGTTCTGAAACTTCGCAAGTTTTTCTGGATTCTTTTCGTTGGACGATTTAAATTCACATTGCGAACAATAATTATGACGGAAAGCCTCTCGACATGTAACAGCTCCCTCCGTTCTTCACTACTATTAATCCAAACTATAATAATCCTGTTTCTTTCGAAGAACATGTGGGCTGTCTTCCGGACGACTCTAGACGAGAATAATGTTCCCATCCCGTTCCCCCGGAATTCCGGTTCTATAGCTCCTCATCAAAGATCATAAGTTCAATGTTAGTGCTTTCATTTCGGCTTCAGGATAAGCAATTTGGAAGGCGACTTGACGAGTGGGCTGGGGAAAGGCTGGGCAGTCAGTCGTGTACGAACTCAAGTGAAACGAGGTTGGCCCCCCCTGCTCGCCATAATCTCGAGAGGACGAGGCGAGGCAGGGGCGGGGCGGAACAACCGGAGCGGAACAACCCAAGCGAAACAACCGAAGCGAAACACCGAAGTGAAACAACCTGTTTCGAAGCGAGACGACCGAAGCGAAACAACCGACGCGAAGCAAATCAACCCCTTGTGAAGCCGGTGTTGTGAACGTGACCTGAGGGAACAAGTGTATCGTGGTTCCTTCAGGGTGAGAATTCGGGAATTGGGAGATCAGCCAATTCCTCTCCCGAAACAGTGGGCCCTTATACGAACTGAAAATCCCCCGTCGGACCCGAGTGTTGATTCGTTCGCGCCCGATCGACGGCCAATAGTCCGGGTTCCCCACGCACCGCCAGTCGTCGGACCTCCGTCGGAAAGAGCCTCGCCTCCTCTGGCCTGGACGGCGTTCCCCTGACCGAAGCCGAGCAGCGAAGAGAACATCACCCTGTTGTCTCCATCCTAAGGAGTTGGTACACGTAAGTGGCGAAATACCTCTATCTCGTGAAGAGAACATCACCCTGTGGTCTCCATCCCAAGAAGTTGGTACACGTAAGTGGTGAGATACCTCTGTCTCGTACCCTCGCAACGCGAAAGTCGTAACTCTCTAAATCTGGCCCAAGCCCTGACATTTAGTCACCAGAAAGCTGATCATATAGTTGTAGATTGTACCCGTATTATTTGGCATTTTTGTCTGTCGTACATTAGGAAAAGAGGAAGGGATTAGGGGAGGACACTTAACAAATCACTTTCACTTTTACCGTTATTCAATCCAACATTCTTGAGCCTTCAGCTACCTCGTAAATTCATTTGGCCCTCAGCCCTTCACTTTTGCCTACTCAATAATTAGGTTACATAATAGTCAATATCCTTCTCGGCCGAGACATTCCGTATTTTATATTTCTATGGTTTAATTGATCGAGTCTCCCTTAGACGCGTCTCCATAATATAGTGTCTTCTTCAACGCTCACCAGACCCTGCTGAGCATCTAATTCTACCTTGAACTGTGTAATCCTCACGACATTCCAATATTTAATTCAATTTATTGAAGGCTTGTAAGCAGATCTCACGATGATCTCGTTTAATCGGCACAAATCAGACAATGATGTTCTCCGAATTATTAGCTGTGATTCACGTGTTGTAGACAGTTCCACTCTAATTACGCGGCGTTGCGCTCGCAACCTGAGATGTGCCGTGGAGGTCAACCTGTAACTTGGTAAGCTGGAAGATCCGTTCAGCTAAAGCCCGTGCCCATGGGGTCGCATAATTTTCGTGCGGTATTACAATCATACAGAACCGCAATGGTTAAGATAATTTCAGGTCGGGACGATACCGTATTCTCCCGATTTTCTTCGGTCGAACGAATTTTCTAAACCTTGTCCTTAACCATGAAATATTTGAGTTGCGCGTGAAATGTTATGCCTTTTGTGCTGTAAATAATAATTAGTAATGATTATTAATTACTATTGGTAATTAGTAGTGCCGATCGCACGTTTGTTTTCGACGTAAAATGGACGGAAAGTGGACAATTCTAGTGCAATAGTATATGTATGTACAAAGAATCATGAAGCTGAGACTGGAATTCCGGATGGCGGTCTCCAGCGAAAGTTGCGTGAGGAACAGAGAGTATTTTTAACGGAGGTTCCGGCTTCGTTCGCTATTTAGGTCAAGGAACGATGAATCAGTATTGCTGGAGAGACTTCAGTTTAGAGTATGCAATGCGGCACAGTATAAATTTCATTGGCCTATTTTAACAAAATTGGAATTTTTGAAACAACGCTGCTCATCAAATCCACTTAGGAAAAAAAAAATTTGATATGGTCCACTACTTAGTTGTAGACTGATATGTGGCTTAGTAAACATTCATCATGGAAGGAAATATTACCCGCAGTAGCAACCATACTCGACCGATTTTGATATTTTCTTGGAAATAAATGGGAACCCCATGACCTTTGAAATATCTTTAGAATCCACGTTCAAAGTTTATCCATCTCGGCCCCCTCTTTTGCCAGCCCGGGCTCACATGACGCAATTAAGGGCTAGATGAGTGAGTGAGTCTGTGCGCTGCATTTAAACATTTTCAATCAATTCATCGGCATCGAAAAGCCTGGACAGGATGGACAACAAATTGTCGAAAATCTTTTCGAGTCGAACATTCTTTTTTTATCATATTCCCTGAACAAAGGATGATTGTTTGAAAATTCGCAACTCCGCGAGCTTGACATGTACTCTCGTATATAACTTTGATGCAGAGTATCATGCTTGAAGGATCTCATCTCGGTTAGCACGTTGCAGATTCCTTTCTCGAGCATTTTTTTTCCGTTGCCAGTCATTTCACGACTTGAAACGTGATAATTCGTTATCGGAGAGCGGAAAAGTGTCGATAGCAGGTGGACGTCATAAACTCGCTAATCTAGCCTCGGCCAACGACGGATGAAGCGTTCAAATATTTACACAATATAATTGTGATACTCCTCGATATCGTTTACCTGGATATTCGACATTTTGTCTATACATCCCAAAACGCCAATACTATTCTAAATTGCATGCAACGGTGACATTCGCAGTATTTCTTCATTTGTGGGAAGTAAACTCGATCGATACCTGCCTAGGTATTCCATTCTGACCTCTATTATTTCTACATCGCAGTAATGAATATTCCATATTCATCAATACTATACATCACAGCACAGCAAGTTAATTGTTATCGTTGATATTCAACGAAATATTATTATCACAGGCATTTCCGGTCTTACACATTCACACTTTGACCCAAGTGGTGTACCTGCTAATAATGCAGCACTGAGGCGTCAGTTATGAAAAACGTAGTTTCATCAACTTTTAGAATGATAAAACGAAAAGCAGTTTTCTACAAGTGATATTGAAAATGCAGGGTCGACTTTCCACATAAAAAGGGAGGACCGATTGCATCCTAAGAGAAAATAACCGGTTTGTTAGTGTTGCTAAAAACGCCGCTTTGTTTTTGCATATTGCAGATTTGAAATGATTTTGCCGATTGTGATTCTCATTCATTAGGAGAGGCATAGTTAATGCAGGAAAGGGACATTTTGACTTAATTTCTTGGTGGATTCAATCATTTATTCACGAACAGGTGGTCGCGAAGAGGAATGAGCTGGCAAACTGCACTTAAATACTCACGAGATTCTCCTTCACGAGCCCGCTGATGGCGATTTCGCGTACATTTACCTCCTTCGACATTAGACACTCACTCACGATGCACCTCCAAACCGAAAAATAGTAAACAAATACGGCAATATTGAATAAAAATACACTGATTGAATCCAAAGAAAAGTAAAATATATAAATGAAAAACACGCGAGACACTGGAGACGGGTTCAGTGACTTGGCCTATAAAGCTGTTCCCGCTCCGGGACCGCAGGCAGCACTGAGAGCGCACGTGAGTCCCTTCTCTGGACCGGGGACTCGTTATCCCTCTTCAAGAATACACCCAATGTGCTTTGCTCGTTAAAACTCGTTGAATTGTACAGCTACGGAAGTTATCTGAACTGGCTTAATGCCAAACTTACCACCGCATCTTCACGGAAACGGAATTTCCGTCGACATTTCCACGGCTCAGATTCACATCCGTTCTATATTGGAGAAATGACCAGGTTATCGACTAAACCAAGTACTGTGCGCCAGGGAATCCGTCAAACGTCAAATTCAATTGAAAAAATTATTGTTGTTTGTGGAAAATTACATCCCCAAAAATATGATACATTGAGCTTTCCATCATAGGGATTTGATTCCAAATTTTCTAATAATTAACTTATAGGAAACGGTGAACATTTCCAATTCATACGCTCAGGGATGATAGGAGCATGTTATTGCTCTAACAATCAAAAATTTGCAATTTGCCCCTGACTGTGATACAATATTATAACTTTTAGGAGCCAACTATATAATACTACATTCTTCTAAAAGAGAACTAACGCCTGATGAAGCAATGAGTAGACAATGGATGTTATTCTGCTCTCAGGTCTCCGAGCATTAGGAAATTGAAAAACGAGTAAGCGGTATTGATAACCTGTAAAACAAAGATAATTAATTCAGTTTCATTCATGACTTCGCCTCCTTACTGCACTCTAATATTCATTTCCCCTTACCGAAGAAAACATTTCCATGTCCAATCGTATGATCCAGGCGTGTAGACATAATGGTTTGTGCGTGCCGAGCAGAAAACGTCTAACCAGCCTTTGGTTATTCAAATTGAACTTGTACCATGGCAAAAAATATATTTCCCAATTGAGTTCTTGACTCTGGAACAACATGAAGCATTTAACAATGATACGACTGAGTCGCTGAAGGAAACCCTCGATACTCGAAGTTATACTAACCAGAGTCATCACGTATTCCCCGTAAACTGCCAAATTCAACATGTTGAACAGCTCGCCAATCGCAACAGACAAGAACGCGATGCTTGAACCCACTTTGTTCATGTCCTGTAAATAGATAGCCTCTGAGAGCCTAAACTTCTCAAATTTAAGAACCTATTATATGTTTAAGTAGATCAATATTAATGAATTTTAAGCGTAATTTGAATGATTGGTGTCTCTAAATGATCAAATAATACTTTGATCAACGGATATCTGATAACACATTTTAGGTTACTTTACAATCGGCCCTGTTTGCCTAAAAAATGCCCCCAAATTATTCATCACTTGAGTGGATGTCCATACTACAGCGTAGGACCCTTCCCCAACGCCAAGGAGACCCTAAGTCACTCCTACAATCAGTTTCTACTTCCGCGGCTGACCAAGAAGCCAGAGGAAGAGAGGTCAAGAGTAGGATATGCCCATCATGCTAAAATTTCCAGGCGCTGGTATATTGTGGACTACCAAAACTGTCATGACAGAACTGGGCAGCCATGATGAATTTCTATAACAAGCGTTCACATTCATATTCGTACCTGATTAAGTTTTATCAATGTTAGCCCAATCGCAACGTTGCATATCATTATTCCGGAAAACGTCGTCACCTCTGATAATTTTTCCGCCTTTTTGGCAAATCTGCAAAAAATATGGAAGAAGGTAAGACATGCTTCCACTCAACCATAGGAACGTACCTCCTCTCCAGGTTATTTGGGGGTTTTCTGCCAACGCAAAGAGTTTCTAAACACGATAGCTCAATTAAAGGTTGGATAGGGAGCGTGATATTCTCCATTGCTTACTCAATAATTTTGTGGTGATGCCTGATATTTTCCTTCAGACACCTCCCAATACAATCTTGAAAATCCTGATTCGCAAAAATGTTCTTCGTGTTTAAGGATCCCAAAGGGATGTCGAATTTCTTGCAGTACATTCTCTTTGCTCTGTACGGGAGAGCTTTGACAGAACAACAGAGTTTCTTCTGCTCTGTCAGACAGGACTGAACTAGAGTCGTAAATATAAGGCTCGCTCCTCCTGGAATATGAGAAATATTCTACAGGTATCAATATTGTCTCAAATTATTATCGTCAATATGCTCTTCACGTCAACTTAATATTTTTTTTATTTTTTTTATAAAGACGTCTTAGTTTTTTAGTCAGGCTCAATTTTAATGAGCGAAATTTCATATTTTTGGGAAGTTCAAGATCCGGTTAACGAATATTTCGTATATGGAACCTTCACCCACTCAAACAGTGATAAATAAACTAGAGTGCATTTTTCTAACGAGAATACGAAAAAATTATGGTATTTTCATGCTCGTCATCACCTATTACAGCGCATGTTGCACATCCAGAAAGTGTCGTCATGGTCATCGCAACTATCCACCCAATCCAACCCTCAGTTGGAAAGGGGAAATACAAGGGTACCGGCAGCTGTCGATTAACTCCATTTTCGTCATATGTTACTGGGTATCCATACCCCAATTTGCTATCCAAAACCGGACCAGCGACGGCGAGTACTCCGATAAAGCAGACGTAGACCGCCAATATTTTCAGCAATGTGTACTGAAATTTCAAATCTTTACGAAACTTCTGCATGTCGTTTGTTTCAATATGTTCTTCGGAGTAATGAAAGATACCATCCCCGATTTCCTGGTGAACATCCATGAGCAAGCTTCTTCGGTAGTTGTAATTGATCAAGAAGAATAAGGCCAGCAAGACCAATAAACCATAATTTCCATCGCCAGACGCGGAGTCGAAGTCGTTTCTGAGCAAAAAACACGAGTACAGCAACATCCAATCTTGATTAGCCAAAATGAGGTAGTTGTACATGACGATCAAGATGGTCCAGGGGGTCCATTTCCTGCTGAAGTTTAAGTCCAGGCTCCCGAGAGTCAGTAGTACGCTATAGTTTTCTTGAAAAACCTTCCTGACCACATCTGTCCTCCGTTCTTCGAGGCGGTCGAAGAATTTCCTCAGTGACGACATTGTCTTCTCTAACTACTCTAAATGAGCTAGTCAAACTGTAACTTACAAGTCAAGATATGTGCTAAGTGCTCATTTAACGAAGTCAGCAGCAATTATTTACCACACGGATCGTAAAAGATCCCCTGAGATATTCAATTCCACATCTTGTATTCGTGGCACATTCTCATGCGATACGTTCTAATTTTAATTATTCAATCTGAGGTGTATTGTGGCATCATGTATGATTACCTATTCTCCCTTGAACTGAAGCTACCAAGAACGTTTGATTAGACTAGGGGCTAAATACATTACTTATGGATTTATTATCTGATGTAATATCATTTTCTGTGGAAAATCTAGCCGACCTTCCCTGAATTCAGTTTCTCTATTGACCCCATACGTGAATCAATATGTATAAATGATGCGCTTAACAAAGAAACTGAATGTTGAATCGATTTTCTCATCATAGCCCGTGCAAAAATCCCGTGACAATAAATTTTTAGCAGGAGCAAGGATCTTAGCAAAATGCAATCCTATTTAGTAGAAACAAATTTTAATTTCTCAGTGAGGTTTGATGTGCATGATGTGACCCATGTGCATTGACGTAGCTGTATCACCCACCGCATTGAAAGTTGCTCGATTAAAAAAAAAAAATAATAATAATAATAAACTTGTCTCCTCTTATGGGATATTCAGGCAAACATGAATACAAAAAGGGTCCTTGCTGTTACAAGAATAATAGTGGTTGGCAGCAAATCCTTGCAATTACATTCAAATTACAGTGCATGAATGGGAGGTACCAGCCACGTTCTAAATGTTGAATACCCACTGACTTTTGGTAGCTTGAAATTTTTCTAGTTGTTGAGGGCCAACCTGGGTGTAGCTACTTGACAATACCAAAACAACGAAATTATTTTTGGTTCAATATATATGGGATCAACTTAAAATTCTGTACCGAGTGATAAACTTCGTTTATCGATTTTAAACGTATGTGACGTAAAATTGAAAAAAAGAGAAGGCTCATTGCATAAATTGTCTACAAATACAGCAGTCTAATTGTTAACAGTCTACTATTTCATACTGATAGGCTCCCAACATGAGTTTGGCTAAGTTAGCAATTAACGTGTTGTGACTACGTATATTGGATATGATCGTATTGACTATGACTTCTTTCTAACTAATAACTGCCTCACAGTTATTGAGATGACAGATCTCCAAGCTTCAGAAAATTGAAAAAAGAATAGGCAGTGTTGATAACCTGAAACAGAAATGTGGTTAGCAGATATTCCGTATTTTTGCTCGTTTAGCCTGATCACATAGGAGATATACACAGACATAGGTACTTACCGATGAAAACATTTCCATGTCAAGCCTCACGATCCAGGCATGTAAACATAGAGTTTTCCTAGTTCCCAATAGAAACAGCCTCACGATCTTCTTATTGCTCGGATTGAATTTGTACCAGGGTAGAAAATATATTTCCCAATTAAGGTCTTGACTCTGGAACAGCATGTCTTCACATAAATTTTTTCCAGCAGAGTTTAGGTAATCACAAGCTAATTAGTATTGACATTTGACTAACCAATGTCATCACGTATTCCCCGTAAACTGCCAAATTCAACATGTTGAAAAGCTCACCAATAGCAACCGAGAAGAACGCAATGGTTGAACCAATCTTGTGCATGTCCTAGATGCAGACTCTTCATTAGAAAATGACTTTAAAAAAAATGAAAACCTCAAACTTCCCTTTACTTTTCCTTTGGATTATTATGCAGAATTTTAAGTATTCTTACTTGATTCAATTTTATCAATGTGAGTCCGATCGCCACGTTGCATATGAATATTGCGGAGAAAGTGCATGTCTCAGTTAATCTCTCGGTTTTCTTGACAAAACTGTGAAAGTAAAAATTAATGGTTAGTTTTCTTCAATATAGCTCAAACTTTCTCCGACATTGTTTGATGTAAATTTTTGTAATTGATTAACTCAATGATTTTGTGATGGTGCTTGATGTTCTCAATCAAGCAGGAGGCAATGCAGTCCTGAAACTGCTTGTTTGCAAAAATTGTCTTGGGATCAATTGCTTCCTTTGGGACGTCGTATTTCTTGCAGAACATTCTCTTTGCTCTGTACGGGAGAGCTTTGACGGAACAACAGAGTTTCTTCTGCTCGGTCAAACATGTCTGAACTAGGGTCGTGAATATGAGGCTGGCTCCTCCTGAAGGAGATAGAGATTATTTATTAGAATTCTCTTTCCTCACAACGTGAATTTTAATAGACACCAGTAAACTAATCCATTGCGAGTGAAATTATACATTAATTCTATATTCCTGTGTGAATCCACTTACTGGTTGGGTGTATGTACCTACCCATCACTGCACACGTCGCACATCCCGATAGCGATGTCATGGCTAGGGCCACAAGCCATCCAGCCCAACCCTCAGTTGGAAACGGGAAATACAATGGCACGGGCAATTGCCGGTTTACTCCGTTCTCGTCGTATGTTTCAGGGTATCCGTACCCCAATTTACTATCCAGAATCGGACCAGCGACGGCGAGTACTGCGATAAAGCAGACGTAGACCGCCAATATTTTTAGCAATGTGTGTTGAAACTTTAAATCTTCACGGAACTTCCGTATGTCAATCGTCTCACTCAGTTCATCTGAATAGTGAAATAGACCATCGCCGATCGTTTGGTGAACATCCATGAGCAGAGCACGTCGGTAATTGAAACTCACGAGAAATAATATAGCCAAAAATACCAATAAACCATAATTTCCATCGCCAGACGCGGAGTCGAAATCGTTTCTGAGCAAAAAACACGAGTACAGCAACATCCAATCTTGGTTAGCTAAAATGAGGTAGTTGTAAATCATGATCAGGACCGTCCACGGGGCCCATTCCTCTGTGAAATCTCCATCAAGGCCTGTCAGTGAGAGAAGTATAATATAGTTTTCCCGAATAACCTTCTTGACAACGTCGGTCCTCTTTTCCTCAAGGTTGTTAAAGAATTTCCTCAGCGACCACATTGTTGACTTGATGACTGGATCTCCGAAAGACTAGGGACCTGGTCAAACTGTTACAAGTCGAGAAACGTGCTAGGAGTTCATTCAACGGAGTCGGCAGCAATAATATATCTCACGGATCGTGTAATGTATGTGTGAGGCCATTATCATGTGATATGTTTCAATTTGAATTATTCAATTATAGCTGTATCGTTAGTTGTTAACAATTCTTCGTCGAACTCCTGCTATTAAGAACAGCTTAGAAAACGTACCAGAATACATTACTGTGTATGACCTGCAAATGAGGGCTAGACAAGGACACTCACGCTCAACAAAGCCAAATTGTGAGGAAACACAACACTGGCAATAAATAATTCTATGTAACTCTCGATTTGACATGAACTGATGTAAGGGTTAACACATTGGAAGAAGAGTCTGTTTTCTCAATTTTATTTCACTAGTGTATTTTCTTCTTAACTATTGTAAGTTGACCGCAGTTTACCCTAATTAAATTGTGAGTATATTAATCTAAAAAGCATTGATTGACTCACCGCTCAAATTCTCTCATTTCAATTCTGTATGTACATCATAATTTTCTTTTAAAAATTCTACAAATTGGTGCTATGCTAATCAGCAGGTTCATCGTAAGAATACTTTTTCAAATAATTCATAATTACACAATCAACTACTTTTCATGTTGGTATTTCCTGGCCTAGGTAAATATGTGTCTACATAGATCATGACAGTTTTCAATGTGATTTCTTTCTAACTAATAACTTCCTCACAGTTACTGAGATGTCTCATCTCCAAGCTTCAGAAAATTGAAAAAAGAATAGGCAGTGTTGATAACCTGAAACAGAAATGTGGTTAGCAGATATTTTTGCCCATTTAGCCTAATCACATTGGAGGTATACACAGACATGGGTACTTACCGATGAAAACATTTCCATGTCAAGCCTCACGATCCAGGCATGTAAACATAGAGTCTTCCTAGTTCCCAGTAGAAACAGCCTCAAGATCTTCTTATTACTTGGATTGAATTTGTACCAGGGTAGATAATATATTTCCCAGTTAAGTTCTTGACTCTGAAACAGCATGTGTTCACATCAATTATTTCCAGCAGTATTTAGGTAATCACAAGCAAGATAGTATTGTTATTTGACGTACCAGCGTCATTATGTACTCGCCGTAACCTGCAAAATTAAAAATGTCGACCAGCTCACCGATGGCAACTGATAAGAAAACAATGGTCGAACCAATCTTGCGCATATCCTGGAATTATACATAGATGCGAGTCATATTTATGCGGCATATTTATTTATATTTACGCTGCAATTTCATCCACAGGGGTTGGTTATCCGCCGAATTCTTCGAACCTGGGGCATGGAGACTCATTCCAATCGATTCAGCGTCCAAATTTACGTAGAATGTTACCCCTCAGTAGATAGATACCCATTTTGACTCATGATCTCTCCTAGTGGAAGCCAATCGTTCCAAAACCTGTTTAATTGGATTCAGCGTCCAGCATTTAGTCGAAAATGAAACCCTCACACGCCTAGATCGCCAAAAATCATGAAAATTCGTTTTTCAAAATAAAAATTTTGACCACAAGCCCCCTCTCCATCACCGCCGAATTTGGTCCAATGGTTGAAAAGTTCCGAATACCAACTAATGCCGGAAATGACTCCCCGACCAAATTTCATATTTTTAGAACATTGTCTACTACCGAAATTGTGGACGGCGGACGAAGGATGGCAGGCGGGCATTTTCTCCTTTTGATCTAGACACCTTAAAACGCCCAGAAAGAAAATTTGTGCCGAATCGGAGAGATTGAATTTTCCCATGAAAACAGGTTGATTATTCAAGGAATAACGAACTTAAAACCCTAATAAATTACATTTACTTCATCATTCTTTTGCTCAATTATTTTATGTCAATATCATCTTATCTCTGTAAAATTGGTTAGATCTCAACGCCTTTGAGCGGAGTAAACAGGGATTGTTGAAAAATCTGCAGTATTCTTACTTGATTCAATTTCATCAACGTTAGTCCGATTGCGACGTTGCATATGAATATTGAGGCAAAAACACTCGCCCCGGTTATTCTCTCGATTTTTTTTACGAAACTGTTGAAAACAAAAGGTGAAAAAATGAAGAAATGAAAAAATTGATGATGAGCCACTGCTAGGAATATTCAACTTTTTTCTTTAATCGAACAGTTGAGTGGAAAAAAATTGATTTAATCGAGTAACTCAATGATTTTGTGATGGTGCCTGATGTTCTCAATCAAGCAGGCGGCAATGCAGTCCTGAAACTCTTTGTTTGCGAAAATTGTCTTGGGATCAATTGCTTCCTTTGGGACGTCGTATTTCTTGCAGAACATTCTCTTTGCTCTGTACGGGAGAGCTTTGACGGAGCAACAAAGTTTCTTCTGCTCGGTCAAACAAGTCTGAACTAGGGTCGCGAACAGAAGGCTGCCTCCTCCTGTCAGGATAGAGATTAATTAATAGAATGTTCTTGCGTCTCAACAGCTGTGATGAGCATCAGTAAATTATCCATTAAATGTAAAATGTAACGTTAATCCTGTATTTCTACGTAGAGGGAAAAAACTCCTGCTCTCTCGTATGTAAATCCACTGACTTGTTTGGCGTATGGGAATGTACCTACCCATTACTGCACACGTCACACATCCCGATATCGATGTGATGGCTAGGGCCACAAGCCATCCAGCCCAACCCTCAGTTGGAAACGGGAAATACGTGGGCACAGGCAACTGCCGATTCACTCCGTTTTCGTCGTACGTTTCAGGGTATCCGTACCCCAACATATTATCCAGAACCGGACCAGTGACGACGAGCACTCCGATAAGGCAGACGTAGACCGCCATTACTTTCAGCAACGAGTATTGAAATTTCATATTTTTACGGAATGCTCTCATATCAGCCGTCTCAGTCAGTTCGTCAGAGTAGTGAAATAGACCATCGCCGATTGTTTGGTACGCTTCCAACAACAGGTTGCGCCTATATTGGATATTGACTAGGACTATTATAGCCAACATGACCAATAAACCGAAATTTCCAACGCCAGACGCGGTGTCGAAGTCGTTTCTGAGCAAAAAACACGAGTACAGCAACAGCCCATCATGGATAGCTAGCATTAGGTAGTTATGGATCATGATCAGGATCGTCCACGGTGCCCATTCCTCTGTGAAATCTCCGTCCATTCCTGACAGTGAGAGAATAAAACTGAAGTTCTCCCGTATGACCCTTTTGACGACGTCCGTCCTCTTTTCCTCAAGGTTGTTAAAGAATTTCCTCAGCGACCACATTGTTGACTTGATGACTGGATCTCCGAAAGACTAGGGACCTGGTCAAACTGTTACTTACAAGTCGAGATACGTGCTAGGAGTTCATTCAACGTAGTTGGCAGCAATAATTTATTTCACGGATCGTGTAATGTATGTGTGAGGCCTTCCTCATCGACTATTCGCGACACATTATCATGCGATATGTTTCAATTTGAATTATTCAATTAGAGCTGTATCGTTAGTTGTTAACGATTCTCCTTCGAACTCCTGCTATTAAGAACAGCTTGTTAGAAAACGTACCTGAATACATTACTGTGTATTGCCTGCAAATGAGGACAGACAAGGACACTCCGGTTGGGAGGTTTGAAAGGTAGGTTTCGGGTAAACATCAGATGTCTTCAGCCAGTCATTCCCCTCTCTTTCTCCCCTGCTCTCCAGAACCGTCTCTGCTGCTTTTCATGTGGATCACAAGTTCAGTAAACTGTTCAAAATCATAAAAATTATGTGTGTCGAGTTCTGATTCTACCAGCAGGTAAAACATTGTTCTAATTCTTGAGCATGAGATACATAAATTTAATCTCTATCGGGTTTGTAGTTTTTGCTGTCCAACTATTTGGCACATCCTGAATTCGCTCGTAGTGTGGGCCAAAAATTACCGTCAAACTCGCTCGCATATTTTTGGGGTAAGGATGTCTCTTTCCTACGTGTTATCAGTACAACACGGCGTCCATCGAAGTTCGAGGATTTTCCATGCTTGGTACAAAAATACTTCTCTATCAATTTTGGTCATCCAATTTCACAAAACAATGTCTTAAGGATCCTTCTTGCATTCTGGGTTATTCCCTCCTAAGTTTCCGCCTTGTTGATAGATTGTAATCGGCTTGTAGCACAAGCCATGGCGCGTTTCGATCGGCCGTGAGCTTTCATGGTATTTTTGAGATAACCTTTGGTGGATCGACTCGCCACTTGTCTCAGTACCGGAAAAACGTTTGATGGGTTTTGTGTACTAACTTTGAGTCAAAAGGCTTATGTTTTAACAGAGTCCTGGATTTTCAGCAACAGCCTTGTAGCTCTGGAATGGGTCCTTTTGTTTCCTCTAATAGTTTTGAAGTAGAGAAAAGGATCATTTCCCTGATTAGGAAAAGTATTCTGGCTGCCAAAAACGAAACGTCAAGTCCAGGCTCGTTCCTCTCAGACTACAATGCTGGGATGGAGGAAACTTGAGAAGCCCCAGACTGTTATGGAGAATAACCTAAAACTTTCCAAATTTGTCAATGACAATTCTGAAAGTCACTTTAGCCTAATAACATGTCCTTGTATATTGTGGCATCTCCGTTTAAATCATGCTTCTAAACACTGCTTGGATGCAAAATTATTCCAGATTTTAAAGTCACGAATTTCTGATGACATCTCAAATTGTGAAGACTGCCACCATGCAAACACCAGGATAAAATCCAATTCTCTAGTTGGACACTGATCGGAACTGCCATTTGCCTTCCTACATGACTTTCGGACCGGGGATTCGCACATTGTAGTCATTGCCTGCGACTACTCCCGTTATGTATTCGTTTACATTCTGAAAAATAAGAATGAGGTCTACTTGGCTCTCACGCAACGTCTCTTGGAAATTTAGTCAATTACCTCATCGTGTGGAAACGTGTCTGACGTGGTCTGGAATTCCAAATTGTTGAAATGAAATAGTTAATGAGTAACGAGGGCATTGTCCAGAGCATGAAGCAAGAGATAAAGATTAGGATCTGGGGGCCCTTAAAAAGTTCTTGGGTTTGGAGATACTGAGGAACGAAAGTAATCGGTGTAAGTTTGTCCATCAGCAATGTGCCATTCAATGTTTATAAGGTAAGTTCCTGTCTTATGAAAAAGTATTAATGACACACCTATGGCTCCTAGTATGTGCATCCTAAATGTACAGATGTAGTTGTCAGAGAATCATGAAGCGTCACCATATCGCAAAGTGATTGGCCTTCTTTTATACATCCAAAGTGGAACGAGACCAGACATTTCCTTTGCGGTCAACTTTTAAAGCCGAAAACAGGTGGGCTATAACGTGTCTGACTAGAAGTGTGTTTTGAAAATCCTGGAACTATGGAACTAGGGAACTATGGACTACGGAATTAGTTTTCAGGAACGCGCAAAAGATTTTGTTGCCCGTTCTGACTCGTCCCTTGGAACCAAAGCGATGTGATTTTTTGGTACTTGATTTCATGGAAATCCATGAAAGCTCAGCTTTATTGCTTGCAGTTGACAAGGAACATTGGAACTGATCTATAGATCGTTTATACTGCTCAATATTTCAAGCTTATGATTTTACGTTCTATTTTGAGAAAAGTCGATGATTTTTAATTGTGTTCAATTGATTTGTGATTGGACATGATGTGATTTCAAACTTTGACAAATTTGTTTCTTTTCAAATCTGGCAAGTGTTCGCTTTAGATTTGTACTCGTATGTGCTGATGTACAGTGAGAAAATTATGTGTTGTGCACCACGATTGTGTGAGGCTAGTGTCCTATCAATTGTTGACTGTCTGGTATGACGCTTGGTCTAGGTTTTTTGCCCAGACCTAGGATACAGGTTTTTGATGAGCTCCCGCTGGAGGGGAGGGAGTGCTGTCTATGGAGACTCCAGTCGAATGTTTTAAAGAGTATGTTTCAGGTGAACATCAGGTGTGTTCATGTCTTCAGCTGGTCGCTCTTTTCCTTCTTCCTTTCTTGCCTCTGCTATCCAGAACCGTTTTTGCTGCTTTCCAACCTGAATAATGTGTGTTCAGTAGACTGTTAAAAATTATTAAGAATAAATTGTTTCAAATTCAGATTCTGCCAGCCAGGTAAAGCATTGTTCTAACTGATACTATTCATGACCATGAGATATGTCATACATTTGATCTTTGTCGGGTTTGCAGTTTTTACCGCTAATCCTACGCCTTTGATGGTGAAAACGACAGTATCAATATCTTCTACCTTGATGAATATCAATGTCTTGGAAAATACATCTTCGTAGGCTCAAAAAAAAAGTGAATTCGAAAAATCCAGATGAAGACCCTCCAGAAGGAAGTTTTGGAAAGTATGCTTCAGCTGAACATCAGGTGTTTCTGCTCTTCATAACTACCTACTACATTCATTCTTCTGCATTAAGATTATTTATTTATTACGTTCCGTATTGTGTAAAAAAATTAATACTGTGTTAAAGAATTCTGATTCTGCCAGTCATGCAATGCTTAGTAATAACTAATGTCTGGCCACCAAAATGCGCCCCTCTGCCCTGTACTAGCGCAGTTTGGAACATTTGTATGCCTGTTCCATCATATCACAGTCTCTAAGCATGGATTGGCAATACTTCCATCAGTCACATTTCGGGTGGGAACGGAGCGATGTACCATACCAGTGAGGTAAGTATGTGAATTGAACGCCAGTGGGGTATATGAGTGGTTAGACTTGGCATGATTTCCGTCAGTCGTTTGTGTGGGTAGGGAACAGTGTACACCAAAGCTAAATCGTGAGGAAAACGCAAAACTGGCATTAAATAATTCTATGTAACTTTCAACATTCTAACGACTTGACATAAGCTGATGTAAGGATTGGAAAGAAGTGTCTGATTTCTCAATTTTATTTCAATAGTGTATTTTCTTCTCAACTATTGTAAGTTGACCTGCAATTTACCCTAATTAAATTGTGAGTATATTAATCTCAAAAGCATTGATTGACTCGCCGCTCAAATTCTCTAATTCATTCTGTATACATCATAATTTCATTTTAAAAATACTACAAATTGGTGCTATGCTAATCAGCAGGTTCATCGTAAGAATAGTTCGTCCTTCAGACTTTGTGTAAATAATTTTGTAGTTTTTCTGCCCATTTCGTTGTTTGCGTGAGTTGTGTTATTCGGTAGGCATTGGTTGTTATAGCAACCAGGAGTGGAGCCGGAGTGAAAATCAGCTGATTACCAGAGAATGTGCCGATTCGTGTAGAAGCTTTTGCTGTCACCGCTTCGAATTCTGAAATTAATCAAAGTTTAAACCGTTTTCCGTTTCTTTTGAGAGTTTTTATTGTCGCTTTGATTGTTCGCTTTCCCGAACAAACAAATACTTTTTCAAATAATTCATAATTACACAATCAACTACTTTTCATGTTAGTATTTCCTGGCCTAGGAAAGTATGTGACTACATAGGTTATGACAGCATTCAATGTGATTTCTTTCTAACTAATAACTGCCCCACAGTTACTGAGATGTCACATCTCCAAGCTTCAGAAAATTGAAAAAAGAATAGGCAGTGTTGATAACCTGAAACAGAAATGTGGTTAGCAGATATTCCGTATTTTTGCCCATTTAGCCTAATTACATTGGAGGTATACACAGACATGGGTACTTACCGATGAAAACATTTCCATGTCAAGCCTCACGATCCAGGCATGTAAACATAGAGTTTTCCTAGTTCCCAATAGAAACAGCCTAATGATCTTCCTATTACTTGGATTGAATTTGTACCAGGGTAGAAAATATATTTCCCAGTTAAGTTCTTGACTCTGAAACAGCATGTGTTCACATCAATTATTTCCAGCAGTATTTAGGTAATCACAAGCAAGATAGTATTGTTATTTGACGTACCAGCGTCATTATGTACTCGCCGTAACCTGCAAAATTGAAAATGTTGATCAGCTCACCAATGGCAACTGATGAGAAGACAATGGTCGAACCAATCTTCCGCATATCCTGGAATTATATTATCTCAGGTAGAACGCTACTAAGAAGAACACGCATAAGATTTGTTTAGTGTGTTATTAATTTTATTCAAGGTATTCAGCCTAATCATTTTTCAACTCAGAATTTTTCATCCCAAACAAATTTTGGTTCTACATAAATATGATTCTGATGATTTCCGCCTCAAAATGACCATGTCAAACTTTGGATTTCCAGTTTCCTGAAGAGTTTCCTTTTTATTCCGAATTAATGTAAAAGTGGTTAGATCCCAACGCCTTTGGGTGGAGTAAACAAGCGATTGTTGAAGAATCTGCAGTATTCTTACTTGATTCAATTTTATTAACGTGAGTCCAATTGCGACGTTGCATATGAATATTGAGGCGAAAATACTCGCCCCGGTTATTCTCTCGATTTTTTTTAGGAAACTGTTGAAAAAACAATAATTGATGATGAGCCACTGCTATGAATATTCAACTTTTTTCATTAGTCAAACAGTTGAGTGAAGAAAAATGATTAAATCGAGTAACTCAATGATTTTGTGATGGTGCCTGATGTTCTCAATCAAGCAGGCGGCAATGCAGTCCTGAAACTCCTTGTTTGCAAAAATTGTCTTGGGATCAATTGCTTCCTTTGGGACGTCGTATTTCTTGCAGAACATTCTCTTTGCTCTGTACGGGAGAGCTTTGACGGAGCAACAAAGTTTCTTCTGCTCGGTCAAACAAGTCTGAACTAGGGTCGCGAACAGAAGGCTGCCTCCTCCTGTCAGGATAGAGATTAATTAATAGAATGTTCTTGCGTCTCAACAGCTGTGATGAGCATCAGTAAATTATCCATTAAATATAAAATGTAACGTTAATCCTGTATTTCTACGTAGAGGGAAAAAACTCCTGCTCTCTCGTATGTAAATCCACTGACTTGTTTGGCGTATGGGAATGTACCTACCCATTACTGCACCCGTCACACATGCTGATAGCGATACGATGGCTAGGGCCACAAGCCATCCAGCCCAACCCTCAGTTGGAAACGGGAAATACAAAGGCACAGGCAACTGCCGATTCACTCCGTTTTCGTCGTACGTTTCAGGGTATCCGTACCCCAATTTATTATCCAGAACCGGACCAGTGACGACGAGCACTGCGGTAACGCAGTAGTAGACCGCCATTACTTTCAGCAACGAGTATTGAAATTTCATATTTTTACGGAATGCTCTCATATCAGCCGTGTCAGTCAGTTCGTCAGAGTAGTGAAATAGACCATCGCCGATTGTTTGGTACGCTTCCAACAACAGGTTGCGCCTATATTGGATATTGACTAGGACTATTATAGCCAACATGACCAATAAACCGAAATTTCCAACGCCAGACGCGGTGTCGAAGTCGTTTCTGAGCAAAAAACACGAGTACAGCAACAGCCAATAATTGATAGCTAACATTAGGTAGTTATTAATCATGATCAGGATCGTCCATGGTGCCCAATCCTCTGTGAAATCTCCGTCCATTCCTGACAGTGAGAGAATAAAGCTGAAGTTCTCCCGTATGACCCTTCTGACGACGTCAGTCCTCCGTTCTTCGAGGCGATCGAAGTACTTTCTAAGTGGCGACATGGCGATGTGAGATGGTATTTGTAAAGCTGACTCTGATGTGGAAACAGCACTAATCAACTAGATAATTATCAAGAGGTGTTATATCCAGCCACACTGAAGTTTGTAGAAATCCTCACTGTTCTTATTCGAGGTATCAGCGATGTCAATATATAGGTAACGACGTCCTCGCGACCGTTATGGCGTGGACACCAAGTGTTGAATAATTCTAAACCTCTTTGGGCTAATTATTTAAGCACTAATGAGGGTGGTTCGTTTCTTTTATTTGCAATATGCATCATGACATGTCTACGTACGTCATTTATAATAAAATTATGAAACAACATTTTGTCTCAATAGTCATCACTGATAATGATGATTTTGTACACCTTACTAATCAGGATTATCATCAGGAATTAGATTCAATCAAACTTATGCATAGACGAATATTCCAAATTTTAAATTTAGCTGTATACTAACTAGTCGTGGGTTCTAGTTTAGTCTAACCTCTCCTTGATCCGATCGCTGATATGGAGAGCATGGGCATAAAAAGGAACAGTGGTCAGGGTGGGGAGGGGGGCTGATTTAGGTTGGTTATTTCTTGAATAACAATCCACCTATGTTTTTCGTGCCAAAAGTCGATCTCTCCGATTCGGCCCAAAAATTGTTTCTAGATCAAGATAAGCAAATGTCCGCCGTCCGCAGTCCACGCCGGTTTTGGAAGTAGACAATTTTTCTAAAAATCTGGAATTTGAGTCAGGGATCAGTTTATGGTTTTAGTTGGTCCTCGAAACTATTCAGCCCCATCGGACCATATTTTAGGGGAGTAGGGGTCAAAATGTGTTTTCCAAAGAGTAGAATTTTGTTAATCTGGGCGTGTGGGGGTATCATTGTCGACTAAATTTTGGACGGTGAATCCAATGAGACTGGTCTGGAACGATTGTCGCCCACTGGATGAGGTTAAAAATTATTAAGAATAAATTGTTTCAAATTCAGATTCTGCCAGCCAGGTAAAGCATTGTTCTAACTGATACTATTCATGACCATGAGATATGTCATACATTTGATCTTTGTCGGGTTTGCAGTTTTTACCGCTAATCCTACGCATTTGATGGTGAAAACGACAGTATCAATATCTTCTACCTTGATGAATATCAGTGTCTTGGAAAATACATCTTCGTAGGCTCAAAAAAAAGTGAATTCGAAAAAGCCAGATAAAGACCCTCCAGAAGGAAGTTTTGGAAAGAATGCTTCAGCTGAACATCAGGTGTTTCTGCTCTTCATAACTACCTACTACATTCATTCTTCTGCATTAAGATTTATTTATTACGTTCCGTATTGTGTAAAAAAATTAATACTGTGTTAAAGAATTCTGATTCTGCCAGTCATGCAATGCTTAGTAATAACTAATGTCTGGCCACCAAAATGCGCCCCTCTGCCCTGTACTAGCGCAGTTTGGAACATTTGTATGCCTGTTCCATCATATCACAGTCTCTAAGCATGGATTGGCAATACTTCCATCAGTCGCATTTCGGGTGGGAACGGAGCGATGTACCATACCAGTGAGGTAAGTATGTGAATTGAACGCCAGTGGGGTATATGAGTGGTTAGACTTGGCATGATTTCCGTCAGTCGTTTGTGTGGGTAGGGAACAGTGTACACCAAAGCTAAATCGTGAGGAAAACGCAAAACTGGCATTAAATAATTCTATGTAACTTTCAACATTCTAACGACTTGACATAAGCTGATGTAAGGATTGGAAGAAGTGTCTGATTTCTCAATTTTATTTCAATAGTGTATTTTCTTCTCAACTATTGTAAGTTGACCGCAATTTACCCTAATTAAATTGTGAGTATATTAATCTCAAAAGCATTGATTGACTCGCCGCTCAAATTCTCTAAATTCAATTCTGTATACATCATAATTTCATTTTAAAAATACTACAAATTGGTGCTATGCTAATCAGCAGGTTCATCGTAAGAATAGTTCGTCCTTCAGACTTTGTGTAAATAATTTTGTAGTTTTTCTGCCCATTTCGTTGTTTGCGTGAGTTGTGTTATTCGGTAGGCATTGGTTGTTATAGCAACCAGGAGTGGAGCCGGAGTGAAAATCAGCTGATTACCAGAGAATGTGCCGATTCGTGTAGAAGCTTTTGCTGTCACCGCTTCGAGTTCTGAAATTAATCAAAGTTTAAACCGTTGTCCGTTTCTTTTGAGAGTTTTTATTGTCGCTTTGATTGTTCGCTTTCCCGAACAAACAAATACTTTTTCAAATAATTCATAATAACACAATCAACTACTTTTCATGTTAGTATTTCCTGGCCTAGGAAAGTATGTGACTACATAGGTTATGACAGCATTCAATGTGATTTCTTTCTAACTAATAACTGCCCCACAGTTACTGAGATGTCACATCTCCAAGCTTCAGAAAATTGAAAAAAGAATAGGCAGTGTTGATAACCTGAAACAGAAATGTGGTTAGCAGATATTCCGTATTTTTGCCCATTTAGCCTAATTACATTGGAGGTATACACAGACATGGGTACTTACCGATGAAAACATTTCCATGTCAAGCCTCACGATCCAGGCATGTAAACATAGAGTTTTCCTAGTTCCCAATAGAAACAGCCTAATGATCTTCCTATTACTTGGATTGAATTTGTACCAGGGTAGAAAATATATTTCCCAGTTAAGTTCTTGACTCTGAAACAGCATGTTGTGTTCACATCAATTATTTCCAGCAGTATTTAGGTAATCACAAGCAAGATAGTATTGTTATTTGACGTACCAGCGTCATTATGTACTCGCCGTAACCTGCAAAATTGAAAATGTTGATCAGCTCACCAATGGCAACTGATGAGAAGACAATGGTCGAACCAATCTTCCGCATATCCTGGAATTATATTATCTCAGGTAGAACGCTACTAAGAAGAACACGCATAAGATTTGTTTAATGTGTTATTAATTTTATTCAAGGTATTCAAATCAAGGAGTAGGCGCAGGGAAGAATAGAAAACGTACAACCTGTCTATTACATCTACCCCCTTTATTCAATTATATAGGATAATACCCCTTCGAAACAATCCTCCCTAAAGTCTCTCCTCGGATGATACCTGAAGATCCAGCTGCGGCGAAGACTCAGACCAGGCTGTAGCGAGGACTCCCAAGGTGTCTCGAGGTAGTTGGGACTTCGATGTTACGAAGGAGATCCAGGCGCTGAAGCGACGAGACGGGCTAATCGACTCGGACTCAGGCTTCCAGTGAGGAGACGTCAGCGAGGCCGCCAATCGCTGTCCGATGTGTTCCTTGACTCGGAAGACCAAAAAGTGTCTTTTTCGGCGGGCCGTTCAGCCTTATGTAACCTTCTTTCGGAGTGGGCTGCTGCTGGAAACCCCCGTCTCACAGCGGCTCCGACATCAGCCTAATCATTTTTCAACTCAGAATTTTTCATCCCAAACAAATTTTGGTTCTACATAAATATGATTCTGATGATTTCCGCCTCAAAATGACCATGTCAAACTTTGGATTTCCAGTTTCCCTGAAGAGTTTCCTTTTTATTCCGAATTAATGTAAAAGTGGTTAGATCCCAACGCCTTTGGGTGGAGTAAACAAGCGATTGTTGAAGAATCTGCAGTATTCTTACTTGATTCAATTTTATTAACGTGAGTCCAATTGCGACGTTGCATATGAATATTGAGGCGAAAATACTCGCCCCGGTTATTCTCTCGATTTTTTTTAGGAAACTGTTGAAAAAACAATAATTGATGATGAGCCACTGCTATGAATATTCAACTTTTTTCATTAGTCAAACAGTTGAGTGAAGAAAAATGATTAAATCGAGTAACTCAATGATTTTGTGATGGTGCCTGATGTTCTCAATCAAGCAGGCGGCAATGCAGTCCTGAAACTCCTTGTTTGCAAAAATTGTCTTGGGATCAATTGCTTCCTTTGGGACGTCGTATTTCTTGCAGAACATTCTCTTTGCTCTGTACGGGAGAGCTTTGACGGAGCAACAAAGTTTCTTCTGCTCGGTCAAACAAGTCTGAACTAGGGTCGCGAACAGAAGGCTGCCTCCTGCTGTCAGGATAGAGATTAATTAATAGAATGTTCTTGCGTCTCAACAGCTGTGATGAGCATCAGTAAATTATCCATTAAATGTAAAATGTAACGTTAATCCTGTATTTCTACGTAGAGGGAAAAAACTCCTGCTCTCTCGTATGTAAATCCACTGACTTGTTTGGCGTATGGGAATGTACCTACCCATTACTGCACCCGTCACACATGCTGATAGCGATACGATGGCTAGGGCCACAAGCCATCCAGCCCAACCCTCAGTTGGAAACGGGAAATACAAAGGCACAGGCAACTGCCGATTCACTCCGTTTTCGTCGTACGTTTCAGGGTATCCGTACCCCAATTTATTATCCAGAACCGGACCAGTGACGACGAGCACTGCGGTAACGCAGTAGTAGACCGCCATTACTTTCAGCAACGAGTATTGAAATTTCATATTTTTACGGAATGCTCTCATATCAGCCGTGTCAGTCAGTTCGTCAGAGTAGTGAAATAGACCATCGCCGATTGTTTGGTACGCTTCCAACAACAGGTTGCGCCTATATTGGATATTGACTAGGACTATTATAGCCAACATGACCAATAAACCGAAATTTCCAACGCCAGACGCGGTGTCGAAGTCGTTTCTGAGCAAAAAACACGAGTACAGCAACAGCCAATAATTGATAGCTAACATTAGGTAGTTATTAATCATGATCAGGATCGTCCATGGTGCCCAATCCTCTGTGAAATCTCCGTCCATTCCATTCAGTGAGAGAATAAAACTGAAGTTCTCCCGTATGACCTTTTTGACGACGTCAGTCCTCCGTTCTTCGAGGCGATCGAAGTACTTTCTAAGTGGCGACATGGCGATGTGAGATGGTATTTGTAAAGCTGACTCTGATGTGGAAACAGCACTAATCAACTAGATAATTATCAAGAGGTGTTATATCCAGCCGCACTGAAGTTTGTAGATATCCTCACTGTTCTTATTCGAGGTATCAGCGATGTCAATATATAGGTAACGACGTCCTCGCGACTGTTATGGCGTGGACACCAAGTGTTGAATAATTCTAAACCTCTTTGAGCTAATTATTTAAGCACTAATGAGGGTGGTTCGTTTCTTTTATTTGCAATATGCATCATGACATGTCTACGTACGTCATTTATAATAAAATTATGAAACAACATTCTGTCTCAATAGTCATTACTGATAATGATGATTTTGTACACCTTACTAATCATGATTATCATCAGGAATTAGATTCAATCAAACTTATGCATAGACGAATATTCCAAATTTTAAATTTAGCTGTACACTAACTAGGTGTGGGTTCTAGTTTAGTCTAACCTCTCCTTGATCCGATCGCTGATATGGAGAGCATGGGCATAAAAAGGAGCAGTGGTCAGGGTGGGGAGGGGGGCTGATTTAGGTTGGTTATTTCTTGAATAACAATCCACCTATGTTTTTCGTGCCAAAAGTCGATCTCTCCGATTCGGCCCAAAAATTGTTTCTAGATCAAGATAAGCAAATGTCCGCCGTCCGCAGTCCACGCCGGTTTTGGAAGTAGACAATTTTTCTAAAAATCTGGAATTTGAGTCAGGGATCAGTTTATGGTTTTAGTTGGTCCTCGAAACTATTCAGCCCGATCGGACCATATTTTAGGGGAGTAGGGGTCAAAATGTGTTTTCCAAAGAGTAGAATTTTGTTAATCTGGGCGTGTGGGGGTATCATTGTCGACTAAATTTTGGACGGTGAATCCAATGAGACTGGTCTGGAACGATTGTCGCCCACTGGATGAGGTTATGGGTAAAATGGGTATCTATTTCGACAGTGGGTTATCGAGATTTCTGGTTCCTGAGCGTGTGGCGTATCATTTTCCACTAAATTTTGTACGCTGAATCGATTGGAATGAGTCCGGGACACTCCACACTCTTTTTCCCCCTATTTTCTCCATGCTCCTATGGAATAGCCAACCCCTTGAATGAATTTGCAGCGTTCTTATTGTTTCCGGCTTTTCTCACTTATTCCTGAATGATGAAATGAACGAAACTGAATCAGTTCCATTGCCTATTCCGTGGTTCCTATCTTTTCCAGTCTTCCAGCTTCCACACATTAGTAGAGAAGACAATGTTGTGAGCGGATCTCACGATCGAGAGATCTTTGTCAAGAATTTTCAGAGTGTCTTTATTCGCTCATAATTATGGGAATATAATTCACAGAGATTGATTGGAATCTGCCATTTCTCCAGTTAATTAACCACTTTCCTGGTCGCTTATTTAGTCTTCGTTTTTTTATTTTTTAAGGTGCATTTAGGGATTCTGAATGATTGTCTTTTTGATGAACTTCGAGTTTAGGGATTTAGCTAATACTTCATTCCTCAAAAGGCTGAGTCACATTCATTGCGATGGAACGTCTATGTAGGGCTGAATTTCGTATATGTGAACTCTCTCTGAGCTACATCGATCTGCAGCCTGGTGAGCGACACCAGCTACTAACAATCTGTACAAGTTCGCCTCAACGCTGTTAGATGGCTTCAGGGTTTCCCTTTTCTTTCGTCCTTTTCAACATTACCATCCAGTACACCTTATTCAGAGTTCTACTGATCCTTAAGCAATTTTCAGGTGCTTTTATAACAACAATGAAATGTTGTGTTAATTATCTATGCTATGATGATCAGTTAACAACTCGTAAAACACTCACAATTCAACATTATCTATCATTGTTGTGTATGTATATCCTCTTATCATTTACTCTCTGATGAGATACCTAAGGAATTTCCTTCCATATTACTGATAAAATCTCCGTGTTATACCGAATATCTGATATCTGATAATACTTTTCACCCATAAATAATTTAAAAACTAACGTGATGATGAAGCTGATGTTTTAACGACCCAAATGTTGACAGGAGTAATTTTATTCTGAGTCTGAATTTCCCCCTGTCGCCTGGATTGGCACAAATATAGCTAAAAGGTGTCGGAAACTAGACGAAATTTAAAAATGTTCGGTCCAATTTAATTACTGACGAAAGTTTGGGATTCTCACTTTTAAAGTCTGGCAAGATACGGGGGCTCATGTTATGTGACAAAGTTGTCTCATTCTAATGAGAAAACACAAAATTTAGGCGATAGGAATTAGGTAGGTAAGTAAGAAAGCCTTGAACAACCAAGATGCGGATTAGAGTAAACAAGCAATCCCGTAATGCGTTGCAAAATAGTATACTTTTCAAGTTGAAGGGACTCTGGAACGTTGTCCCAGAAGCGTCTAGTTGATTAATTCCTGGTAACTGAAACCTTTCCATTAAGGTTAATTCAAAAGCGAGTGTTTGGTCTCGTGACATGGACTGTTATCGTTTCACCTGTTTACCTCCGCCCAGCTTTCACTTTGTTAACTTTTACCCCTCATCGCACAATTTAATTCATCTGAAAGCATCTTTTCCACCGAACAAAACCCGCCCATCCGTCTTTTCTCCACCTACCTGAGGTCAAGCGGGTAAAAATTAGATTTCACTTGGAAAAATAAATACATAAAGAGATGTTCTGATATGCCGATCTGCAAATGGTTACCAAGTAGCAAGAAATCCACTTTTAGCTGTTTTTTAATTATCTTATTTAGATGATGAGTCAATTGAAATAAGATTATTAAAAATTGTTTCAAGTTTGGACGCGTTCATCAAAAATGTAAACCGAAATGCGTTGTAAGATCCGAGGTTAAAAAGAAAATGCATATTATATATCCCAAGGGTAGCAGAAATCATGCGCTTCTGTCGCGAGAGTTTTTTCGGAGCTTCAGAGATAAATCCAAGAGTTCTTTCCCGCTTACTCCCGCTACGATGAATAAATGAGGGTGTTCTTCTTCTTCGCCTCGCCTTTTCTCAAATATAAATCAAAAAATAACTCCCACGTTCCGCCCTTCTACTTCATCTTATCATAAACATGATGAGAAAATGGTCGATAGGCCTTACGTCTTGTGGAAGGATCTGTAGCGGTTTACCCAATTCCTCTTCTCCTGATTACGCTTCATTTTCTTTTAGATGGAAATAGCACATTATACCTAAATGGTACTTTATTGACATCCTTCAGAGAAATTTGACCTGGCATTTTTGGTGCTGAAGTGAGTATGAAGACGAAAACACAAATCGACTGTTTCTCTTTTTTAATAACTGCAATTTGACGTTTCTTATGAACAAATATTCACTTCAGTTTTAATTTTATCGACGTCGCAGTATATTTTATATGGTTAATATTTATTCAATCAATTTTTTTCAATAAAAAATATTGGTTGTTTTGAAAAATTGCATATCGGCCAATTATTTTTAAATTAGAATGTGTTTCCATGATTCAGACACGCGGTTAGTAATGTAGTCCGCGATGTAGTCTCCTAACGTCAACATGACGACTGAGGATCTCCCCGAGCCTGCGTAATACCCTCTTAAAATCATCCCTTAAGGGGGCGCCGTAGCCTCGATTGGAGGAACCCCTTGAGGCACTCTGCGAACTGCGCATGGTGCATAACTGGAGTTTTAGCGGAATCTGACATATTCTGATTGAAAATAAGGTGATGAGATGACTGAGCACTTGATTTTCAACATGATCAACTTGAATAGAGAAAAGTTCAAAGTATGATATAATCAATTTGATCACTGCTCTTAAAATAGAGACAATCAAACAAAATTTAATGCTGGACATATACAGTGTTGTGATAAACGACTGATGATTGAGATTTGTTCGACCTCGAATAAAATAGAAGTGAAGACGGAAATCAAATATCTGACTCACTTGTAATGAAAAGGGAGTAACATCAAATTGTGAGTTCACGCGGTGAATTTAAATTACAAAACAAATCGTAGGCAACTTTCTGATTGAAGGGGCGCAGACATGTGGTAACAGGAGGGAGAAATGCGGACTCGCATTTGGATTGCATCCCCGGGATTGCATTAAACTGCTGCACTGGTGCATCCGAGGGTGTTTCTTTCTTTTTTCCACACTCTATCTCCTGCCGGTTCGGACCGGTGCTCTGCGACGAGCGAATCAACGCTAACGAGCTCAAATTTAGAAAATTGCCCCAGCACTGAGTGGGAATAATTCCGGTTGATGGGATCTACGGATCTAATTATGTGATTTCACGGTGAGAAGTCGGATTTATAATGGACTGAACGAGTTTGGTTTATTTCTTCCTACGTTCGTACGGTAATTCTTGATGGGACCAATATGGGTGAATATTGAACATAAAGAAATCGACAATCAGTTTATAGGTACTGTGAGCCTTCGCCTGTTATGTGGTTCTTAGCTGCCATACACTGCAAATACAACACTCCACCCCGCAGAGTTTAATCATTGGTATAACAACAAAAATAATAATAATAATTAACGCTATTTTAACTCAAAGTTACTCTTTTTTTCCTCTTCAATTTGAAGGATGAAAAAAACAAACCTAATGAGTTCATTTCTATTCACATGCTATAAGGGAGCCGGAGATCCGAAATTACTCTCAGCGATCCCCAGAATTAACGAGTTTTTTAGGAAGCATTTCCTCAACATTTGGTAGTAATTAATCAGTCCATTATGAAGGCAAAATGGAAGGGGGAATTTTGAAAAACATTCGCACGAATGGTGGAAATTGCGTTGGTGGCTCGATAATCGCGTATGCTTGTAACAGAATTACCGAGGACTATACACGCGGATTATATATACTGCGAGGGGTTATACCCTCCTCAGTTTGAGCTGAATCTTCTAAGTGAGTTTACTTGTCTGAAAGAGTACAAAACAAAATAATGGTGATGAGGGAACGACTGGGTTGTGGGAATCAAAAGAGGATAGAAACAAGGGACATTAAAACAGAAAGTGGAATCAGCAGGGGTTTGCTACTCACTTGGCATCATTACCGCGAGTTAGCAAGTAGATTTCCTTATTATCACAGACACCCGGTAATAAGACGCAGAACGTCGAGAAACCCAGAGACTCGAATTGAATCATAAAATTGTACGAGTGAAAATGGAATGCGAGGGGAAAGAAGGATAATTGAAGATGATAAGCTTGTAGGGCGATAAGTCCGCCCTGTGCCTTATAAACAATGAAAATAGGCCTCTGGGCGACTATTGTTTGTTCGAGGGGCTCGGTATCGTTTACAGAATAGCTCACTACTGCGAACAAAGTCCTCACGTTGACATTATCATTTAACCTCAAATTATTTTGCCTGGCACAATTTTGGAAGGAAACTTCTGCGAGTCATTTTTACCAATCGTTAAAGAGCGGTCAGATTCGAATACTTCGCATTTTCAAGTATTTTCGTATTGAATTTATCCAAGACATTAATGGTTTATTCGTGATTTGAATTCGGGAATTTGGTTATTTTCATTCTGTTACTCATCATACTTGCTTCTTCTGTTAAAATAATTTCGATTTTCGACCCAGCAGACTCTTCAGTACGGAAGGAGAGCAGCTTTAATTACCGATATTAATTTTCATTCACAATTTTACGTTGAAGTTTGTAGTTGGAGTATTAATTGTTTTCTCAACCGAAACTGAACTGAATGGTCAAAACTCGCCAGAATGACCCTCCGGCTGGGTGCGGCTGAAGTAAGCACCATTTTAAAAGCGGAGTTTAATCAGCGAGATGGCATTTGATGGCTGACGAAGGAGGCAAAGGGCAGAGGTCAATGAGATGATAATTCATTTATGTTCATAAATCGAATCGCTTCGGGAGTAACCAAAATGAGCCCCAAAACCGTAGAGCTTGACGAAATGAACGACCATTTTGGTTGTCAGAACTTCATCCTAATAATGTTATTACCACTATGAACGGCGGTTGTACGATGTTTTCATGCATAAAACTGGTTTCCAGCTCATAGTTAGTCCTGAAAGCTTTTCATTCCCGATCAGACCAAAAATATTGAGGGGAGGGAAAGGCGTGAGAATGAGTTATTGAAAAATATATTTTCGAGATTTTTGGCGATCTAGGCGTGTGGGGTATCATTTTCCAATAAATGTTGGACTCTGAATCCATTGAGATTGGTTTAACCCCGTTTGGTGCCCACTGTGGGTGTTAATGGGTCATAATGGGTACCTACTTACCTATTTTATAAATTAGTTTTTTTTTTTTTTAATTTTTGGGTACATGGCCGTATGGGGTATCTTTCTCACTAAATGCTGAACGCTGAATCGATTGGAATGATTACGGAACACTCCACACCCACTGTTCTCCCCATTTTCTCCATGCTCCGGGTCCTAGGAATAACCAACCCCTATGGTTTACCTTAAATTAATGTCCGTAATTCCCGTTCCTACTTTACCTGTGTCTCAACTCGTTGCACAATTTGGCTTTTAAAACTTTATTTTGCATTTAATTACGGATTTAATCAGGCACAGGTAACATTCGGCCAGTTTTATAGATTTGTGGCCGCTTTACCTGCTTGAGAGAAAAGACCTCTAGATGAGCTCTGAGTCCTAAGAATCCATTTCCTCCCGTCATTTTAAAGGCTGGGAGAATTGAATTAAGTATCGATGTTTTATAATTGAATATTGACTGGGTGCCAGTTGCTAGGCCTGCCTGCTGCAGCGCCGCAGTTGGCACGTATCTTTCGAAGGGACGGACTTCTCAACGCAAAATTCCAAGCCTTGAAAACGGTGGCAGGAATGTGGAGCAAGTATTACAGAGGTTGACTGAAAACTATTTGGAAGCCCGAGCAGAGGCGGACCAGAGCAATAAGGTGCAGTAGATTAATGTTCTGCCGCCCACGTCCCGCCCTCAGTGATTAACTGTGTTGAAATCTCTCTGCAAATTAAATCCGAGATGACTGGGGTAAAGAGAAGGGGGTTGGTGAATACAGGGCAGAGGGGAAAGGCTTGGGCATAGTTGGAGGACCCTTCGGAGGACGTTATGAGGCAGTATATCACTTCGACCGTACGGTTGTGGAGTGTGGGGGACGATCTGTGCTGGGCCGTTGGAGGCTCGTCCTATGAGGATCCCGATGATGTGTTTCCACCTCTAGGCAGCGCCTTTGTGCAATAGTACAGAAAAAATTAAAATACAGTCAAACACTTTTATTGCCTTCTGGGCTGGGCAATGATCGGGTGACCAACAAGTAGGACGGATTCCTTGTCAACCTTACTTCTACTATCAAGGGAATGATTTAATGTCGTTCATTATCATTATATATTATAAAAAAAATAAATTTTGGTGTTCCAAGGTATGGCAGAAAATGGGCTACTGAGATTTTAGGGGCTCTAGGTGAGTCAGTTATAATTTTCCACTAAATTTTAAATTCTTAACCAATTGTGTTAATTTTGGATCGATCTAAATCCACTAATCCAATTGGAATAATAAATTATTATGGACTAATTCAGAGACTTTTAAAATTTTGGATATAGACGTATTTGTGAGAAAATTATATCTTATAGTGAAAGTTACTATTCCCACTTATCCCAAAATCAGGTTCCTGATTAGTCTTCATTATTCGTTTGCGATTTTTGGAGAAAAAAATTCTACTCAACATCACTATTCTTGTCTTAAAAGTTAGTTAATTTAATTCCCTCGTGTTTTATCTTGCAACAAGAAAATGTGTAGAATCAATATGTACATTAGCCATCATATTCAACAAAAGAGGTTGAAATGTTGATGTTTCGCCATGATATAGGTAGGATGAGGTGGGCACAGGAAAAGCGCTCGATGGTGGCTTTGCACGCCGAAATTTACTGAATGAGATGTTACGAGTAGTTCTAACGCTGAAGCAAATCACAATAATGATTTCCTTTTTATAAGGAATACATTCGTTTTTCCTGTTGCTATGAATCTGGGCACCGAATCGATTGAGTACTTTTTGAATTGACTCAGTATTAATGGCCCAATATGGGTATCTCGTTATTCCGCGACCAAATTATAAACATTTTTCTTGGATATTTGGCACCCGTAAACGTAGCATTTGGATTGTTACTTCATCGATAAGTCAAAAGCTCTTATTTTTCCCGGTGACCTATCGAAATAAATCTTCTTATCGGCTACTCTCGAAAGATTGACCGAAATAATTGATAGCACAATAGAAACGTTTGGTGAGTGAAGCTTTGATAAATCCGAAGATGATTGCTTTAGGCGGCTCTCGTTTCTTCGAGAATCTCGAGGATCAGTACAGCGTTGGTCGTTACATTCTTTATAGCCTTGACTCCATCATGCGCCCCTTTTCAAATGATTCACTATTTTTGTTTCATTTAACACTTCTTGTTTATTGAACGAAGTAAGCCCCAAGCATAGCATTATTGATTTGTCTTCCACAATGGCAATAAAATTTGCTCTTCGTTTGATCATTTCTTCTACGGCGTCCGTTTTGAGTTCTCGACTAGCACAACAACACGCTATACTCGCTCTTCAGTCGGGTACCTATCAAATTGGTTCAGAAAATGCTCGATCGTTTGCTCAGATTCCTTCTTCGCCTCATGTTGGTGGGTTAGCCTCCTCCTCCTTCCTACAGTGTTATACAGGCAACTAGGGGTCTGTTGACCTAATTCACCAACGCTTGGTACCTCTTTTGGGATTACGAAGACCAATGTAAATTGTGACGTAAATTGTACAAATCCGTTAGGCTCATTCTATCGGACAAACAAGAATTTCTTTTGGTTTATTATTTTTCTGGTTTTCTTATTGAAATAATACACATATGTGTCTATATTGGGAATAGGAAAGTGTTGTTGTGCCCAAGACCTCCACCTTTCACCTTTTAAGTATGTAGATGTCAAATTTAAAAGGTTCAACCCTCCGTACGGGCCAGAAAATGGTTTCAAATTCCCCAAACATTTTGAATGATTGTCCGTAGAATCCTCGTACCACTTACATGCAATTGTCTACGGGATTGAGATCCGTTAGGGTGATGATTTTTGAGGGAAAACAGGTATTTAGTCTCCTTAGATAATCCGTGAACAACATTTCCTCGTGTATAAAAGGTGATTGGGATTTTTTTTTTTTTTTTTTCTGGTACCTAGGCGTGTGGGGTATCATTTTCCACTAAATTTTGGACGCTGAATCGATTGGAATTGGTCCGGGACCCGCCAAACCCACCGTTTTCATTTTCCCCATGTTGAAGAAATGAGTTTCCATGCAGGAATCACCAACCCATGTGTAAGAATTTGCAGCGTTTTTCCAAACGTTTCCTGTTGAGAGTAATTTTACATTTACCAAGCCCAGAAAAAAGGCGATGACGGCACTTACGAGGTTCTCTATCGATTTGTCAGGAATTCTCGTACCGGCTAGCGTTATTAACTTCTGTGGCCCAAAGAGGAAAAGTTTCATTTTGTCCGTGCCCCCAACCGACAAGCTCAACATTCCGGTTGAAAACTCTCCCGAAAAATCTCTGAGGGATTGCGTTCACTTTGACGACGTACGCAATGATGGATGGCAGGCGCACTGAGTGCCTTTGCGTATACGACTGTATTGGGTTCTGTGCTTGCTGGTCGATTTCGTACAATAATTGAATCCTCATTAAATCTACAGTTCTTCTCATTTTGAGGTTGGGAAAGAAAAAAGAGGGAGTACGGAGAGGAAACCTGAGCAGTCCTAAATAAGCCCCCTGAAAGAATGGTTTCCTGCAATTGAAAGTATTCACTGCCATCTCGTCACTTCTTCTTGTCTCGAACAATAGACTTCGGGAAAATGTGAGTTTTGGAATGGCGATAATTATACTTATGCCTGTCTCTATTAACGTGATGGTTCCATGAACTGAGAGGTAGTGGCTTGAATGAAGGGGAATATGTGGCTTCCATTCACCGAATCCATCTCTGAATCACCAAAGAGTCAAACCACGACCCCATCAGGCCACTTGGGGCCAGTATGGAAACACTTCGACCCCCGACTGAGCTGCGTGCTCCCTCACGCGACCTGTTAGTACATCTGTGACATAATGCAATATTGCGCAGGGGATTTGCCGCTTCCGACCGAGGGTACCGCGGACCCTTTTCCAATCTGTGACAGTTATATTGGGCGTACGCTATTCATTCACCTGCAGCTCAAACAGAGCTGCGCAAATTCAATTAGCTCTTCTTCCCTCCGGCCAGAAATAGAGTCGTTGGAGTAATTGGTTGTATAGTTTTCACCTCTACATAGATAATGAGAGGCTCAACCATGTGAGACAGCGATCATTATTAGCGTTATTGTTGGCAGAGAATAGTAATTTTCAATCCTAAATTTCATTGGGGCGAGGTTAGTTGATTGTATCTACATGAATTTTACAAGAAGAAGGGCTAGTATCGGAATATCCTCCAGCAAGAGGGTGAATCATATAAAGAACTGAACTCAATTTATATAAGTGTGATAGAACGAATTTGAAAAGGATCTGTGAGTTAAGCTGAATCGATTTATGAAGTTATTGATGAGTGAGATTTTTTTCTCGCTTCAGAAAAAGTTTAGAACACCCCTTTTACACAACTCCTATTCATAGAAGGTCTACTTCACCCAGTAAAGAGGAGAAAACCACACGATCTTTCAAAGGGTGAGCAGGTTGACCAAAAGACGACAAAACTAGCTATGCGACTCAGTTTTGTAATGATGTGATGACTTATTTAGAGTTAGGGAAAGAGTCAACCTTATTTAGAAAGATTATTTAATACATTTATTTAAAAAAATGCTATTCTTCTCTTTTCCATGAACTACCTGTCGGTATAAAGTCTGTTTAGAGCGGTTTATGTCTTCTGTTTTGCACGTTGACTGATAACATTACATGAGTCATCATGAATACTTATTTACGGCACCTGTATAGCTGGCGGTTTTACAATCTGAATCATGCAATATAATCCCATTGTTGTATTCATAAATGAGAAAGCGCCTCATCGTGAGTCTATCCCCCGTGCTGTTAACTGCAATTTATCTCCAACGAAATTCAATTAGTGCGGTGAGGAATAGGAGAGTTAGGAAGCTTTAGGAGGTCGTTATGAAGAGAGAGAGTGATAAGTATAATAGGAGTGATTGTGAAGAGATTACAAAAGGGGGTTTGGTCGCACACTTCGTCTAAAAGTGGGAACGGAAACTTCATAAACGACATTAGCCTCTCCATCAGAGGGTAGGATCAAGATCATCCATTACTGGTATCGAATTGTCCTGGGGGTGAGTTCAGACGTGTTCGCCCATAAGTGTCTTCACCACCCTATCGTACTCAATCATATTTCGTCTTTCGAATCTCATCATAATCCGAAATACTACGAAAAGGCCTCGCTCCACGAATTGATATCGTACTTTCACGCCGCTTTCTCTTAGAAAAGAAGGTGAAAACCCATGTCACGGTACGGGCCTGAGCTGTAATTTGCAGTCCAGTCTTGCAGCATCGAACCACAGCTGGCCGATCTATGCAGGTCATTGTGGGCAAAAATTATTTGTAATGTACATGCCAACCCCACTATTCGAAGAGCGGGGGAATGGTACATGTACCTAGTCTCCCAGAAGATCACCGTCGAGAATTCCATGATCGGGCAAGCCAGAGGCGCATACATCATCCTTACCTCCATATTTACGTCAAAGTCCCGAGATGGCCTCCACACCAACCCAAAGAGCCTATGGGCCTAATGAAGATCGATTTCATATGCTGCAGTTGAATGCATACAACAGACACTCTCTTCCAATGGTTGCCCTAATAATTAACCAAATATATATGGATGGGTCATTCAAGTGAATAACAGAGCATTTGCTGACGTTCAGGGCCACTATTGAGAAAAGCCACTGGCAGAGTGAAGCTCATTGCAGTCAACCAAACACCAAACGGTCTGGAAAATCATGAGGTAGAACCTTGGTCGTAGAAGCCTTTGATCAACAGGTTGAAGAGAATTTAGAGATTTTTTTCTGAAGTAACACGCCACCATCTCTGTATCATGTCTCGTTTGGTTTGAGCGGTGCAACACCACAACTGCGCTCCATAAGTCCAGCCCTGCTTTAGAACATGCTTGTTGTGGACGGGCGTAAGGTGTATCATTATTGGTTCGTGAGCCCTATGGTTTTGAGGGCCCCAAAATGAGTTCTCATAGGTGATTTGCCAACTGGGTCAAGTCAACAGGACAAATAAGAGGTCCAATGAAGTATGCTTTATTCGCCAAAAACTCATTTGTGTTGATAACATTGCTGAACACTGTACCTATACAAGCTTCCACATTTTTCCAAAGAACTTGGCTTGAATCTCACGGTTTTGTCAGAGACCGGTGACAGTGACGAGTCGAAATATATTACGACCACTGTTACGGAAGGTTGAGGTGAGAGACAAGTATGCGGGCCCGGTAATTTGTCCGGTTGTCAGTCAGTTGAGAGGGACCGTCGAACTCATTGAAGATTCAGGTATTGGGCGACCGAATTGACGAATGAGCTTTCCTCTTCTCACCCACCCCGCAAACCAATAACGTGGGACAAATTGCCACCCTCATCTAACCTCCCGACAATGACCGCAGGGGTTAGTTTTCTCTTCGTTTTTTCTGGTTTTCATCCCTCGAGAAATTGTTTATTCCCTTTCTTGCAACACTCTCTACGCGGTACCAAGTTCACTCCCGGTCATTTCTCGAGCGTCTTGAGCGGCTACTTCTTTCTAAGCTCCCTCCAACTTCTTCTCTCTCTACTCAGCCAGTCGTCCTAGCTGCTGATGACGTGCTATATCGAGTAATCTGTGCAGGGAACGAATGCAAAAACAAATTTTGGTCTAAAAAATAGACTTGAAGGATGCGCATACAAAAAAAACGAAGCAGAAAAGTTGTGAGATTTGATGTTTAATAACGACTTTGTAGACATTCTTACAGCTCACATTGCATGGGCTCGATTTGGATGAAACTTTACGCGATGACGCATCTTCATTTTCTCAATCATTCCTCGCTTTCACATACACCTGCTCCGTCGGTTATGCTGTAAGTCACAGAGTAAAAACATACCTGGGCTGTACTTTCCCAATCCTAAATCTCCTATTTCCACTCGTTCGGTTGATCGCTATACGAGCGTATGGAACCTTCTTCTTTTAGGGTTTCCAGATGAAAGAACCCAGAACCCTAGGGAAGTTTGGAGGCTCTCGTTTTGCATAATTGAATCTTTTTTCGGAACGAGGTAAATCCACGAATGGCGCCGATGCTCTTCCTACGGCCGTTTACCACCCCATAGGTGTTGGGAGGTTCCCTGCCAGATAAATTTTAATCTTAGCCGCCCTTATTTATTGTAATGGGAAGTTTCATGCTCGGGGTAGTGCCGAAATATTGCCACTCCTCCCCCCCATTTCAAGTTGGGATTCTCCATTACCTCCATTTTTCATCGGAGGCCTCATCTTATTACAGGTTGGCCCATGTTTTTTGAGAGCCAACTTTTCCACCGCTATTATTTCAGCCGTTGAATATTTTTCCATGTCCGCTCTAGATTACCAATAGGTTGGTCGTTCAGTGGATAAACTGACTGAGAGATCATCCGTACAATCATTACATGGGTAACCATGTCATTACACTTTTATTTTCCTGTAATCAAAAGTCGGCCTCATAAATCAAATTCATCAAAATATGAATATGAATACGGATATGAATATTAACGCGGATGAAAAGAAGCCAATTCGTATGTTGATCATAATGTCACTGAAACTCTTATTTATTTGTAAAGTTTTCAAAAGCTCCAATTTTGTAGTTTTACATTATTCATTTAGTGAGTTTTTGAAATTAGCTGTATTTTTTTATTCGTGAACCTAAAATAAAACGTGAATTTTGAAAGAAATGTTGAAAATCGCAGATATGTTGGAGAAATACGCATAAAAGGAATTTGATTGTTTATGGATTAACTTTTATTTGAGCTTCAGGGAAATGTAATTGCAGTGAATATGTGGAAAATTCAAGTTGAACTCACCTAAAAGACTGATGGCATTTGGAAAAATTCGCAATACGTATTCGCATTGAAATTTATATTTCCCGATTTACGAATTTTATTTGTATTTGTTTCAAATGCTTTTCTTGCAATGCACAATCATTAGTCTTCTGGCACAATACTTGAGGTATTGCTGTGTATTCCTCTGAGTAAGCTGGTGCCTTTAATTGGTAATTTAGACCGTGTTGCGACGTACTACGCTGCATATACAAACGCTTTAAGTTCAAAAGCGAATTGTTAACTGAATTTACAGCCGGAATACGATTGACAAATGATTTTCAATTACAACATTTTAATGAGGTTTTAGCACCTACCTCGAACCATTTATTGGGCATAGTCGGACTAAGGCGAGAAGATGTGATTGAAGGTATTCGATTCGAGGGCTATCTTCTCGCTCATTGGCGATAAAACTCATTCGAGTAGTATCAACTGCTCGCTAGCTGTTAAATATTTCAAAAAACAACTTCCCCCCTGAGGTTGTCGACTTTCCACCCCTGAAAAAAAAAAGTTTTCAATTGTCCCTCCATTTCTCCCCATTTATTCGGAGCAATAACAAGTTTCCCAACCACCTCGAACCCCCTCCCGCCGTTCAGCCGCGCTGCACAGTTTTACGAACGCGGTTTTCCCCCTTTTCCCAATGCCGGACGAGAAAAAAAAAAAGAGAAAACTTTTTCCCTAAAAACAATTTTTGCCTCAGCAATTAGCGGGATGATGGCAATGGCTGTACCTGTCCAATTATAAGAGGTTTTTTCCCCTTTTTTCGAACGGGACGGAGGTGCCGCGGGTGTGTCGGATTTTCGGTTAATTCATGGACAGCTCGGAGCAGTTTTTTCGAAAGACAGTTTTTCGAGTTAGCCCTCGAGAGATTCTGACGTTCCTGCACTGTTGGAATTGAGTTTTTTTAATTTTTTTTCACCCCCCCCCCCCTCCTTTCTACCTCGCTTGTCCTTCTCAAAACCGTTTCCTCGTAATATGCGCTTGGAAAAACCTTCCGAATTTTTTCATTAGTAAGGGTTGCTTTTGGGAGCAATAATTTTTTCCTCTCACACTCTTGTACAAACAATACTGACACTCCAATTCTAGATTGCTCGTTCGGATAAAAACGCTGGTTTGGCAGCCAGTTTTTTTTCTCCCCTTACCGAAATTTATCCTGTCGGTCTGAAAGCTCAATATCGGGTCTTTCGAGACGAATTAAAGCTTTTAGAAATTGTATGTATATTTAATGAAACCGTATGATATCAAACATTTTGATTCGGTTTCGAAACCAATCTACGCAGCGTGCATTTTGGTGGGATCAACATGAAATCCGCTCAATCGTGATAACTCACAACCACTAATTATGTATCATTCCATTCCCCTCACCTCTCATTTGACGTGGGACGTTGGCCAGAACATAAGGCATTGCAGCTCGTAAACCTCGTCCTCTCACCTTCGAACACAACTTTTCTGATTTTACTAACTTCTTGTTCACGAATTAAATTCAACTTCACAGTTCATTGCATGTTGAAGAAGCCCAGTCTCATTGTAAAGATATCAGTCTCCTTCAGTTGAGAAAAACTGCTCAGTTTATGGACCGGGTTTTCCACTTCATCAAGTGTTATTTTGTATGCAAGATCCATCCCCTAAGCGATCAGCCGTCATTTATTTAACGGCCGCCCTTCCAGCTTCGCATTTCTTTTGCCCCTCCCCCACCTCTAGCATGCCCTGTTCTCATTCTTTTCCCCCAATGGCTGTCTAGAAACAAAATAAGTAGCTTTTTTTGCGGATTAATGGTGACAAATCCTTCAGTCGTGCCGGGGATACGTCTACGAGTCTCTAGACAGCCGCTAAATGAACTTTTTAATGATCTTTGGAAACGGTGAAGAAGAAAAAGCATTTTGAAATTACCGCTCAAATACATTTTATTTTATCATCCGAAAATGTGGCAGATCAAAACCCCATGCTGCGGAGTGATGTGTAGTATTTGAACAATGAACAAATTTCAATCTCTCTGTGACTGGGTTCGGAACTCCGCTCATGGCATTTTCTGATTTTTATCGTCTCTTGACCAAGCAATAAATTTTGTTCGGTATTATTGGCAATACATACAATGAGTGGTTTATTCATTGTGTATCTCCACTTTGGGAATGGATGAATTTTCATCGCGCTGATTCTTTTTTTGGTTGGTGATTCCTTGAACAATCAACCTATATTTTCGCAAAAAGTCAACCTCTCCGATTTGCCCCAAAATTTGTCTAAAAATCTGAAATGTGGGTCAGGGATCTGTTTCCGGGTTTAGTTGGTCTTCAAAACTTTTCAGCCCAATCGGACCAAAATGGTGGGGAGGGGGGGGGGGGTGTGGTTCAACTTCAACATGTGTATTTTGAAAAATGGATTTTCGAGATTTTCGGTGATCTAGACATGTGGGGTATCATTTTCGACCAAAGTTTGGATGCTGAATCCAATGAGACGGGTCCTGGAACGGTTAGAGCCTGCTGGAAGAGGCTATGGGTCAAAATTGGTATCTATTCACCTATTTCGAAAGTGTTTTTGAGATTTATGGTACCTAAGCGTGTCGGGTATCATTTTCCATTACATTTCGGACCCTGAATCGATTGTAATGGATCCGGAACACTCCAAACCCACCGTTTTCTCAATTTCCCTCATGCTCAATATTTTCGACGACTTAGGCGTGTGGGGTTTCGTTTTCCTCTAATTTTTGGATTATAAGATGACGTTATTATACACGAATAAAATTTGTTTAATGACATTCTTTTGGTTGAAAAAAAAATTGCGTTCCTTCCTTAAAAAATTACTTTTGATCAATTGTGAAGATGATATCTAGTCTTCGGCACATAAGCAAATAGGGTAGGATAAATCTTTTAAGTTATTTTTTCGTTATTTCCAGATCAGGGGTAGCTGTCGTCATAACTGTGCAACATAAGATTCCCTACAAAGGCATCTCCGTATAAATATGTACTCGGAAATGAGAAGTATGTGTCTCCTTATCAAATGTCAATTAGGTAATGGAGTTGTTTAATAACGGCAAGTTATATCAGCACGACATTCGCCCGGTGGGTGATTTACGGTTCAATTAATTACGCCTTCGCAACAAAGGTCTCCGCTGAAGAATGAATAATATAATTTCGCTCTGGGGTTCCAGACGAATCTATCGATTTTGTTGTATTAAATATTTTGTTTACGTTTCTGTTGATGTTTGGACTAACATTTGGACGACAAGGTCATACACTTGTGATGTATGATATGTTTCAATCAGTGAGTTCGTCGATGTAGGTTATTTGTTTGGTTGATGTTGAGTTTTTGGTGCTATCACGGCTAAAGAGATGGAAGCGTTACAGAAAAGCCGGCCTGGGATGTGGAATTGGGGAAAGCATTCCAGCCTAACGACCCGACATTCCTTCTCTTTCCTCACGCATCCTTTTATCTCGGCTTCTCTAATTATGTTATTCGCTTTGAGTGCATTTCTTGCAAAACTCGTTATCTATTCACTAAAAGCTAAACATTCGGTCCACTGAAATCAAACTCATGGGTGTGCGCAAAAAGCATCGTACAATGGATAGCGGTCTACATACAAGAATACATTGACACTAGCACGACTTCTCGATCTGCTCGCTGTTTGAGGTGTGGGGAGGGTTGGTTACCTAGAATTCCATTGCCTGGGAATTATCTTTGTCTGCTCTCCTCGAGCTCTTCGTGCGCCAGAACACTTTTGATTGTCTTGTTAGGTAGATCGATAAAAGATGATAATTTCGCCGTTTTCCATCAAGTCTGGAGGAACTTATCGTTTCGTTTCTTCCCCTTCACTGCCATGGATCGAGGCTGGCAAAACCGTAAGCTTGCTATAATGAAGGTGAACAACAACTTACATACTGAGGAATTAACTTTGGCACGGGCTTTCGTCACTTACATTGAGGAATTTTAAGAAGGTTTTACGATGCTAGCACGTATGGCTGGTAACGAACGTGGGCCGTCGTTGACCCGATCGTAGCATTATGCCGCCTCTGGTTAACCCCAAGAGATTGGAAAACGTTCTATACTACCGGCTAGCCCACCTCTTCTTGTATAGAGATGACATGCGCTACAAAATAGCTGACTCTTTCTGATCAAACGGCCAAGGGACCGTTCCGACAGTTTGCTGTGGACGTGTTTCCCGAGGCCTTTCCATCTCAATTATTACGAGATCGCGTTTCTTTTTGGTTCTTACCCATATAAAAACGACTCTTCCTTCCGAGAGAGGCCGACATTATGGACCCCCCGTTGCTATTCATATCGGAAGAGTACGGACGTCGTTCACAAGAAACGTGCCCCAAAAAACGATATCGTCCTTGGGTTAAAAAGAGCAGCGACTCCATCATAGTAATTGATTGGAAGGCGAATGCATTTATAATCGAATTTCCTTTCCCATTGCGAGGACCCCCGAGCCCGAATACATGGGCCGACCGGAGCAGGAGGAGTGTGGAACACGTCGTACATAAATCTACATGGAAGGTGGTCTCGGAGCTTGGGACACCCTTGAATATTTGAGAGATCTTTCGGTGAATTGAGGGATTCGGTGGGGCGGGCAGGTTTTCCATCTGGGTTTGGTATTAAGGGTGAGGACAGCCATGGTAACCAGCCCTCGTCCTCCCTCTCTTCCGGAACTTTCATGAATTTCAAAAACGTTTCGTGAAATATAGATCAATTCCGTCTTTCCACTCGTGAAACATGACTCCCTTGATTTGGGTTTTTTGTCTAGGTTGCCCAACTTGAACAGAGAACTTCTTTACTACTCACTCATTTTATTCTTCATTCGAAAGTTGTCCTCATCCAGCAATGTAAAATTAATGAGGAGAGGCCTGAGGTCAAAACGAAACTGCGCCTGAAGGATTGATCTGTAACCACACTTGGATGCTGATCGGTGAATTGGCATGTCAGATTCATTTCCAAAAAAGGAGACAATGATGGGGCTGTTTTTATAAGTATTTTGCTCCCAGGTCTGAAAAACAGAGCTTTCATTCTGCTAGAATAAATATAAATAATGCACTCTAAAATCAAAATGTTCACTCGCATTTTACCTATTAGAGGCTTTTGCATGAACAATTTTGGCTCCGTGTCTGTGTCATCTGTGTTTTCATGTTATAGCAATGTTTCTTAGTACTATTATTCGATTTACATCAAATGTTCAGTGATAGCTGGACAGCAGTTTAGCTGAATATCCCCTGATAAGAGAATGAACGAGAGGCAACTCCTGCTTAACCCGGATATAATGCTAAAATGAGATTGATCTCATTGGCTGAGGATGGTCTTATAACCGAGAACGGTCTTATATCAAACTCGATCGCCTCTGTAGATCACCATAGTTTATATTATTCTCTCCTTCATTGAATCCATTTAATTATAATCAAAGATAAAATTCATGGTACTACTCGACTCAATGATTCCATAATTTTGTCAAACAAAGTAAAAGACACAACTGTATCGATGCACAGTCTTAGCGACCTAGTCAGTGTACCTTTGTAGAATGCTCGAATCCCTTCGTCTTTGATCACTTGTTTCACACAGTCCATGGAATTTGTGTATCGTTTCCGGTCTAAGCCTTGCATGCGCGTTTTAACCAAGTCGATGGGTGCGTTGAGATAAGCAGTGAAGAAACTGGTGAATATTGCGAAAAAGAACGTCATGTGAGTTGGCACGGATTTGTCGATGTTGCCTTCCTGATACCATTCCTTCAAACTCTCCATGAGGAAGAATCTGCTCGCTTGATTGGTGGATTGCTTGAGAATCGTCGGCATCAATCCTTGGTAGGTGCCACGAACGCCCTCTTCCTTCATTATTGTGACGATACTGTTGAAAGAGCCTTTGAATCGTGGTTTCACTCTGTTCATGTCGTGTATGACTTTCACCTTAATCGTTTCCATTGGAGCGACAGCTACGATTGACTCAACCACTCCTGCAGTCATCCCTCCAGCCAACTTGGCCCCCGTCGTCATCCTGCCCTCTTTATCACCAAGTATTTGTCGTACAGTTTCAAAAGTACCGAAACGAGCACCCGCTTTTGGTATGTTCCCGACCATCATGACTCCTATACCTCTGTAAAAACCGGGAACTCCGTATTTTCGGTAGGTGGCCTTCGTCGCTTCTCTCAACGAAGCGTGAGTTTCCAATTTTTCCGTTTTGGACGTCTCTTCAAATTGAAGTTGAGTTTTCAAATACTCAAGTGGATATGCAAAGAGCAATTCGACAGCTCCGCTGACGCCGCCTGTCACCAACGCCTTGAGGATGACATTGGACTGTTTGTGCTCGTGCGCAAGGTCAGCCGCTGCAGCAGCAGAGTGAGCATCCATCGTTTGGCGGAAGATGATCTGTGAACTACAGTCTCATGATCAGTCTTGCTGCATTTGGTGGAATCCTGTTCAGCTCAACATTCATTGAAGTAATTCAGAAGTTCCTGAGCCGCATCACGGTTCCTGCACTCTTTTGATGATGACTGAACTGAAAATTCAGAATTCATCTGTTTCTTGGCTGAAATGCTCCTATGCACGAAATGGCAAGGAGTCTTCGTTGCTATCTACCTATTACTATGGAGACACTGCTGCCCATTCGTTCATTTCGTTATAACCGTAAGATGCTAAGGACCGCCTGTGATTGTTTTGGACTATAATAATGTCTTGAAGGAGCAGCTTTCTTTGTAAGATGGCTCCTAACCACTAATTTCACATGCTGGGTCATGCAATTTCATTGCTACATTTTTTCATTGACTAAGTATCGTTATTGTTTAATAATATCTTTAACGTGGTTTTTTGTGTTCCACCTACGCATAGAATTTGTCAATAGCAATGGCGTTTGACTCAATATATATTGATTGCATTATTGTTATATATGATTTGGTGTAAGATGATCTGTGTACATCTGCATCAGCTACCAATGTATGATATTTTTCCACGGCAGCGAGTGGATGGCTATTGACAATAGGTTGAGTCTCCCCATTTCTATTGGTCTCGGTTGACCTCTGTAAGTCTCGGAAGTGGATGCAGTATCCGGAAACGGTTTTGGGTTTCAAATCGGGTTACGGGCACATTCACTGGGCTCAAAGTGAAAGGAAAGTTCTCGAACCCTTGTTTGGGGCTAAGATCCCAAAGCCCTCGGGGACATGGCTTGAAAAGCGTGCACGGAAAACCAACTCAGTCGCCGGTGTTTTTTCCTCTCCCTCACTCTACAAGTTCTGTTCTATGGTTCATTCTCGCTCTGACTACTCCCAAACCACGGTATAATGTATTTCGCTCGTTATTGTTTGCTTCGCCTTCAGAACGATCGAGGCAACTGCTCGAAATAGGAATGTAATAAATACAAATTCAAATTCTGCATTCTAAAAATTCACAATTTACACTTTGGCCTGGCAAAATCATTGATCTTGGTATTATGTATGGTAATCAACTTCCGGGGGCCCGAAGAAGTGGTTTTGTCCCAGGTCTAAGTAGCTTATTTCAAGACTCGATACATTCCATTTGTATCACACCAATTTGGCAAGAATAAGAGAGGAAAGTTCTGAAAATTCCTGCGTATTTTTTTCTCTAAAAGGGTTATTTTTAAACAGTACATTGTATACTTCTTAAACACAAGTGTAATCTACAATTAAGACGTTTATATTGATTGGTTATTGCATGAAATTCGTAATCGAAATCGCATTATGAACTGTAAACGTTCTACCTATATAAAGAAATCTTGCAAATCGTGAAAATACTGCTTTGGGCGTGACAATCTTTTAAGAAGAAAATCCGGAAAAAATATGCGACCGAGAAAGTTGGGATTTGCAAGGAATCGTCTCCCAGAGATTGTCGGAAGCCGCGAATTCTTGATGCAACCTTGAAGCCTTTCAATATCCAGCGACTTCCCCTTTACCGCCAAAGCCACCCTCCTCACATCGCCTTTATCGTTCCAACTCGACGCCCGAGGAATGCAATATCAAGGCTCGACTCTCATAGTGGACAGTAGACTGATATAGCACCATTATTTCACTGAATATCCCCTATTTATGCCCCTGGCTTCAATTTTGTTGATCACTGTTCGATGAGTTGATCGCTTTACGAAGAAGAGGAGGTTAGCGGAACAGTTTCTCTTGAATCTCCTTTGCTCTTTTTTCACATTTAAAACATTTGGTCGGTTAGAGAATACCTGATACTGTGTCAATCATGATGTGGAGTTTCAGCAAGAAAATAGGGAATAAACGCTGCAAATTCTTTCACAGGAGTTGATTTGCACAGAGACACATTCAAATCGATTCAGCATCCAATGTTTAGAGGAAAATCATACCCCACACGCCTAGGTACCAGGAATCTGAAAACCCCACATTCAAAATAGGTGGATAGATACCCATTTTGACCCATAACGTCTTCCGAGGGGCGTCAATCCTTCCGGGACTTGCCTCATTGGATTCAGCGTCCAAAATTCAGTGAAAAACGATACCCCACACGCTTCGTACCAGTAAACTCAAAAACCCTCTTTTGAAATTGGTAAATAGAGACCCCCTTTGATCCGAAACCTCTTCCGGTGGGCGCCAATCATTCCGGGACCCGTCTCATTGGATTCAGCGTGCTAAATGATACCCCACACGCCTAGATTTTCAAAAATACATTTTTTAAAACACATTTTGACAGACACCACAAATTTTGGATTTGTGCTGTTATGCGTACGTATGCACATTTCTGTCATGAGCCGCCGCATTGATAAATAAATACCACCCTATTAGTCACCCTGTACATCTCAGCTCCGTTGATCTGAAATGTTGGTTGCCCGGTTGCCAGGCGTTTAGAAAAAAATAACTGATGAGCATAACTCACAACTGCTCCACTGCTGGAGAGCATGCGCGTTTACAGCACACGAAGGTTCTCACTAAGTCTCCATGTTTGTTTCAACTTGAATCGACAAGGTAATAGGTAACACTTTTACCATGTTGAGTTGGACTGAAACAGCCCACCTCTCACTTAACAGGGTATTCCGTATGCTGAGGATTTCGCCGTTACGTTTTATACGAGTACAACTGAATCCATCACATCCTCACGTATAACGCGCACCCTAACCCGATGTCACTTGCAAATCTACTTGTAACAGTTGAACGTTCGTGTCCTCCATGAAGATGGTTCCGCAGTTTTCCATTGTGCCTTATATAAATTCTACATACGCCGTTGAAGAAGGGAAACGAAAAAGCATGGGCTCCAATTCCTCAATTGAATTCGTCTCTTCTCCGTCGTTGGTAAATTGTACCCGTCAAGACGGCAAGAGTTGTCTCGAATACGCCGTCCAGAGGATCGGAAAATGCGAAAACGAGGGTGACGAGGTGGAGGATAGAGTTAAGGATAAAGTGTATCTACCCCAAGTAAGAATATTTTTTCTTCGTTTTTTTTCCTTCGTCCACGGGATATGACACTTGAAAAACACTTCTCTTCCGCATTTTTCTTTTATGCATGAGCTCTTCAATCACTTAAGCGAACCTCTCGCAGTTTTGCTTTTATGGACCTCAACTTTGCGAAGACATTTTTCGGCGATGCTTCTGGTCTTTCGAAATGATCAAAAAGGTTATTTTTCAGTTTAGTTTTTGCAATGAAATATGCTGAAAAGTCAACATATCGTTTACTCCCTATCGAATCAGGAATGCATTTGGTATAAGTCGCATTTCCTCGGATTTGAGCGAACATTTTAGCAGAATTTTTTCAAAATACCTAAATGTTATAGCAATAGATTGCTATATTGTTGACTATATGTCTTTTGATAAAAATGGGTTTTCGAGATTTTGATTGGTTATTACTTAAGTAATCAACCTATGTTTTCACGCAGAAAGTGAATCTCTCCGATTTGGCTCAATAACTTTTTTGGACGTTTCAATATGTCTACATCACAATAAGCAAATGTCCGTCCGCCATTCCAGGAGCGTGGTGTATCATTTTCGACTAAAGTTTGGACGGTCGCGGAACGATTGGCGCCCACAGGAGGGGTTATGAGTCAAAATGGGTGTCTGTCTACCTATTTCAAATGTCGGTTTTCGAGATTTCCGGTACTTAGGCGTGTGGGGTGTCATTTTCCAATAAATTTGGATGCATAATCTATTGGAATGAGTACGGGGCATTTCACACTCACTGTTTTCCCCCATTTTCTCCATGCTTCTGGTCCAAGGAATAACCTACCCGAGTCAATTTGCAACATTTTATTTATCCATACCGTTTAGGGCTCAAAACTATATAGGCACCATCAAGGGCCCAGGTTTATTTGCAAAGCTTGGGTTGTCTTACGGAATTTTAAATTATCGGTCAAAGCCGATGGGAATTTCGAATCTAAGCTATCAGTTTGAAATGCAAGGCAGTATTTTGGGGAGAAGAAAAATATATTTACTTAATCAATAAAATACAAGGGTGTAATTATTCCTAAAAGTTAACTATTGAAAAATGATCCAAACATTGGAAGAACAGTTACGAACTATAGGCGCATTGCAGGTCGTCTTCCACTCATTTTGTTTTCGACATCTTCAAATACGCTAACAAACTATTACCAATGATGAAGAATGCGCAACTCACGAGCAAGCTTGAAATCTATGGCTTCTCATTTGAGAAGATGGTTATTCACTAGCCTCTGACAATGTTATTTATTCAATTTCGCCGCAGGGAAGCTCAGTAATCGATGTTAGATTGTCTTTTCTTGAATGATTGTTTGAATAGTAATACATTACTATTAAGATAATTGAGCATTATATGCTCATGATTGTGATTAAATGTTATTTCAATTTCAAAGAAAACGCACAATTTTGGTTTGTTAATGTTTTTGGAATAACACATCTTCGTGGTAGTGCGGACCTAAAAATATCTGCGTTACCGTCAAAGACATTTAACGGCTATTCAGTGTTGAATCGTAAAATTGAATTATTGTTCCCCTGAGAACCGCGATTTTGAAATTTTTTTAATGCAGAAAATAATATTTATAAATAAAATGGGAGATAAAGGCTGAAGACTTGCTGATGAAATGAAACGCACCGGCCACGCGCAAAGGGGCATAGGAAGGAGAAGCTGCCGAATTCAACCCTCGTATTCCCTGGGGATCTTCCGACGTATTGGATTGATCAACTGAATAATTTTAACACGCCTCTCCAGGCAGCGTAGGGTATTGTAACAATCAATATAGCCCTACGAGCTCCCTCAGGGCCGGCCGATAAGTAGCGGGCTAAATCAATTCCGTTCTAACTAAAGGAGAATGGACAAATTGGCAGCGGAGTCTCTAATCTCTAAACTGCCCATTTGAATCACAATGTGTTGTGTGCTCGGGGTTCCCACCAGCGCTCTCGCTGGTCCTTTGATCTGTGATTTCCTTCTGGTAAGTTGAATCCATTTAGTTGTCGATACCCCCAAGGTGATCGGACGCAAATGGTAAGACCCCGTTTGATCACCCTACGAAAATTACCTCAAAGCTATTATGCAGCCCACCATGAGTGACGCGACTGTTCACCCTACACACGTTAATGGCTCTCCGACGTATAAGCACGATTAGCGCACCATCATTGGCTATGCATTGGACCTCGGTCGCGTTTACAACCAGATTGAACCCACTGATCAAACGGACGATTGCTTCCGGGGTTGAGCCTACGGGGGTATGATTGAGGCTGGTACTACTTGACTACGAATAAATATGTATGTAGGCAAGACTAAGGCCTGTCATGTTCAAGACAGAGGCCGCGTTTTGGTTCAGAAAGGGAGCATCAAGTTGTAGGTATCTATAAATTTATAATGTACTTCCAACAAGTTCAAACCTCGTGATAAATAAAATAGAATAGTAGTTATAATAAAACAGGAAACCCACTATGCCGTCACCGTCAGGCGCCGTTCGGCACCGTCCGTCACCGTTGCGTTCCGGCAACATTGCTTTGCATTGTTTTAAACGAACGGCAACCCACTATACCCGTCAGTCACCGTCGGCCACCATTGCTGTTTGGGGCATTCTTGCCGGATCGCCGGTCCGTCATTTCTCCAGTCGACATTCAACTATCAGTGAAGTCACATCGCCAGTGTTTCTTGTAGTCTGCCGAAAATACAAGAATACATTTTGTAGCAACATTTCAAAACTCAGATATTGGTTTCCCATAACTTTTAAAAATGTCACTTACCATGTTTTACATTTAGCAAGAATAGCAGTTACCATGTTTTCCTTCCGGGTGCCTCAATTTGTTCTCATAATGCAACTTAATTCAGTATTCAAACGTAAATGGAATCGCTAAAAAAATCAAATGAAAAAGTAACATGACATTTATAAATTTACTTACTTCAGTGTCAAGGCCAGCCGCTCCTCAGGACCAATGACCTCACGGAAGTTACTGTGTTTTACTGGGAATTTCAGTAACTCGAGCAATTCGTAGAACTTCTTTGGAGTCATGCGGAAATATAAAAAGAACTTAGCATCGTCTTTTTTCAAGTCGTCAAACAAATGATGAAATTCACCATATTCGTTTCTTCTTCTGAAGATTCCGTGCACCCAGTACCTATGCTTCCTCCGTTTCTGTATCTCTTCTTCTTCAGCACATGCTGCGGCTATTACTAGCAACTCCTCGTCTGATGAACTCTCCATCGCAACTGATGCATTTCTTCTGGTTAGCTGCGGTTTTTGGGGCATGTGGGTTATCGCCGAAAAAATGACGGTAAAGGCGGTGACTGACGGTGCCGGACGGTGCCTGACGGTGACGGCATAGTGGGTTTCCTGCATAAGCAAAAAAAAACTTATCTTTGCCGATGTAAAAGGTCAAACTTGTTTTGCTCGATGTTTTTGCGTTGAGGTTTTGCGTCCCGAATGAAGGGGAGTGATTGAACATAACCTACGGTCGGAAGTGATTTCACTGCTACAGTCAACATAGTTTTTATTTTATTTATAAACATTCGCATCTCAACCTCTTAACTTGCCGATCAAAGTAGTCTTCTTCTCCGCCGCACCAGTTACCCTCTCCTAAGAAAACGGTCCCAGCCGACTCAATGTCATTCAATCGTGGGGGCGGTTATCGAACTTTTTCCCTAGCTGAATAGTTCGGTTCACTTTTTTCAACGTCCCTAGTTCATGCTGGAGTACTTGAAAACATAGTGCGTTATATATTCATATAGTACATGACATCTATGTTTAGGATCACTCCTCAAAACTTGAAATGGTTGTGCTTGCAAAAGACGAACAAAATGGGGCGGATACGAACTACCCGCGATCTAGGCTTGGGGTAACTTTTTTTTTCAAACTAAATTTTAGACTCTAAATCCACGAGTCTCAGACCGATTAGCGCCCAGTGGAGGGAGGTTTGGGTCCAAATGGGTATCTATCTACATTTTTCAAATATGGGTTTTTGAGATTTCTGGTACCTAGGCGTGTAAGTTAATACCACTTAATGTTGGATACTGAATCGATTGGACATTCGCTGTTTTCTCCATGCTCCTTGTTTGAGGAATAACCAACCCCGTGTGAAAAAATTGCAGCAGTTTATGTGTAAAGCCGTTTGAATGCCAGGAAACCTCAGTGAGGGCGCATCGGCGTCACTATACATTCTGCATAATGAGGGGTTCTTGATTTATTTCGAGTCATGTTGGTTCTGGACAATAGTGCCGACTACTGGCCTTTTTGGGGCCATTTCTAACTATCCTCGTTGACCTCATGAGAAACGTATGTTACTCCCTCGGTGGCGCCAGAACTAAGATGGGTTTTGGAACATCCTGTGCCACGTGGGTTCTGTCAAATCAACATCCTCTTAAAACTGTCCCCCATAGGTCACATGTGGTTGAACTCGAGGTTCGAAAAATGTAGTTACACTGCGTCCTAACTTCTCCAGCGAACCTTTTGACAAGCCTATTTAGTGCGAAAAAAAGGTCCACGAATCCTATATGTTTACTCCAGGCTCGGGATCTAGATATTTTTCGGAGGGGGTCACATGGTAACATCAATGCTACAAAAAAAAAATAATAAAATAAAAAATACCAAACAAACAAAGTTGACTAAATTTTTCTCCTTTTTCAATCTCTTAACACATAATTCTCATTTTATTCCAATCCAATATTTCTCATAATTTGATTGTTTATGTCAAACAATGTCATGTGGTTAGATTTTTGTTTTGAAACTATTCATCTCAAAATTTCAAAAATTTTCAAAATACCACCTGGTTTGGGGTTCAGACCCCCCCCCCCCCCCCCTGCCCCTTGATCCTCGCCTAGTTTTACTGCTCCGCTGTTTTAGATTTTAACCCCCAGCTAGATCGCCAAAAATATTGAAATGCGGACTTTTCAGCACGAATCAGAGCAAAGTTGGGGGGGGGGGGGGGGGGTCCGTAGCGTTTGAAAACTGTGGGTAATTTCTCCTATTCGTCCAAAATGTTTTTTCTGCGTTTCAGTTATGCCTTCAAGACAAGAGTCACAATGCTCCGTCCGGGCCGTCCACGCCGCGTTTTGGTAGTCTAGAAAATTTTCTAAAAATCTGAAATTTGGGTCAGGACCGCGTTTGCTCTATTGGTCCTCGAAACTTTTCAGCCGATCGGACCAAATGGGTGGGGTGGGGTCAAAATGTGTTTTTGAAAATGGATTTTTCGAGATTTTTTGCAATCTAGCGTGTGGGGTATTTTTCATAAATTTTGGAGCTGAATCCAATGACGGCGTCCCGAAGATTGACGCCCCTCGGAAGGAAATGGTCAAAATGGGTATCTATCCACCATTTGGAATGTTGTTTTCGAGATTCGGTACCTAGCGTGTGGGGTATCATTTTCCTTCTATTTGGACTGCTGAATCGATTTGAATGCTGTCCATGCTTTGGTCGAGGAATACCAATCCTTGTGAAAGAATTTGCGCGTTTTATCATTTTCTTGCCTACCAAAAACTATGTGATCGGTGGAAAGGGCATTCACGTCTAGATTTACGCACTTTTGCCTCGTATGTGGATCCAGACGCCGCAATATACCTAGATTATTATTTTTTCTTGGCAAGCCGGAGAGATTGACTTTTTGCATGATAACAGGTTGATCATTCAAGAAATAACTTACCAGAAATGCTGCAAATTCTTTCACAGGGGTTATTGATTAGTTTGGTATTATAGGTACTTTGCCCTGGCTTATTGGTAAGGAGAGGTCCCGTCAGGCCATGTTTTAGGTAACTATACCAGTAGTATCTCTGATACCTGGACTCCTCTCTACACGCTCGATTGTTGTTGTAGTAAGGCGAAGGCCACTGATCGTACGAGTGGTGAAACCGAGGTGATAGAAGAAGTCCTGGGCTCGAGAAGGAAACCTCCAAGGATCCAGAAAGGTGTGAGCCAAGCGGGAGGCGCGCGCGTGCGTGCGTCTGCTTGACCTTGGGATACCTGGACCCCCCCCCCCCCCTTAATCAACCCATCTCCATCCACCCTCCACGGCCCCCGTCCTCGATGGATTATTCGGACTTTTCTCCTGAGTATCCTCGAGGTTTTTGATAGTGTTCTTTTCCTTCAATAAACTGTCCTGCTTTCCGCCCAGTGACGTGGCAATCCATCCTGCTAGCACCTTCCCGACCCTGGAACTTTTATTACGAGGACGCCCTTCCACATAGTTCCTTAGGTGGATTCAATGTGCGGTTGATAGATGCCAGGCAGATAATTCAGGCTGATTGTGATTTGAGTTCAACTTGCTACGCTGGTTCTGATCAGTCCAAGCTAACGCTTTGCATTCATGCCTGCCACACAAGACCAAGGCTGCTCACTCGTCCGCCATCCATCGTGTGGTCACCCCATTATGCCACCAGAATCTAGACTGCTGTCCAACATATCTTCTTAAGTATGTCGCATTCAAGATGGGCAATCCAACAAAGTCGTCTCAATCCTTGGTGGATCGTCGTCCTTGGTTGCCGATAGTGCCTCCTCCAAAACTCTTAAATGGAGAGTCGAACTACCCCCTCTCTGCTCAGTGCATTTCCCTCAACGTTCGCAGTTCTTCGCGCCCGGTCAGCAAAGCGTTGTTTCATTCCCTTCACCCCCTCTCAGAGTTCCGCGAGACCGCGCATTTACTGCAGCAAAATTTTCGTGTGACCGTCTTTGCTGACTCTCTAACGAGTGCCTATAGGGCACCCATTTCGGGTTTCCAAGGACACGTTAATGCCATTGTACTCCTCGTGATAGCTCTCTAATTTTGTGGGTATACCCTTTTATCTCAGAAAACATGTAGCTTTTTCTCCTTTGTTCATGGACCTTGTTGTCCGTTGTGTTGTTAATCCATAAATAAGAAGGGCGTTACTTCCCTTGTATGCGCCTTGATTCTATGGTAGAATCATATAGGAAACTGACAGCTCCTCGTCTCGCTGACACGCCTAATAGTCCAATCCATACCGTCCAGCATGTCCTTGAAAGTGACGTGATAATCATGAAACGATAATCTTTGAACGTTGTTTGGATCCGAAGCTTCGGACATCTCCGACAGGATGAGGAACAAAGGAAGCCCTCCCACCACGAATCAAGTCATTGAAAACACGATCATGACTCGGGGAGCCATCCTCCTTGAATTCGACGCTGTTCGAAGGTGAAGTTTTCTGAACTCTCACATGGTATGTCCACGACCAAGTCCGCCTGTGCAGCTGAAACTTAATTTTCATTTACGTTCGGTTGAGTTCACAGTTATATCCAAGAAGTAAGGAGCCTAGGCCCCTGCATGTATCATAATCATTTGATACAGCCGCATCAACCGTAATTCTCCCCCAACAAGCGGAGTGTTGCAAAACTTAAGTCTCCTTTGTCACGCCACACGTTTTTTTTGTGGAGATATTCCTGGTTCCTTTTCTTTGATGAATTCTCTGCATAGACACCTTATTCCCCTCGCTGTAACCCCCCCCCCTCTGTCGCCCTTCACCTTGTACTTCCACTATTCTTACGATTGATTTTTTGACCTACCTAAATATAGTTTCTTTTCTGGAATTTATTTCGCTTTTAAAACATCCGGGGCTGCCGATAGGGTCTCTGGATCAATGTCCGGTTGTCCTTCTACACCATACATCAGGCGCGGATCTAAAATTTTTTTTGCAGAGGGGGTCACAGTTAAATCACAAAGCAAAAAAAAAAAAACAAAAAATGAAAACTAATTTTTTTAGCTCTTTTTCAATCTCTTACACTAAATTGTTCCAATTGCTCGAGTCAATTTTCTTCATTTGTTAGATTTTTGGTTTGAAAAATTTAGTTAATTCTCAAAATTTCGAACAATTCTACCTGTTATTGGGGAGGGGGGGGGGGGTTCATGTACCCTGGTGGGGCCCACCCCCCCTCACCCGAACCCCTTTATCCGCGCTGCTTACATTTCCATGAGTTGGAAGCCATAAAGGAGTTCAAATGACTCTGAATGTCAACCAGTAAGAATATTCATGTTCCAGGGACCCATGTATGTATATTGTGAGATGGGATTAAAGAATGTAACGATGATTCCTTGACAGATTACAATCTTTTTCCCCATATTTTTGTCCACACACTCCTCGGGGCTAGCTAGGAACATTGGAAGGATGTGCAATAACTCATATCCACTCCTAATTTGGTTTCACATATTAAAGTTTTACAACTCTTGGATTAGTACAAAAGTATCAACTCATCATATTTCACTGAACCTCTGCATTTTATTACGTTCTAAGGATGGATTTTCGATTTGGTGCAAGTAAACAGTGTGACCGTGTGAAGCGTTTTAAAATCCATTTGGTGTCCGTCATTCAAATTTTCAATTGCTGATGTGGGTACATAATTTAGGATGGGTCCCCCTGAAAAGTTTGAACGCTTTAGTAATTTTATTATTTTTATTTTCACTTGTGAGTGGAACTAGATCGTTACGGTAGCAGGTGTCAGCACACAGGACGCGACGTATGCTGTTCCGTTTTCTATGCTGATGATCACCGACTTACATTTTATTCCGAGCTAAAATCTCAAACGTCAAAAAACTACCTTTACAAAAATGACAGGGGTATCTCGAGCGAAGTTGAACATTACTGTTCGGCCTCATAAAGCTTTCCGCTTCGCTGCTTAAATATTTTATCGAACTCTCAAACTGTACGTTTGTCTTTGAAAGCCAAGTAAAGTTCGGTAGGCCTAGGGCTTCCATAAGTTCGGAGAATGCCCGCGAAAGATCAAGTTTCTCTGTCGGAAGTTGAATATCCTATAGGGGAGGAGTGAAGTGGGTTTTAAGTATATTGAGGACTCTGAAAAAAGAAAAAAAAAACCTGATACTAGAAAACTTGATTTTCCTCAAAGATCGTTCTTGATGGTGGTTCCTCCATAAAATTCTCGGCTGTATAAACTTGACAACCTTTTCCTTCATACTGTTCATCGTCTCCAAGCTATTGGCTCCTGCCTACCTGGTTGTTAAACTATATTCTACATGAGGATATTGAGTCAGGTGGATGGATGGAAGAGGCTAATGGTAGTCATGACAAAGTATTGTTTGCTTATATCACGTCTCTGTGATTATTAAGTTGTTTCCGAAAAGCTTTTATGAAGTCCATTAAAGGTTCAGCTTGACCTGCTCGTGCTCAAAATTTTATTTTTATTTTTATATTATTTTTTTTTTAATTTCAGAAAATTGTTTATTGACTCGAATATAGTCATTTTATTCAGTCACCAGAGTTCTAACATGCGATCTCATATTCTCTAGTTAGGCCCTCAAGATCCCGCCCACATAGCAACTTTGCATGAGATCGCCCAACTCCTCAAGTTGGAACCCGGAAACCCTAGAGAGACGTTCCTTCCCTTGGCGGCCGACCTTTCTAGCGCAATTATTATATTGTCTTAACATCTGACAGGAAACCCTTTGACAACGTTAGGAAGTGCTTTTACCGCCCTCTGACGGAAGGGCTACCCCCGAAACAATGGGCCTTCTACGAGGCCCGTTTCCTACCAGCTTCAAAACTTGTACATTTGTCGAACTTCCATCAGCTAGACGGCCAGAAACTTGGTCATCTGTGGCCTTCCTATCATGTAAACAGTCAATTGCACTTATATCACAAATTTTGCAGGGACCTCTACTTTGGGAATCTATTCATCAGTTTCATAGGAAAATAATAATTAAATTTTTTCCCCGCATTTTTGTGTATATTCTGGCATGAAATGTAGATGAGCTGAGTATCACTACTACACTGATAATAAATCATCCGCTGGATTTTCTGTGACATTATAAAATGAGATGAAAGAAGATTTGAAAATTAAATTCAGCTATAGGATTGGCTGGGAAATGTATTTTTAAAAATTTTCTATTATCACTAGCTGACCCGGCAAACGTTGTTTTGCCATATAATAATTTCCTGGGTCAGAAGTGACTGTAGACATCTCCGAAAACTATGATTTTCCCCATAATATCTGTGCTCGGGCTGGGAAACATGTAGTCAACACAGAGCGAATATGTAAAAGAGTTAGTATTGCTGTAACAGTTTCAATGCAGCTTCAGCAAGCAGCATTCCCACTGGTTTGTCGTCTTTCAGCAAGCCGAGTGCAAGGCATGCATGCATCTTTATACGCGGGATATTGTTGCCCATTCACTTTACGTATAGTCTTGAAATGATAATGGGCCAGTAACATTAACCAACAACAGTCGAAGATAAAAGCACTCCCGTTCAACTGGTGACGTTCTTGCGGGGCACCATGTTTTGTTTGAATCCATGTGAAAGAGCGTGGCACTTTGTGAATAGAGTAATTGTTTTCGTGCAAAGGCACCAAAATCATCTCCACCAAAAATGCATTGAGTGTAGTTTTTGGATTTATTGTGGACTCCCTACAAATTGACCTCCCTTCATTGTCACCGCTCCAATTTATGATTACACTTCGGATAGACACCCAATTGGACAAAAGTTTGAAAAAAAAAAAATTAGGGGTGGACGATCCCGATTATTTAGGAGATGAAAAATAGATGTTGTCAATTCTCATAGAATACCGGATAAGCAAAAAAATTTTCATCAAAATCGGTCAAGCCGTTCGGAGGAGTATGGCATCGAAAACTGTGACACGAGAATTTTATATATTAGATTTTTTTTTTTTTTTTAACCTACAGAATATAGGTACACAATACGATAGAAGGGAGATTCATCGTGCCCAGAGTTGTTGCGCGGTCAATAAGTCCGGAAAGAGACAGGTCAAAACTCATTCCCTTCTAACCTCAGTTGGTTCCCTTTAGGATTAAACTGCGGAATCGACAAAACGGCCACAGTGAAAGTAAAAGTACGCGTAACGAAACACGAAGGGGCTTCTTTGTTCATGCGCCAAACGTCGACACTGGATATCTCCAAGGTGAAATCTTGGATATGACCCGCTGATTCGTCCGATTTAGCGATATGCGTCTTCTGAAATATTACTGGTGAGTACCTAAATTATCTTTTCTGAGAGGGTTCCTGTGATTTTTCCCGTGGTCTTGATGGGGATGTAACTACTTCGTCTACATCAAGGCTAGTGTATTCGTCACCGCCAAATTATCGGTGTTTCTTCACTGAATTTCATACACATGAAACGAACCAGTTCTTATTACCTATAGTTTCATAATATGGATCATTGATATTGCAACTACTTGGACTTCAATTATTATGGATTTGATAATTGAACAACACTTCATCACTTGAATCGCATTATATTCTTGGATCTCAACAAGCTCACACCACACCCAGAAAGATGCCACAGCGTCAGAAGAGAGAGAACAAGATGGCCTCCCTTGTTGACAACTGTGTGGTGAACTTCAATTATTTTGATATGACATATTAATTGTATTGCTGTTGTTTTATGGAGAGTAATATTTCTTCTTTTTTTCTTGAGGTTTCTTCTCTTCAATAGAACAGGTAGATCATAACTCAACAAAGAGGTGTTGACTGGTTCAGTAGTTGATTTCCCTCCCGCTAGTAGGTAGTTTGCTGCAGGAGCAATTGGAGCTGCCCCGAGTGGTCAATATTCAACGCTCCTCTCCACCACTATTTTCCACGAGAGCTCACTGTTGCTACCACTACAGCAGAATAGCCCAAAGGGAACCACCAAGGTTTAATACCCTTAAAGAGCATAATATGGCTGATCCTATGTAGATACACAATATGGACTCACCAGATTCTCCAGAGTGTAGAGTGGGATGTAGCATCTTGACAAGACTTCAAGGGCAATCGCGCGCCCTCGTCAGAATTCCGTTCGATTGAATTCAATATTCATTCAAGCCCACAATTCGAAGAGGACTCTCATGAAACGCGCCTCCAACCGGCCAACGTATTTCGGTGAATTGTAGACTGTCCGTTAAATAGGTAAGTGAGGCCGTTTCCAAAGCAAAAGCGGATGTTCCAATCCCACCGGATGTTTCCCTCCACGAGCTGCCACGTTGCCCGATTCATGGTCTCTTTCCATCTAGTACACATTACTGCTTCATGCTGCGCCTGTTTGGATTAGTATAAGGTTGCGAGATCCGCTGGTGACGGTCCAATTGAGAAATCCGTCTCATGCCAGGCAATGTGACGAATAGCGCGGGTCCGCAACTTGAATGTGATTTGCAGTCTGATGCAAGTCATGGTACAAACCAATAGCGTTACTTTATCAGCTTTATCCATTAATACCTTTGTTCACAAATTCGATGCATCCATTCTCCCGTCTATAACACAACCACACACCCAAAAAAAAGTCAAAGTCCATGAAAGCGACCTGTGGGGTTTTATGTTTTTCGGGTCGCTGATTTCGAATCAATTGCCAGTTTTTTTTTCAGATCAGATCGCTTTCAAGGTCATTTGAAGGTCAAATGTAGAAAATATCGCTTAAAAAATCTGAAAAAATTAAGACATAGGTCAACCGACACCGGATTTGGAATCAGCATTCTAAAAAACTTATGTCTGAATTTTTTTTCAATTTTTGTAAGCCTATTCTTAAAATTTGACCTTCAAATGACCTTATATGACCTTCAGATAACCAGACATGATTGAACCAACCCTGGATTCGGATTCAGTGACCCTTAAAACACATTCATACATTTTTACAATTTTTTTTTAGGTTATTTTGTTGGTTTGACCATCAAATGACCTTGACTTTGACCTCATGAAGGTCAAGCGACACCGGATTCGGATTCAGCGTTCTAAAAAAACCTACGTCTATTTTTTCAGATTTTTTAGCGATATTTTTTTTAGCTATATTTTCTCCATTTGACCTTCAAATGACCTTGAAAGCAATCTGATCTGAAAAAACTGGCAATCGGCTGTGTAATTGAACGATAGATTCCCCACTACCATCACTATCATCGAAATACTTGATAAAAATTCATAAAACTAGATACATCCGACAATGTACTTTTATTTTGTTTTTCCTGTTCCTCGACTCCCTTGCATAGGAACAGAGACGGTTCTGAGTTTTTCCCTTGTTGATTTCCAACGGACATGATCACGAAACAATCAGCGTGACTTGTGTGAAATCGAACATCAGACCCAGTTGGAATGTAGGATTTGAAACCATTAACATTAACGAGTATTTGATGAGACTGAACATGAGATACCTCAAGATAGACGGCTCGTACCGTAATTTTCGGCTCGGCCTCTACTGCTTTTATTATCATTCAAAAGCCCTCGGACTCGAACAGTTTTTCTCCCACACATTTCTAATGTATCTCTGTCTCGTCTTCTTTTTTGAATTATGAAGAAAAAAAATCCTTAATCGCGGTTTGATTGAGAATGATATGAACGGAAAAATTCGGGGAAACCGAATGGGGCTTTTGCTCTTGATTGCTTATCGGCAAGTAGATAAAAGATGGGGTATTGAGATACTAATGTCGTGATTTCGTAATTTTTAAACAAATCGCACGAACACCTTCACAAGATCATGTTTGCTCATCGGATGAGTCGGTCCCCTCATAAATAATTTGTGGGTGCGAATGGGATGTGGAAAAGACAGCGCGACCGGCTGAAGAAATTCAGGGAATCTCTGATTCAGTTGTATGTTTAGAGTTTTTGAGTGGATAGTGAATATTATTCCTTTACAAATCACAGACGGAGTGTTTTGAGGTCTTCGCTTTTGGATATATTCCAAGTTCTCTATTCATTATAATCCTCCAATTGCCACGGAGGTAGGTTATGGTTGTGAGTTCATGTCTTACGCTGAATGGAAATCTGCAAATTCTTACACTTGGTTATTCCTCGAACCAGGCGCATGGAGACCATTAACCTGCCGCTCATGAGAATTTCTGAAAATGAGGAAACAGTGGTGTGCGGTCCTGGACCCATTCAATCGTTCAGGTTCCAAAACTTATTGGGAAATATACCCCACACGCCTAGACCAGAGATCTCGAAAACATTCAAAATGGGTAAATGGGCATCCATTTTGACCATAGCCTCATCCAGAGGGCACCATCTGTTCCGAGACCCGTCTCATTGGATTCAGCGTCCGAAAGTATAGAAATATACCCCACACCCCAAGGTACCAAGAAATCTGAAACACAATATTCAAAATGGTAATAGGTACCCATTTGACCCGTAACTTCTTCAGTGGGTGCCAATCGTTCTGGGACCCATTTTCATTGGATTCAGCGTCCAAAATTTGGTAAAATGGACCCTACTCACCTAACCTAAAATAGATTTAACCCAAAAAAATCTACATCTTTCAGATAATCCCATAATCATAATCCATTTTCAAAAACCATTTTGACCCCTACCACCGCCCAAATTTGGTCCGATCGGGCTGAGAGTTTTGAGGACCGACCCAGCCGCGAACACCCCTATCCTATTTCAGATTTTTAGAAAATTCTCTCTCTTACCTTCAGGATGGTATCGTAGTGGGAAATGAAGGAGTTTTGCCTTGAATTGAACAAGAATTGCCTTCTTGATGTCAACTTTTTGCTTTATGGATTAGACACAACTTACACCATCTCTACCTCAGCAGAGAAAAGTCATTTGATGAGTCATAAGTCAAGTATTTTTGCCAACCTGGTGCCTTCCCACTTCTTCGTTTGCATTCCGTCGTGTTGCTATGAACTTGTTTATCACAATGAAGGCCAGCCTTGAATAACGCTCGAGGAACCCCGAGTGAGAATTTATGTGGGAAATTACCGAAAGGAAGTTGTCGATGGCTGGGAAACCTGTCATTCACAAAAGCTGAGTTCGATGAGAACTTAGTAGGAAGGTCGTACGTCCCCATTACATCAACCATCTACCTCAAGTCTAGACCACGCCAATGGTATTGGATTCTTATGTTTTTAAAGAATATGAATGGCTAGGTAGGTATTTATTCAGGATTTGACCACAAACTTCTATTGAAATAAAATCACGTTCTCCAGCCTTCTCACGTAAATGTAAGTTTCATTCGTGTTTTGTTTATTCCAAAAAATTTTTCTGGACGTTTCTAGGTGTCTAGATAGGTGTCAATATTAGCAAATGTCCGTCCGCGGTCCAAGGATTCTCTTTCTGTTTGGTCTGCATCTGAGCCCTTCTGGCTCTTTGCAGCCATTCACTTGCATGTGTTCTGTCGCTGTCCGGTCTGTTAACTGGATTTTTTTTTTTGGTTTTATGGCATCCTTGCCCTCTCCAGCTAGGTCGCTATGCGTCCGGGATGGCCCACGTGGAGGTGCTGGTTTTACAGAGTTTTGGAGCAAGGTTCAAATTGGAATTAGTTACGGCATTGCTGCTGCCTACGCTCTTGCAAACTTGCTTGTGCAAAGCATCGAAGTTCTTCCATGCATTTCTGGACTCCACCAAGAGCAAGTGGGCCTTGTACTCAATGTGCTGTCATAACTGACGCTCATTGTTGTATAGCGGGCAGGATGTGCTCTGACCCCGTCCGGGCGGGGGTCCACGCGACTTGGTAGTAGATAGTAAAATTTTTCTAAAAATCTGAAATTTGGTCAGGGGCTGTTCACGGCTTCTAGTTGGTCCTCGAAACTTTTCAATCCGATCGGAACCGAATTTGGGTGGGATGGGGTCACATGATTACCTCCTACCATTTTGAATGTGTGTTTTCGAGATTTCTGCTACCTAGGCTGTGGTATCATTTTCCCTAAATTTTGACGCTGAATCTATGAGACGGGTCCCGAAACGATTGGTGCCCCTGGATGAGGTTATGGAAATGGGTATTTATCTATTACCCTTTGTGACGATGTGTTTTTCGGAGATTTCTGGTACCGGGCGTGTGGGGATCATTTTTCCCTAAATTTGGACCCTGATCGATTAGAATGGGTCCGGACCCACCACGCCCACTGTATTCCCCATTTTCCCCATCTCGAAGAAATGAATCTCCATGCGCCTGGTTCGAGGAATAACCAACCCTTGTGTAAGAATTTGCAGCGTTTTTGGTATCAAGTTCTTGAGTTGATATAAATCGTCAATCAGCTGTATATTCGAAACGAGGATGTCCGTAGTTTTCAGCCCAATTCTTACAGGCACGGATTTCTCTGTGACCAATATTCCCCGAATAATTCCTAAACCATCAGATTTTTCCTACTTACCGAAACCGTTCAATCTCACTAGGGTAACTGACCATACAAGTCTATCAACTCGTCTATCCTTGGACTATCCTCACGAGTCCGTGACGAGACGGGTTCCGAAGTTCCCGTTTTTTGCTGGTTATTTTTTGAATAATCAACGGTTAATGATATTTACATCATAACACTGCAAAATCGTCCACAATTTTATTTCCTGGAGCAAATTCTTGCCTAAATTAGACAGTTGCTAATGATCAAACTTTAAACACTTTCTTGAAGCAGCTCACTTGAAACCTCCTTGCTCATTATTACAGTGGAAATTTCGTGCTTGAAGGTGGTACCTCAACTCAGGCCTATCGCACCTCGAACTGCTGATTAACTGCCTAGCCTTTTAATTCATTCATAGCCCTGCAGTCGATCGAGTTGATAAATTGATTACCCCGGAAGCGCAACTGTTTGGCACGTAAATCAACTTTGTGAGACCCGAGAAAATATTTCAGACTCTCCGTAATGGAGGGTTTTCATCATATTTATTTCCTCGCCCGTGAAGTGAAAATGATCTACTAGTACGTGGATGCTTTGTGATCGACCAATTTCAGTGCAATTTGATCAGCGTGAATGGTGATCGTTTGGGAATATCTTTGCCCTGATTAGTACACATTGTTTGATAATGATGCATAATTTTTTGACAATTTTGTTCAACATGTAGGCTGTATTGTCAATTAAATGGTATATCAAAAACACCTACAAATTCACACCGGTTTTTTTTTTTTTTTTTTTTTTTTTTGGGGGGGCAGTTGCAGCCCCTAGGCACTACGACCTCTTGGGTCTATTGTTATCGTGCTTTCGGGGACGTCGTCTGGGCTCTGAAAACCCTCGCCGACATCCTCCACGTTTCTTATTTTTGTTGTTCATTTGTCTCTTTCTTTTAACCAAAATGTTACATGACGGTGTTAGGTCAAATATTCTAAGCCGGGATTGCTACCGTGGCGTGAGTGACGAATCAATTCAGATTACGTCACGCACTTGAGTCCGATCGGTCGCGGTATGGTCCATTTCGGACCATTGGGAAGGTTTTTACTCGCTTTTTACTTCGATGAACACGCGGAAAAGAACTAAGAAAAATCATGTTTCAAGTTGACCTGTCATGTTAAATTAAGGATAATCAAAACGGTGAAAGGAGTACGGGACTCAACTGTGGTTCAATGGTCGAGTTCACGAATCACAAAATGTGAGTCCTCGAGTATTTTCTCAAACGTCTGGATAAATTTTCTCGCGAATCTAGCTTTATAGAGTTCATACATTTCAGTTGTGATAAACTGTGTGCTCACTATAACGATCGCAGTACAGTAAACAGAGTATACATTTATAAAGTAAATTGTATATACAATTTGGAACGGCGTCAACGAAGCTCCTTTGGTGCTTCATATGAGGTTAAATTTGTTTTCGACTTCGGGCAAATTTTACATTTTGCCTATAACTTTTGTGAAAACCAAGGCCCCTCGTTGTTCGTTTGGTTTGGTTGGTATTCTTTATATCATGTTTCATGCAAAAAGTTAATCTATCTCATTCAGCCCGAAATTTTTTTCTGGGCGTTTCAAGGTGTCTAGATCAAAATAAGAAATTTCCGTCCGCCACACCAATTTTGGTAGTGACAATCTTCTAAAAATCTAAATCGGGTCAGGGACGAGTTTTCCGGCTCTAGTTGGTCCACAAAACTTTTCAACCCGATCGGACCCAATTAGGGGAGGGTGGGGAGCAAAATGGATTTTGAAAATAGATTTTCGAGATTTTTGGAGACCTGGGCGTGTAGGGTATCATTTTCGACTATTATGGACGCAGAATCCAATGAGACGGTTCCGGAACGACTGGCCCCCACTCCAGGTAGCTCTTGGTCAAAATGGGTATCTATCTACCCATTTCAAATGTGTATTTTCGAGACTTTTGAGTCCAAGCCAATTTTGGTAGTAAAAATTTCTAAATATCTTCGATTTTTATTGAACAAATAGATGTTTTGCGATCTAGGCGTGTGGGGTATTATTTTCCACTAAACGTTGGACTCTGAATCGATTGGAATGAGTTCGGGATACTCCACACTCACTTTTCCCCATAATCTTGCTCCAAGGAAGATCAATCATTGAGTATGAATTTGCGCGTTTTACTACATAATTTTGTTGAGGATAGATAGATAGATAGATAGAAAACGGGTTTATTTGAATTGAACAACAATACAAATAAAAAATTAATCGTAAACCAATAAGAACGACAAAGACTACATACAGAACACGAAAACAAGGAAAACAGCACACGGCTGCCAATTCTAAGGCGAGGATGAGGTTTTCAGTCCATTGAACTGAGCTCAGATCGATATGACCAAGCAGCCTGGCAAATCTCGCGAGTGGGAGCCAGTTCAAACCATTGAGCATTCCGATTCTGGATCGCTGGTCAACCTAGCCACTCCGAACTGAGCAACCCAAACTCGCCAGACAGGACAATGCCAAAAATGAATAATGTCCTCTAATTCACCAAGACTGCAAAGGGAGCACAGCGTCCTGTCAAGAATGTCGTCCTCCCGAGCCACACCCGGCCGGCCATTGAGCGCCAGAAGGTCCTCTCTGACCCTGCAGACCCAGCGGAGGACAAACATTGATCCTTTTTGACCCTCCTCAGTCGATACTCAGAGCCCCAGTCTAACTGCCGATAAATTCTGTGATGTGATGACAACGCCCTTGAGACAGTCAGCTCTCTCCATTGGGATTCCAGCGTCTCTTGCAGGGCTCTGAGCTGATATCTCCACAATGCTGGATCCTCAAAGTTGGCACCAACACCACAGCCGGTCTCTCTGCACAAACCCCGAAGATTCTTTGTACCAGAACAATCCACGCTGACACATCTGGTCTGCTAGCAACCGAGGGTACCCTCGCAGGCATAAGCATTACTTTGAGAAGGTATTTGCAGTGGAGAGAGAGCGTGTAAAGGAACACGGTATCACGCCAGTTTCCAAATAGAATTTTGTTGAGGAATTTGATGGAGTAGACGTTCGAGTGGTTGGAATATATCATCCCCAGTCAGGATATTTTCATCAGCCAGTTGATGGAAGCAGAAAAAAAGGGAAGCCCGCCAAGTCTCCTGACGACTTTCTTCAATGAATCTTTTGTTTTATCGATCGTCACATCCTAGGGTAGTGGTAACTCAGCGTAACGAGATTGGATTCCGTAAAACATGCAACCTTCACGCCTACCTTGGTACAACCTTCACCTCCCTTGCTCGTGCAAATTCACATCGTATTTTGGCAGTAGGTCCTTGTTCTACACACTTGTTACTTAATTCATTAAAATGAATTGTTTAACACTTTGATTATCTGCTTATCCCCATACGGGAACCACGGCGTTGACAAAAATTTATAAAATAATGAAAAAATGTTTAATTAAGAATAAGTTATCTTTTGTTTGGTTATCCTTGAAAATCAACCTATTTTTTCATAATAAGGTCAACCTCTCCGATTCGGCTCAAAATTTTTTTCTGGACGTTTCATGGTGTCCTGATCAAAGAAGGTCAATGTCCGTCCGCCGTACGCCTCCATCGTCCGCGCTTTTTTGGTAGTAGAACATTTCTTTCTAAAATCTGAATTTGGGTCAGGGGTGTTTGCCAGAAGGCAAAGGGTATTGAACGAAAACTTCCGAAATGCTCTCTTCGAGCAAAGTAGGGAAGCACAGAGAACCAGGGAAAAGCAGAAAGGAAACACATCTTCCAAAATGGGCTCTGCTGGGCTGAGTGCGAAAGTACGGAAAGGTATAAAAGGGGCTCGCAATCTAGAGGGTCAGGTCAGTTTCGTGAAAGCAACCGAACGAAGAGGTTTGAGGTACGTACCGAAAGAAATATTCTGACAAACATTTGATTGTCATTGTAATTGTTTAGATTAACGAATCATATTTGCATGATTGAATAGGAAATTGGAAGCCTCGGTGACTACAAATTGGTTGCCGGGGCGAATGAACCATGAGTAGTATGGTTCATCAAGAAAGAGAGCTTGGGCAGAGATAAGGGGAGGTTGTTGCTCTGCTGGACCAAGGGTCCGAAAGACTATAAGTATTGTCTATAGTCAATGAAACGGATCCCTCAATTCCCTAAAGGATTGTAGAATCCCACGATGTCAGTTACCCCAAATAATTACGCTGAATACGAAAGATACCTAGGCAATAAAGTAATAAATTTGGTAGATCCGCGTAATTTACCACAAGGGGTCTGTTCCCGGCCTAGGTCGGTCCTCGAAACTTTTCAGCCCGATCGGACCAATTTGGGCGGTAGGGGTCAAAATGTGTGAAAAATGACTTGCATACCTACTCCCGCGCGCCACGTCCTCCACTTCTCACTTTTCGTGAAGTTGAAATTCTGAACACGCATTATAAAAGAAATCGAGTTTCCCTTCGCGTACGTGATGCCTTTAACGATAGGCTTGGGGGCGTAGTGCCTGGACTCACACTCGTAGTCTCTTTGACTACCCGTAAACAACCTTTGTTTCCCCGTTTCCTCCTCATTTTTTCTCGTGAGTGACCTGAAGCCGGACGTGCCGTTTTCTCGAAGATACCCATGATTTCTCAGGTAAACTTATCATCCTGCTCTAGTATCTGCTTCGCTTATCACCCATTACCAACATCGCCTTGTATGATGTTTGACTGTAACATGAAACTGACAGCTATGATCTAGTTCATTCAAATGATATTAATAATACCGCTCGGTAAGTCATGAAGGCTGTAGGAGAAAGTTTTAATGGTATGAGTTATACATCAGAAACGACCGAAAAAATACCTATGCGCGCCACGTCATACCTATTGACATATGTTGGGTTTGTTCCTCCACACTAGATACAAACGCTGCAAATTCTTCCACAATGGTTGGTTATTCCTCAGAGCGAGAGTAGGGGGAAAACATTGAAAGTGGGGTGTGAGAGGACTCATGCATTTCGGTTATTTGATCTAGACGTCATTTAATGTATACTGGGGCCAATCAGAGTGGTTGACTTCTGGCCTGATTACATTAAGTCCTTCGGTAGTTCACACCGTTGTTAGTAGTAGCACATTTTCTAAAAATCATAAATTTTAGGGAAGGACTTAACCCGCTTGAACCAATTTTGTGAGGGTAGGTGTGGGTGAAAATGGGTTTTTTGAAACTCTAATGTTGGCAATCGAGGCGTGTGGGGTATCATTTTCTACTAAATTTTGAATTCAGAATCCATTTAGGTGGTTTCCGGACCGGTTGGGGCTGAATCGATTGCAATAAGTCCTGGACGCTCTACATTCACGGTTGTTCCCATAATCTTGCTCCAAGGACCAATCAACAATTGTGGAAGAATTCGCAGTGTTTTTCTTGGATACCAGAAAATGCTGAAAATATGCTTAAGGTTTTATTTGGGATGTATTTGATAGTGTTTTCTCTAAGTTCTGATACCTACCAAATCACGCTAGTTGATGTAGAATAAATCTGGCCCGTCAATTCAGACTGCCTACGGATGGGCTTCATTAATCATGTAGTTTTAATTGCAATTCATTTTCTATTAGATTTTTTTGGAAATAAATGTTCTCCTTGCTCACTTAAAAAATTAATAAATTATAGAAGAAAAAAATTGTCCCTGTACGGGCGTTAACCTTTCCTGCGTACGACAATATTGTTCCTATTTAGACGTGAAGAGAATGTTCGCACATTAGGATGCCGTGTTTACATAAACACGTAGGTATGTACCGTTAAGAAGTCTGAGGAGGGCTTGTCGTCCATTTTGTTGACAGGTTATCATTCATATCTCCACCGCTGCTGCTGACAAACAGCCGAGCTAGGAGGGGTTTTAGTATATGGCGATATCATCGTCATCGTGATGCCACGGGGAGCCCCATATTGCTTTTTGTAACAAACGCCGTCTGACAGGATTGATGTAACATGAATGCGTGGAAAGTTCCATTCCTTTCGATTCCGTCTTTCCCTGCCAGCAATATACCTAACATCTACGGGAGAATGTAACGGTGCCCTTCGGGGAATGTGATTGTTGGAGATATAGGCCACGATATAGGCCTCTTCGCCTCTTCATGTCGATAGCTCTGGTAAAGGGTGAGCAAGTTTTGTTGGTGGTTCCATTTTTGTTTTTTTTAATCAAAAAATGTCATTGTCCGTCCGCCGTACGCTCCGCGCCTTTTTTTTGGAAGTAGATAATTTTCTAAAAATCTAAATATGGTCAGGGGCTGTTCCCGGCTAGACGGTCCTCGAAACTTTTTAGCCCAGTCGAGACCAAATTTGGCGGAAGGGGTCGAAATTGTTTTGAAAAACGGATTTTTTCAGATTTTGGGCGATTTAGGCGATTAGGGTGTCATTTTCCACTAAATTTTGGACGCTGAATCCAATGAACGGGTCCAGAACGATTGGCAACCCACTGGAGAAGTTATTGGTCATTTATATATATTAACCCATTTTTTATGTGTCAGATTTCTGGTGCCTAGGCGTGTGGGGTATCAATTCCACAAATTTTGGACCCTGAATCAATTGGAATGGTCCGGGACCGCACACCCATTGTTCCCCCCATTCGAGAATAACCAACCCGTGTAAGAATTTGCAGATTTTTTCTGGACGTTTCATGGTGTCTAGATCAAAAAAGGTCATGTCCGTCGCCTCCGCCCGTTTTGGTAGTAGAAAATTTTCTAAATCTAAATTGGGTCAGGGGTCTGTTTCGGCCTAGGCGGTCCTCGAAACTTTTCAGCCCGATCGGACCAAATTTGGGCGGAGTAGGGGTCAAAATTGTTTTTTGAAAAATGGATTTTTCGAGATTTTGGGCGATCTAGGCGTGTGGGGTATCTTTTCACTAAATTTTGACGCTGAATCCAATAGATGGTCCCAGAACGATTGGCACCCACTGGAAGAAGTTATGGTCAAATTGGGTATTATACCCATTTTGAATATGTGTTTTCGGATTTCTGGTACCTAGGCGTGTGGGGTATCATTTTCACTAAAATTTGATCCTGAATCGATTGATGGGTCGGGACCCGCCGCACCCACTGTTTCCATTTCCCCCACGTTTTAAAAGTAATCCTTGTTAACCACTTCTTACATCCCAAACAAACTATGACACGTAATCGGTGGTCCAATGTCTCAAATCATATAGCACATAATTTATTCTCACATTTTTTCTTCCATTGAAAAATAAACGTTGAAAGGTGAAAATAAGAATATCTGGGATAGTGTAGGAAACATTTTTCGTCCATTACTTCGGTTCCATTGTTCTAGGCTAAGAGAAAAAAGCGACCCGTCAAGAGATTGTGCCGTGGAAGGGATTTATAACAGTAAACACCCAGTTGGCTCTG
>CM034006.1:25044579-25087250 GCA_019603395.1 Cyrtorhinus lividipennis
ACATTTTTGTAGTTGCCCTCAACTAAGGGAAATGAGGGAAAAATATTTTGGCATGCCTCGAGTCAGTTCTGAGTTTGTTAACAAAGTTCTATTTGCTGCGGTGACTAGGGAAAGTGTGTTCATGCTACTTAATTTTACAATGTCATTTTTGAAATTTAGAGCCTTTGTGAAAGGATTGATGGATGATGTGTCCAACTGAGGGCACCCACCAACTCTCAACCAGTTTATTGTGCATAAGAACATATTATACCCCCCCCCCCCTTTATGTCAGCCACAAGAAGTACTATGTATATTTTTATTTTTTATTTAGATTTATACCATGATATAGTCTGTACCCTCGCGAACCTCCCTTGTTGTATAGGCCATAGTTGCCTCAAAACGACAAATAAACATTTCTTTCTTTCTTCTTTCTTACTTCTGATTGCAATTCTCTCATACGATCAATTATGCCAAACTTCGATTTAATTATTATATATTTTTAATGGAATCGCATATAACATCTCTTTATAGCCTTTTCAACATTGCAATGTTCTGTTTCAGGCCGAGGCGCCGAAGCGGTTCGGCCCTCGTGGAAGCGGACAAAGTGAGCGGGGGCTCCTCAAGTGCGGGGGACGATGCGTATAGCATGATGGTAATGATGGGCTCCCTCGAAAACGGCCCCCACCGGGAGATGCCCGTCGACGTGCCGGACTCCTTCATCGCCAGGTCCAAAACCCCGCCGCGCTACCCTCCCCCGCGCCCCGCCAACAGGGTAAGTCCCCAGGAAGTAATTAGTCCGCTAAGACTTAAGTCGGGGTAATGCTTAAGTCGGGGTAATGCATAAGACTTGCTCATACATTATGACAGATTCATAGGTGTGATGCGTATGACGGGCTCATAATGTGACAGGCTCCCCTAACCCCCATAACCGTAATCTACGCTAGAGATTACGGTACTAGCCCACCTTGTGGAACGGTTCCACATGGGACTGTTCCGCGCTGAGACTAGTCTCATATACCTGTTCCGGCGGAACAGTTTGGAACAGTCTGTTCCACGAGGTCTTATGATGACTGTTCTGCGAGTCTGACGACTCCGACGATGCTGTTGCGTCTCTATCCTGTTCTCTGTTACGGAACACTTTATAACAGCAAGGTAATTCACGCCGATGCCCGTAAGTTAAATTAAAACAATCAAATAATTTGATGAATAATGAATTTGTAACTTAGCCTAGTGTTGCTGTTCCAAACGAGTTGGGACAGGCTATTCCACCAGACTGTTCCGGAACGGAACTGTTCCAAACATATACCTGTTCCAATATACCTGTTCTGTTCTTTTCGGCACATCTCTACTCTACGCGTGATCGAGTCAGATTATACCGAATTGACGCTTTCGGTGCTCGAAAAATGAAGAAGGAAACCAAATCAATGCGCACGCACTCGTGTGAACCCGTTGTTATTAGCGATTTTCAGTATTACACTCCACCTGCTATTGTAGAAGTTATCTCTCCTCGAGATAACGACACGACTGAGCCTTGCCGAAACAACTTCTCCCATTCCAATCTTCACATTCTCATGAGGTGCGCCCGTTGGTTCTTGATTTTTTTGTTTATTCTTTTTTGTTTTATACTGTTCTTATGTTTTTCAAAAACCTCCTGTGCCAGCCAGAAGATGATGAGGTATTTAGATTTTTCGAATTTTAAATAAGCTGTGGGTGACTCATTTCAATGAATGATTTCATGTTATCTGATAACTCACCAACGTCTGCGCTAGTTGTGGCCCAATTCGCGGTTCTCTAATGGTAATTTCTGGTATATTTTTAGTGATGATCTTTTAAAGCCGAGGCAAAACGCAACTCTTGCTTTTCTATCTCTCAGTCGAAATATACAATAAACTCATCATAGGTATCTAGTGTACTTCATCCTCCTGTTAATAACGAAAAAATCCGACAAATGTGTTTGTACACATTGGGTGCCTCTTTTCTCCAAAGTGTCTGACAGGTTTCGGAATACCTAAGCCTCCCCCTCCCTACTGCGTGGAAAATTGAAAATTTTTTAAATTGGATTATTTACTTCCGTCCCCGAGTTTCCTGTTAATGACCTAACTGTGTGGGATGTGGAAAAACAGGGGAACTATGATGTTGAGCTATGAATTTTCTTGAAGAAGTGGATAGCTTTGTTATTCGATGTCAATATTTGCCTCTTCGATTAGGATACTCGATTTACCATTAAGCTTCCAATCCAAGCAGATTTTGTGGGGTTCTAATGATGGCATGAGAAATTCTCATTGTTGGTTATTAATGTGCACGAGTGATAATTGGAAGAATTAGTTTGATCTCCTTGCCAATGTACGAAGAAAACAAGGAATAACAGGGTGTCCAGCGAAACTTGATTTTCAAATTCAAGGCTTTTTCACGGTCGGAAAATTTAATTTTCAAGGTTTTTTTTATAACAAAAAAATGATGTAAAAAGCGTTATGGTAAGGAATTTTGTGTGTGTGTGTGTGTTTTTTTTTTTTTCATTTCCATGTCGACCAATCACACAATTTACCACACAATCAGTTTTAATCACAATTTTATTGTCACTTCATACAAATCTTTGTTAAAATAAACAAATATTCCAATATTCATCAAACTAAACATTTTTAACATTTCTTTCTTTACGAAAAAATTGCACATTTTTTTATCGCTTACCTGCAATGGATGCCAAATTTGCATCTCCTTTTCTTTCTTTCCTTGCGTCTTTATCAGACCTTTGCACAAACTTGTCCAAGGGTACAGAGTTTTGTGTGAATTCAAACTTTGCTATGTGATTTTTGTCCCTCGTATGACTTGTCAATGCAGATTTTCCCATACTTCCAAATTGAATAACCTTTTTGCACGAAGTGCAAATAGCTGATGTGTCACATTTTGAGTTTGGTGCTACCCATGAAAACTCAAGTTCGTAAGATCTTTGTTACCGAAAACCGCACTGGTTTGTCTTGTCAACAGTTTTTCGAGATGTTTACAAGACACCATTTGAATACTCGTTGTGTTTACATTGGATTGGTGAGTGGGAGAAATTCCACTGCTGCCAACTTTAGCATTGCCAGCTAGTTAGAAAAATGCGCGGTTAAATTTGAAAGACAACGATGCAACATTCTGAGAAAAATCAAATAAAATGATTGTTTTTTCGTTAAAAAAATCAAACGAAAGGTTGGATTTTCTTTTACTTAAAAAATATAATATTTACAAGGTTTCTAAAAAAATTCCCGGCTTTTTCCCGGTTTTTACAAGATTGATAAAATTTCCAGCTAATTCCCGGTTTATAATGTTTCAAGGTTCGCTGGACACCCTGAATAACCAACCAAAAATACATAAATATACAAATACAACAATAACAAGGGTAAGTTAACCCTAAGGGCCCACGAGCATGGGCCCTATTCCTCAAAACTTTTCAACACGATCGGATCAAATTGGAGGGGGGGGGGGGAGTTCAAAATGTGTTTTCGAGATATCTGGTATCCGTGTGGGGTATCATTTTTCACTAAATTTGGACGCTGAATCGATTGGAATGAGTTCAGGAGACTCCACGTTCACTGTTTCTCCCATTTTCTCCATGCTCCTGGTACGAGGAATAATCAACTCCTGTGAATAAATTTGCTGCGTTTTATAGCATGGGGAAAAACAGCGAGTGTGGAGTGTCCCGGACTGATTCAAATCGATTCAGCGTCCAACATTCAGTGGAATAATACCCTACGGACCCTAAAAACCCGAAAATTTTGAAAACCCTACAGTTCGATATAGGCTTTAATTTTTGCTTCCACAATAATATTCTCTGCTGTAGCTGTCCGCAGCACTTTCTTACGAATGTATTGCCCCATTATGATTTTAGTGTCCTCCTGGATTTCGTTGCCACCCACTTTCCTTGTTATGTTCAAATTGATATTTTTTTCTAAATTCGTCAGTCAACCTGTTGGCTCAACTCTGTGGAGAATCGTCTCCGAGCAACAAGCTCTTTTTCATCTTCTTAGCCAGGTACACTCGAGTTAATAAGTGTTCTTGTCTCGCCTCGGGAAATGACATTATACTGAAGGAAGCCAGACTGAGGGGATGGTTCTCCCGAGTGGAATTTGGTTGAGGCTCTATTGTCTCTCTTCACTTTTTCTTGAGCATCACGTTCCATAATGATGAATTTGAGCTTCTATATCCTGACACGTCTGCCCCCTCCTTTCAGGCTATGCAAGATCCTTGTTAACATTCGTAATGACAAGTGAATTCTCATTGTCATCGCCATATAAACCTATTTTTTCATGCAAAAAGTCAATTTCTCCGATTCGGCCCAAAATGCTTTTCTGGACGTTTCAAGGTGTCTTCATGACCAAAATTAGCAAATGTCCGTCCGCCGTATACGCCGACTTTGGTAGTAGAAAATTTTCTAAAAATCTGAAATTTTGGTCAGGGACCCGTTTTCGGCTCTAGTTGGTCCTCGAAACTTTTCAACCGATCGGACCAAATTTGGGTAGGGTAGGGGTCAAAATGTGTATTTTGAAAATTGGATTTTTGAGATTTTTTTGCAATGTAGGCGTGTGGGGTATAATTTTCTACTAAATTTTGGACATTGAATCCAATTAAATGAAAACTTGAAACGATTGGTGCCCCCTGGAGGAGCTATGGGTTCAATGGGTGGCCTATTACCCAGTTAGAATGTGTTCCAGATTTCTGGACCTAGACGGTACCAGAATCACCAATCGGCACCCCTGTTTCCCATTTCCCCATGTTGAAGAAATGAATCCATGCGTCTGGTCCGAGTTTTAAATTAGTCTCCATGCGCCTGGTTTGAGGAATAACCAGCCCGTGTGTACGAGTTTGCAGCGTTTTTACTTCTAACTCGCTCCTTTGCCAGAATCCTACATCCGTAAGTAGCTTCTCCAGGAAAGTTCTTTTGAGGTCAGTCAGTGCAAAGCTGAACAGACGAAATGCTAGGTCCCTACTCAAGCACGCTAGTAAGCAGATCTCGATGTATCCTTGCTCAATCGAGCTGAGCCAAAAAATCGTATTCATCTTAAAGTTGTGGGCACCTACCAAAGACATGAGCGAGTGATTCTGGCTCCAGCTGATCGCAAAGCAGGCATTGCTTGTGCTCATCGACTCTCCATAGCTTCCCTTTGTAGAAAATTCTAATACAGCTGGAGTTGGGCCACAACCTTTTCACCTCAAAGGCGATGTCCCAGTTTAAATACCCCTTCAAGCAGTGATGCCCACCGATTGTGTAGACATATTTTTTGCTGTACGATGAGCACAAAATCTGTTCGTATGGCACACAGCCATAGTTGTAAAGGTGTTCAGGATGGCGTGCTTTGGCCGGGATATCTCGTTTGCGTCCTGACACTCCGACAGTTTCACGTATACCCCAGCTTGGCTTGTAGGTTCTTGAGTTGAGATGCCCAATTGAATTTTGAGTCCACCTTGCTTTCCTTTTTCACAAGTGCGTTGTAGCATGCTCAGGGGTATCATCATGGAGTACAACTGCCCACCAGCTTATGGCCCTTTCCAGAACCATTCAATTCCAATTCACGACGTGGTTTACGATCAAGGAGCTCGAGACCTGTCGGTCGTTTAGGCTTTTCTAAGTCTCAAGAAGCGTCAAAATCAGGGATATATATGTCGTGTTTCGAAGATCCCTGGTTGGTAAAGCTTCATTAATTTCACCCTCTTCTATGTCAGGATCGTTCAAGGTGGGCGAAAGAAAAGCCATAGGGTTGGTCACTTTAAATGTTTACTTTTTAGGGTAAAATATCACTTCACGTTAATACAGTTAACGATGACACGATTACACAGGCACAAAAAAAAAAGTCAAAGTCCATGAAGTGACCTGTGGGGTTTTATGTTTTTCGGGTCGCTGATTTCGAATCGTTTGCCAGTTTTTTTCAGATCAGATCGCTTTCAAGGTCATTTGAAGGTCAAATGGAGAAAATATAAGTAAAAAAATATTGCTTGAAAAATCTGGAAAAAAACAGACTTAGGTTTTTTAGAATGCTGAATCCGGTGTCGGTTGACCTTCATGAGGTCAAGGTCAGGGTCATTTGAAAGTCAAACCAAAAAAATAACCTCAAAAAAAATTGTAAAAATTTATGTATGTGTTTCGAGGGTCGCTGAATGCGAATCCAGGGGTGGTTCAATCATGTCTGGTTATCTGAAGGTCATATAAGGTCATTTGAAGGTCTTGTAAAAGTCTCCTTATTTCTGGACCATCGAAAATCCCTTCTTTCAACTTGGCATCAGATTTATATTGAAACTTCTTCTCCAAGTATTTAAAACATCGGCCATTGGCATCTAAGGCTTTCACAAATTGCTTCAAAACCTATATATACATTTTTAGACATTTTTTGCGGTTATTTTGTTGGTTTGACCTTCAAATGACCTTGAAAGCGATATGATCTGAAAAAACTGGCAAACGATTTGAAATCAGTGACCCAAAAAACATAAAACCCCACAGGTCTCTTTCATGGACTTTGACTTTTTTTTTGTGTGTGCCTGTGTTATTAATTAGTAATTTATTTCACCATTCAATTGCCAGATACTCCCCCTTAGAACGTATGATTTCTAAACGAGATCTGACTGCCATCACGTTGGGAACAAGACTGATTCACCCTTGTCGTAGGTGCTCAAGACTGACACTTTGACAGATGGCGCTGGTGTTGAATATGCATTAGGGTTACAGTGAGCATCCAAAGAAGACACCAAGGTGTTTGCCATTTATGGTGAATGAATTATTACACAATGAATTTATAGCTAGTGAATTAAAAGGTAATAACGTGGACCATTGTGACTGAGGGCGACATATATTTTTTCTCCCATCTTGTAAATGAGCTGCAATTCCTGGAAGAAGGATGCACCAGAATACGGGAACAACACCTGCTAAAAATTCCTTTTCGGAAAACCTTACACGGTCAACAGGCATATGACTACAGAGGTGCCAAATTGTTTAACGCTCTGCCATTCAGCATTAGAACGATAGGCAAACTTGAATCCTTTAAAAGGGAGCTCAAGGCCTATGTAGGAGTAAAGAACAAATCATAGGTCATTCCAGTGGTTTCAACCGTTCACCACGTGTACATTAAGTAAATATTATTAACGTTCATGAATTCTATAAGTACATGGGCATATTGTATTCATAAGAGAAGAGAGTAGAATATGGAACTCCTTCCCCACTGCACAAGTCTTGTGACTTCATGTGGGGAGTAGCAAATGAATTATTTTTGTATGTCTTATAATGTTTACAAACTGTTTACAAACAGTTTTATGAATAAAAGCAATTTAAAAAAAAAATGCTGGAATGCCATGAAGCCTTGGCATTTGTGAAGTTGGTTACCTACTTTTGCTACATGGAATACAAATTTTCCTTTTCGATCAAGGTCTGTCTAAGAATAGCGGACTATTGAGATAGAATTATTGCCGCAATAATTTTTTCCTCGTACTCATTCCTCGTTCGTTTCACTTATCACAGGGCACGGTGAACGGTAACGTGGGAAGTCCAAGTAAACCGGTTCCACCACCCCGGGAGCCCCTGCCTCGGCCGCCTCCTCCCGCCGCTTCCAGAACCATCAACAACAACACGACTGCTGAGCTCAGCAAGGAACCAACGAAACAACAGTTGGACAGCATAAAAAAATATCAGGTACGTATGGCAAGTCCATTATCACACGTACAAATCAAATAGTTTCACTGCTATTAGTTTAATATTATACAAATTAATCATGATTTCATGCCCGAAGTCAATTTTTCCTATTAAATGTGAAATTTTGCGTTTCAAAGTGTCCAGATGCGTCCCAATAGATCCGCCCGCCTAGTTCCTCAAGGAAATCCAACCTCTACACTCAAAATACACTTTATTACCCATACACGGACATTTGTATGTTGGGCTAAAGAGTGACAAGAACCGAATAGAGCCTGTAGGGAAGGACTAAACAACTTTTAGATGTTTGGAAAATCCCTTAAAAAACCCTGCAAATTATTACACACGGGTTGGTTATTCCTCGAAAGGGGGAAACAGTGAGTGTGGCGGGTCCCAGACCCATTCCATTCGATTCAGGGTCCAAAATTTAGTGGAAAATGATACCCCACACGCCTAGGCACCAGAAATCCTGACACATACAAAATGGGTGGATATATACCCATTTTGACCCATAACTTCTTCCGGTGGGTGCCAATCGTTCTGGGACCCGTTTCATTGGATTCAGCGTCCAAAATGTAGTGGAAAATGACACCCTACTCGCCTAGATCGCCCAAAATCTCGAAAAATCCATTTTTCAAAAAATTGCCTTTTGACCCCTACCCCACCCAAATTTGGTCCGTTCGGGCTGAAAAGTTTCGAGGATCGTTCTAGGCCGGAAACAGACCCCTGACCCAAATTTCAGATTTTTAGAAAATTTTCTACTACCGAAAACGGCGCGGACAATGGTCGGACATTGACCTTTTCTGATCTTGACACCATGAAACGTCCAAAAAAATTTGAGCCGAATCGGAGAGGTTGACCATTTGCATGAAAACAGGTTGATTATTCAAGGAATAACCAACCAAAAATAGCTTCGTCGACTTTCCCAATCTAGATAAAATTTGATAAAAGACGGCAAAAAACCTATCTTTTTGGAAATCGTTTGCTGCTTATGAATTTACCTTGTATGAGTGGGTACTAATTACTCATGTTGTTTGAATTATTCCTTATTTCATCATTTAGTTCACGTGATTACAAACAGAAACAAGATATTATTACATTTAGAAATAGTAATGTCTAGTCACCTCTTGCAATCCATGTAGCACTATAGTAAAAGAATTTCCATTCTGATTGTCTACTTTCCTTCAATCTTATATTTGTTTACCTTATTTATTCTCAATTTTATTTTATTTTTTACCGACTCAATTTGGGTTTTTGAACAAAGGGACAGGAGACCTGCCTAGGTTACCAGTGCCTATCTTTATGATCTTAGCAGTTTTAAAAGTGTTGTTAGTTCTTCCAGTCATAAGTTTAGTACACCAACAAGGAGGATTTTAGTTTTGTAAAATTTTACAACTACTTAATCGTCCCTGTTGGTGAGTCCTGGATACTGGCTATTTGCGAGCGAATGTTTCCAATGTTTGATGACCAATATAATAACACTGTACAATTTGATTTTGCAATAGCTTGCTAAGAACTGCTTACTGTCCTGTCTTGTTTGATGTGAGTGATGAGCGTTGGTAAATTCAGTAGAAGACCTATAATACGTATAATTGGGGGTGGTGAGGTTGAGGTACTCATGATTCCAAAGCTTTGCTTCTGGTTCAGCCCCATGTAGAGTATGCCTCTGTTGCCTGCTGTGCTGTGTTGGCTGGACGGATTGCAGCGTGCTTTCCTCAGCTGTCTTGCCCCTATGATTGCATGATTGGCATCCGACGGTATGTTGGCTACGCTGCCCTTTCGCTCCTCAGCCTGACATCCGTGGTTATACGTTTCCTTCGCGGGATAAACAGTGGATACTTGAAAGCGTTGCGGGTTTCACACGCTGAAGTCGGGACAGGGGCACGATCTCATGGCCCCGGTCCGAATCCAACTCACCGACAGTTTCTTTCTCGTCTGCTGGAAATTCATTCCCCCGAGGATGTCTTGAAAAAGGGAGGACGTTCTTTGGAATATCAACTGTCTCAACCTGGATTCCCGCGGATACGGTTACTGTTCGTACTGTCACGGTGGACGTCCACTCCGGGTGAGGCTGTTCACATGGATACGAAAGTTTGAATCCATTGATCGGGGCGTACGCTACTAAGGCCACCGCTCTCTCCTTGCCCGAGCGCGATGACTCATGCTAGTCGGCTCCATGAGTCCGGCCTAACCGGTGCTCCAAAGATTGTATTGACGCAAACAGACCTCCATCAATAATTTTTTTTCTTTCACGTTGACGATAGCGGTATGTGTAGAATATATTGAGATCTATTTGGGAGGAATTCACTCCTTTATTGTATGGTGACTTGAGACTATCTCTTTTCCATATAGGTGAAGACGATATTCATATTATTTCTCTTTCGTTATATCGGCCGTGAAGAACGAACCGACCGTGTGTATGCAAAATTGATGTGAGCTCACACCAAAAAACCCTGCAAATTATTACACACGTCCCAGACCCATTCCAATCGATTCAGGGTCCAAAATTTAGTGGAAAATGATACCCCACACGCCTAGGTACCAGAAATCCTGACACATACGAAATGGGTGGATACATACCCATTTTGACCCATAACTTCTTCCGGTGGGCGACAATCGTTCTGGGACCCATTTCATTGGATTCAGCGTCCAAAATTTAGTGGAAAATGATACCCCACTCGCCTAGATTGCCCAAAATCTCGAAAAATCAAATTTTCAAATAACAGACCCCTGACCCAAATTTCAGATTTTTAGAAAATTTTCTACTACCGAAAACGGCGAGGACGGTGGACGGACATTGACCTTTTTTGATCTAGACACCATGAAACGTCCAGAAAAAATTTTTGAGCCGAATCGGAGACGTTGACCTTTTGCATGAAAACATAGGTTGATTATTCAAGGAATAACCAACCAAAACTGAACTGATGGAATGATGAAAATTCATTATTTCCAACTGACACATCGAACTGATGCCAGTCGGAAGTGAGCGTGTGTACGATCGCGTCAGATTCAGTTGCTCACATCCGTCGTCTGCGCATGCGCACAGCAGCCGGTTGTGAGTTGCACGTGTTGGTCGTCGTCTGCGTTTCCCTCACTTTGTGATAATTTGTGATCTGTGATCATTTAATTTGTGTACCTTTTCAACTGATTAGTATGGCCGTTTGGACAAAAGATTTCCTCCTGGAATTTATTGAACTGTTTAAAGGGGAAGAATGTTTGTGGAAGTTAACCTCTAAAGCACCACCATATAAATAAATTTAATAATATACTATATGTGAGTATTTAACTCGTTTTGAAAGCCACTGCTTAACCCATATATTGCGCTTGATTCTTCGTTTTCTTCTTTTCACTATAACACGTGCCACTGCACTATAACAATAATTCATCGTCCGAAAACATGATCGAACTCAATACACAGTCTACACTCGGTCAAAACTCTAATGAACTGACGAAGTGAGCATGTGGAGGCGATTATTGCGTTCAGTTAGAAGTGATCACACCGAACTGACACGCCAAACTGACCTGGGAATGATGGCTCAGGATGGTGGCCTCTTGTTTCTCTTGTAGTATTACTTACGCATTAAGCAAACTAATTTTAACTTGAGTTTATCAGGCACGTGGTTGTCGGCATACAGGAAGATGACGGCGTCCGATACCACTCCAGAACAGGCGTTATGCGGCAGAGTAGCGGCTCCTCCAGAACGTGTTTGACGGTGCCAATCCTGGCCTCCCTGGAAAGCTTCAGCTCTTGTTACCGCTGGTCTCGCGAACTCCTCTAATGGGTGACATCCTAATGACCTGTCTGGAGAGTTGCATAGTTTTCTCCAACCGCTCGTGTACGACGTGTCATTGTCACCCGGAACTGGGAGACGTTCGAATTGAGCACGGGAGAACGTAAATCCCGTATCTCCATCCTCCGGGAATGATTATCCATACTTTGACAAACGGCGTTGACATGTTATTACATCCACAACGCTATATCGATTGATGGCTTTGCATCACGGATCGGCGCGAGCCCTAACAGCATTACGACTAACAAAATTGGTTTAACATCACTGCTCGTTTGCCCTCGGATATTCAAGTCGTGATGTCAAGTTACTAAATATTACCCAGATGCCAGCTTTTAGACAAAGTAGTTCAGTGCTGTGAAATGCACTTCTCCTATTAGTCAAAAAGTGGTGACTCGAGTAAAAAAATCTGCAAATTCTTACACACGAGTTGGTTATTCCTCGAACCAGGCACATGGAGACTAATTTAAACCTCGGACCAGGCGCATGGAGATCCATTTCTTCAATTTGGGGAAAATGGGAGAAACAGCGGGTCCCAGACCCATTCCAATCGATTCAGGGTCCAAAATTTAGTGGAGAATGATACCCCACACGCCTAGGTACCAGAAAACATGAAAACACATGTCCAAAATGGGTAGATACATACCCATTTTGACCCATGACTTCTTTCGGTGGGTGCCGATCCTTCTGTGACCCATTTCATTGGATTCAGCCTGGATCGCCAAAATCTCTGGCTACGTCGAAGTCCTGTGGATTGGGCTTCCCTGATCCCAGGTGAGCTCCACCTAAAGTGAGTTTCCGTGTGAGAATCCCGTTCCTGCCGCTCCCTGCTTTCCTCAGCGAACTCAGTCATCGTTTTCCCCTTCTTCGATATTTCGTGACTGTTCGGTTTCGGAAGTTTGCTGCCGTTCGCTGTCGCACGCTGACGTTAGACGTTTGGTAGGTAGATCTATGTGATTGGGGCTGATCTGTGGTCGAGACCTGGCCTCACAGACCAAATTACACGAGTTCAGGTTTTGCACCGATCATTCGCATCTTACCTCATTCCGTAGCCAAGACTTTAAACTCAACAGGGCTTCTTCCGTCCTTCCGAATCAAGAGAAACAACTTTGGATCTCCTAATGTCAGTCTAACGACAGCCTAGCCACTAGATTTGTCCTGAATGAAACCAAAAAAATTGCCCATACATTTTTAATAAAAACTGACGCTACTCTATTTTATAAATAATGTACTGCAGCCTTCTCCATCTCTCCTTGGAAGCGTCAAAAAACGTTTGCTTTCATTAATTTTTGTTCAGTCCCGCTGGATATTCTGTGTGTTGTGTCGCTCTCTCGTTACCCACTTGAAACTGTATTCAGTTTGCCCTCACTTACCCTGTCAGTCATTGCTGTTCACTGCTGGGACGCCACTTGACCTGCAATCTGCTTTTCCTATTTTATTTTCAGTTAGTCGATGGCCTTACTGTACGTACAGAGGCTCAACGCTATTTTTAGACCAAGTTCACAGGGTCAGGAGGTGGATGTTAGGTCAACGTCAGCTCTGATTATCCTTCCTGCCTTCAGCGGTATTCAACCTGACCAACCCCCTCGGAAGCCTACACTTATATTGACGTTTGGGAACTTATAATACCAGAACAACCATCCAGAGGGAAGAAAATGAAAAATAAAATCCCCTAAAAATATCGATTTGGTTAACAGCCCAGGTTTTCCGCTCATGAAACTCCGTTAAAAAGTGTCAAGCTCCGTGAATATTGATAGGTTTAGGTAGTACGTATTTCAGATAATTGAATGTGTCGTGTTGAGAGAACATGATGGTATGGGATGGGTTAATTAAATCACTACCCAAGATAACCGCGCGTGAGATCGCTCATCGATTCCCGGGTTCAGTTCGGGCAAGCAGGTCAAGCCAAAGCTGGGCATGCTTTGTGCTATCAAAATTTTCCGCTGAAACCGCTTTTTTGTTTTCATTTTGTTGGACTTGATACCCGCTTGTATAGATACAAATAAATGTTCTCCTCTTACTTCCTAAAAATGCGGATTCGAGTTTTGAATACGTTTCGTCCGCTTGTTTTCATAATTTCAAATTTATTTATTCATTCGTTAAATGTTTGCTGCCTGTGGATCAAAATATCAAAAATACATTGAAGATTTAACATAATCAATCTTGAAGATGTTGAACCAAAAAACTCGTTGATCAACTTCCATCGCGGTATTCTAGTGATCTCTAACTCACTTCTCTTTCCTTGGCAAAGTTTTTTCAATAATGTCGATTTAAGGTCGCGAAGAATTGTATACCTACGTAGTGAGCATTGGAGTTAGTGAGTAGTATTAAACGTTGCTGCCCTCCAAGTTCGGTGTTATCTTCAATGCGCTTTGATTCTTCAGTTTTAACCTTCCATATCGCCCCGTCAACTCATCCATCATCCCTTATCCACCAAGTCATCTACCCCTTCCTTCCTGCCTGTCCTTTTCTCTTCATCTGCTTACGTCCGATCTCATAATTTTCCTCATTTTAAAGAACTATGTCAAGATTTATAATTACCTACTCCTCGTAAAGAGTAGGAGAAGTCAGGAAAATGATGTTCAATCGCTTTATTTTGACTGCGATACATTACCCTACTCGACGTTTAATCATACCAAATACGAAGGATAGTTCTACGTTTATTTTCATTCCATGCTACTTAGATTCTGTTGAGTATCGCTAACCTTTATTGTCAACTGAACATGCTAAATTTATTATTTCGTGGTCATTTTATAACATAGCAAATTGATTTACGGAATAGAATTTTCAAATAAGATATATTTTATTATATTACGTACAATGCGAAAATGCTGCCATGCGTGTGTATAGGTATATCGGTTGATGATTCCTGTAGGGCTAATACGAGATGGAGGCGTGGAACCATAGAATGGTTGAGACAATCTGGAATTTAGTAAACCTGGCCCTGGCCTGCAAATATAAAAATAGAATACCAGTATCACCTAGGCGTGTTGAGTGAATACAAGACCGTTTAGAATTATTTTAATAACAGATGATTCTATCCGTTGCCTCAAGAGCGGGTTATTGTATGGTATTAGCTGATATCTCCAGGCCCCTAGATTCTTGATGTTTCGACAAAAAAACTCTACACATTTTCCACAAAGATTATGGGGAAAACAGTGAGTTTTGAGTGTCTCGGACCCATTCCAATGGATTCAGCGACCATCTATTAGTGGAAAATGATACCCCACGCTGCCTAGGTACCTGAAAATCTCGGTAGGTTGGCAGGTACCCATTTTGACCCATACCCAACCCCGTGGGTCAATCTATCTCAGTGGATTCAATGACCAGATTACTTTCAAAAAATACATACGTATATATTTATATTCAAGTCGTGATGTCAAAATGGACCCCCACTCCATGTCGGATATGACTCAATGCGCAAGAACTGCCGATGAATGAACGGCAAACTTGAATTTTCGACCTGGCGGATCGGGGGATGATTTCAGGACAACCTGGACGATGTCTGAGTAGCAGGAAAGGTGTCGTACAAAGGTATGTTGTGATGTCTTGGCAATGAGAAATGAACAGGCTACGACGTGCAAAAGGACCTCGAAGGTTGAAGAGGCGTAGTAGTGTTGCAGTGAGCGGTTGAGGGAGTGGCCACTAGATGTCAGCTACAGGCAAAACCACCCCCTTCACGTTGTTCCTCTCAGACAAACACTGTCGCTAAATCATGACACACCCTTTACGCCCAAGGTCACTACATATTAAATGGCAAATTGGGGTAGGGGAGAGTACGTTGAAACAAGGAAAAGGGCCTGTTAGAGCTGCCTGAATCGGAGGATGCTTATAGTACAGTTACCAAAGCGGCTAACGCGTATCAGTCATCCCCGTGGGATTTGAACAGAGTCCAATGTGTTTCTCACCCCAATGCAAGGAAATGAGCCACAATTATAAGGAGAGCTCACCCCACGGGTTATGCTTCTCCCCTGCAAGCAGTGGGGATACAGTCTTGACAGACTGGAATGGTTGTCCCTTCATTCAGCAGGGCTTGGATAAGGGAGTAGTAAACTACTCCACCCAAGTACCGACTTGCGGTAGTCCGTGCATTCTAGCTTGCACTACCACTTAAGCAGAGTGGTTCCCGAGTGTTGCATCTCAACTCCCAGAGCCGGTCTGTATTGGTACATCCTACACGGATGTATGCAGCACAGGCCTACCCATTATAGGCATCTTCATCCTTTAAGGGCTATTTGGCTAATAGCCCCGTGACAGAGGCTTTGTACATGTCACTACCGTTACATGAAGTACCAGATGTTTCACTCTTCTCCCCAAGTGGTCCAGATACCTGTTCCACTCAGAGAGTAGCACCTCATAGGACGCGGTGGGATTTGAACATTTGGTACCTACATATAATTCTATCCGCAGGACTCAAATGTTGTTGATAGATATAGATTTCCTCTTTGGATTTCGCTTCTTTCGGATCCACCGATGAAGATTCGAAGCTTCTCTTACACATTGTGGTTCGTCGAATAATTTTCTTGATGATACGCTCTGACATGATAGCATCCGAGCCGGGAAAAAGGTTAAATTCGTAGGTATTGAAAACCCCTTTCGCCTGCCGTACGACCAGATGCTTGACTGAGCTTTTCTAGAACTTCTGTGGAGTCGAAAGAGGAAGAACCAGAAAGAAAAAAAACCTCTCCCAGCGCTCCAGCAGATTCAAAAAGAGCGCCACTCGTAAAGATAAAGCGAAAAAAGAACGACGCCAGAGAAGAAAAAAATATTTTTCTGGGGGGAAGGAATGTGAAATGAAAACAGCAGAGGCTGACAATAGAACCGGAGCGACAAGGAGTTTGAAAGAGATAGGGGCTATTGGAGCTCAGCAGGGGTTGCCTAGAGCAGAAGAGAAAACTATCTTGATCTGACTATCTACCTGAACCTGTGAGCGTTGGCTCTTAGGAGCATTTCGCCCTAATACACAAACGAAGTTTTCCATACATTTTCTCTGTAATAGCTTTTGGTTTATTATTTTATTCTACGAGGTCCGATCTCTCCGTTTTGTCTTTCTGTGTTTCAAAAAGCCTGGATTAAAAATCGAAATGTCCACGCCGTCGTTGCCAGTAAGGATTTCTCTAAGAATCTGAAATTGTTGCCCCCTTGTCTCTTTTAGGTATTTGAATATTTTTAGCATAATCGGAATTAAAATGAGTACCTAGGCGTGTGGGTTATCGTTTTCCACTAAATCGATTCCTAGTTCATAGTCATGCAACCTCTCCAGCTCCTTGACGTATATCAACTTACGCGTAGGATGAATAGCCAATCAGAAGAGGGATGAGAGTGCTGTCGGTCGAAAGGGGTTGCGTCACGTCAGACGTCATTTCATCAGACATTTTTGGTTGACACGCACAGGATACCTACTAATGTCTGCAACTGTCCTGGCGCTTGCACGCTGCTGAAAGATATTCTACCCCCTGCCTTAGATTAGATTAGATTAATTACACAGGGGTAGAGGGGACGTCCATCATCGTGCCCGCCCCCCGCACTTAGACCTAGTGGCCCATTGTGCTAACCCCTGGAGCTCATCTTGGCCGAAGCTCCGTGTTCCCGACTAGGTCCAGCAGAGCTCCGACCAGGTTCTCCTGGTTGAGGAAGTCCCCTCGGTCCAAAGTCCCGAAGGTTCTGAAACGCCTGTGTTCCAGGGCAGGACAATTGAAGACGATGTGAGACGCTGTCTCCTCGTCTTCGCCACAGAATCTGCAGTCAGGGGTACCATTGCGCACCCCAATCCTGCAGAGATGCCTCCTGAAGTCCCCGTGTCCTGTAAATAAGCCAACGGTGAGTCTCAGGGAAGCTCTGTTAAGGTTAAGGCATCTCGTGGCCCTACCTTTGTTAGGACCAGTCATCATGATATGACCGTGTTCTTGCCGCGGCGTCCGCTCCCAGCGCTTCTGGTGCTGGGAGCGAACCCAGTTTGCCACCCACCCCGATAGTAGGGTGCGGGAGATTCCTAGGCATGGTTCAGGTCCCCTGCCTTGATTCATCCCTCATTTTCCATCCTCAGCGGTCGGCTCTCAATTTTCTATTGATACGACCGTTCTCATCTTTCTACTCCTTATTCGAACCTCGTCACCGCTTATTGATCTTTTTCCAGTAGCGATGGCATACTTTCTCCAATTCTTCTCGAAGATAGTTTCTTTGTCTATCCCATTCAGGACCCACAAAGAACGTACTGCGTTGCTGTTCTCAGCAATGATTATGTCTGGTCACTGAGGTTGTTGGAGTGGAGTCCATCACCCGACAGTAATAGTTTACGAGGTAATACTCATCAAGTGCATCAGCCCACACTTCAACCTGGTTAGGTCTACAAAGATACTAGGTTTTTCTAAAAATTACTAAGAGAAGAGCTCGCAGAAAAGAAGGATTGATTGAGCGTTCAATCTACCGATGAGACGGTTTTCAAGCTCAAAACCACAGAAAACCACACCATCTGATTTATTTTTCTCTTCGCGTGCTTTCTGTTGAGAACAATGAGTACACTTCGCACCTACTTCCTGGCCGTACTCCGGAAACTTCCCCTTCCGCTGAACAGGAAACAGGAAACTATCACTGGCTACTCTGCTCCTCTCCGTTCGATCGGAACATACATTCTATCTCAAAAAACAATGTTTCCCCTCCTCTCGCGCCCTGGCCCGTCAATCATCAGAACCTCTCTTACTTGTCGAGTAAATCACAACGTGTTTGGTGCTTCCCAAACGGAGTAATGTCGAATGACGCGTTCTCACCTCAACTGCGACTTCAATCAAAGTAATGTAGACGCTGTTTTCGTGCACGACGCTCCAATATAGGATGGTTAGATTGTCCGCCATTGGCGAATTCAGTAGTAAATGGGTCGATGACTCCTTCCAGGAGGTATGTATACCGTGTCGAATCTGTACATTTCAGCACGTAGTTCTACTCAATTTAGTTCACTTTTGGCTCAACATTTCCTGCCATCCAAAAACGATTAAAACTACACACGTAAACTGGCGGAGTTAATGACAGCATACATTTTGGACCATTTTGGTCACCTTGACTCACAGCCGTTCATCTGCCTATTTGCTCAGCAACGGGAAAAATATTATTTATAGTTCGACTAGCTCACTGGATTTGTTTTCTGGAATTTTCCCGGTCGTCACGTTTGAAAGCAATTGTTTAGTTGTCAATGGATTCTCGTCCTCCTCCTGTTGGTTTAGTCGACCTCTGCCTAAACCTCAGTATATTGGTTTACTCTGTCAGTTATAATCGTTTGCGTTTTAGCAGTCGTTCGTGCAAAACGGTGGTCACCTGAAAACGATTCAAACATTCAGTCCGAGGTCAACTTTCTTGTCTTCATTGTCTCTTACTACCCGCCAATTGGCAGCTAGGACAAGGAAAATTATGGGATGCTACTCTCTCGTGCACAGGTATCTATGGAACTGTGTTCAGATTACAGCTTAAAACACACCATTACTTGTTCAATTATTCTTCTAATTTAATAATTGTGACAGAACCTAACTTTTCTGGGTACTTGAGCACACCAGGCAACAATAACACGGCTGCGGCTGGAAGAGTTCTAGAATATATTTACTTACCATCCCGCCCTGATAAGTTGCCATGGTCCTGGAACAGCCGACCAGTCTGCGCAAAGAGCCAGCTCGTTCGATCTTGGTTTCAAGTCCTCCCAAATGGGTTACGACATCTTATCTTCTTCAGGCAATCGTATTCGTCAAACGATGTTGGCCTTGCACAAAGTTGGAGGTCTTAACAGACTTAAATCTAGGCCCTAAGCGTAAACGCCTAATCGTGCTGAAATTAGTAAAGTGACCTTGAAAATGAAATCAGGTAAGCAAAGCGCATCTTCGAACTCCTTCATCTGGTGCAGAAATTATGGCAGTACAAGGCCCCAAAACATTCCGAATCTTGCAATAATGCTCCCCATTATTGGATTATTCTGGTTATCTTGAGGACCTGTGCAATCTTAACGTTACCGCAGAGATTTTCCTGTTCTTTTACTTACGTAAAAATCTAAACTCATCTAAACTGTTTAGATAAATTGCGTGAATAAGTCGCAGAGAACATGAATTTGGTGGGGAAATCCTTTATGTGGCCAGTCACAATCAACTTACAATCTCTTTCTGTCTTAGCCGTGGTGGGTAATTCAAATGAAGCTTCTTTCCTCTACCAGATCTCTCATTTGCACAGCAATTTGACTTTTGAAACCTTTCTCTCGGGCACCCTCACGTCTTGAGCCGGGTAGGATTAGAGATATGCTAATTCCTCCTCACCTACCGGCATTGTAACGCTTTACATTCGTAAATTGTATGGTTTGAAGATTTAAAGCCTTTAAAGATTTTTGCGGTCTCTTGCTGATTCACTTTACTCGTTTTAGCGCCTTTTAACAAACTACGTACCAGCTGACGCTCACCGTACAACATTTTTTTGTACAACAGTGCATTTTTTTTCGTTGTTTTAGGAGCAGCTTCGGAAAAGGCGGGAGGATGAGGAGCGTGTCGCTCAGCTGGAGTTGGCAAATCGGTCTCTGCGAGGATCCAAGAAATTGCAGGCCCTCGAGTCGAGACCAGGTGTCGTCAACGATGCCTTCACTCAAGAAGAAGTTCTCGAAGAAGACACGCTCCATAAAGTTGTTGGTAAGTAGGATTATTTTGTGAATATTCCCAACTCTTGTTCAAATCCTGATTCGAATCTTTGTCCAATATTGTCTCCTTCACGGCTTGCTGCTTCGTGGAAGATCAAGACGTGCTAAGGGTGGACAAAAAATTGCAGGGTTTCCTCTCTCTTTATCTATCTTCTGGTAGTACCGGCAATTACAGCTTCCTACAGGTATTCCCTTTAGGACAAAACTCTGTGACCCCTTGTCCTGGAGAATATTTTGAGCCTACAACTGCTATAGTTGAAGTTGTCTCTGTCGCTGTAAAGCGGTGTAGAATCATATTTTCTCGCGAGTTTTTCTTGATAAATCAAATTCCTACTACCTAGTGCCCCTAGGTAACCTGGGTATGTGCGAAATCAAGAATATTGAAGTACTCAAGGGCTGAAGAATTCACCCAATAATCTGGTGTCTATGTTACTTGATACTGAAGTAAACTACTTTGTTCTCAACACGGGATGTATTTCTTCTGTAGAGGCGAGGATACCAAGTATTTGAAACAGGATGAATTCAGAAGATAGGTTATTAGCGAAGCGTAGTATTTCAGAGGAGAGCTGAGAATACAAGAAGGAGGAGTGGCGTCCCAAGATGGCGTGCGTTCGAGTAGAGGTCTAATCAGCTGAAACCACTGCCTTCCTGATGGGTAGACCAATGTGTTTCTCACCCCAATGCAAGGAAGTGAGCCACAATTATAAGGAGAGCTCACCCCTCGGTGCAAGCAGTGGGGATACAGTCTTGACAGACTGGAATGCACTCCCACTTCAGCAGAGTGGTCCCGAGTGTTGCATCTCAACTCCCACAGCCGGCCTGTATTGGTACATCCTACACGGATGTATGCAGCACAGGCCTACCCATTATAGGCACCTTCATTGGGTGAAGCCCCTGGCTAGGGTATGCCTCAACCACGACCCCCGCGATCCTGATGGGTAGTGAGGGCTAGTAATCAACTCCGAGTGTCAACTCAATATTCACAATATACTGGGTAGTATAATTATGAACAGGAGATTGGCTATTCACGCCATTACCAATGGTGAGAAGTCAACCGGGGAAATGGGAGGACATCTACCACTTTCATTTGGCAGTCCTCGGACCAATTTAGAGTCAAAAAGGAAAGACAATTTAGACTGCATTTCCACACCAAAGCTAATGGATGTTGCGATGTGAACCCCCCTTCCATGGGTACCTGAGTTTGGAATTGATTCTATTATTACTCTTCAAAAATATTCGTTTCCTGGATCCATAGATCTGTTGATTACGACCCCTTCCATAATATCTTGACCATTACTGGTTCCACAATCCTTTTCTTAGCTTAATTCTTAGCAGCTGTAAGAGTGGGAAAATCAACCCCGTCAGTTCATTTGGGTACTATCCATAATAGAAACCGTCACACGTCCACAATGTTTTTAAGGATTTTTTCTTTTTTAAAAATTTCAATCAGTCCAAAAAACGAAGAGCCCAACCAGCGTTGTTTTGTAAATGGTTTTTCGAGATTTTAGCTGACTAGGCACTTGGGGTATCCATCACCAATGAATTGCGGAAGCTGTATTGATTGAGATGGGTTTCGGTCCAACAGTTGCAAATGAAGACTGGATACAACATTTGAAGATAGGTACTTTTTGGGTAAACATTTTCCCCAAACATATTTTCTGTGTGAATAGGTATGTACTGACTTGAAATAAGCCAAACATATTTCTTTTCCACCTAAGCAAGCTCTGTCTAAAATTTAGAAGAAAACTGTTATGGAATAGTTTGCAGCATTTCGAAACTAGAGATCTTGAAATTCGAAATGTATGTGCATAATTATTTTGGATCGACCTCTGGTACAAAAGCAGACTCATCATGATTCATGGCATAATCGCCATAACTAATTCATTCAAAATTCTTTCTAATTATAAAATTAGTTTTAATAGTACCTGTTTTCTTTGGTACATTGTACTACACACTCGATGTTCTAACCAAAATATAAATAGTTAGTTATTACTCATTGATACAATGATAGCAATGCAATTAGGCCGATGCTGATAAACAGGCCAAATTTTTTGTCACTGCTGATGCCATCCTAGATATCACTTTGTTCTATTATTGATTCGGTCGTCTGTTCTTATCACGAGCCATCTCTTCCAAAAATGTTCCAAAAAAAAAAAAAAAAAAAAAAAAAAAAGCTTGGATTGATGAACCTGAATAATCACGGTCTCTTAATAGACCCCATCCCGTTGTTCATTCGTGAGGTTCTGGTTGATACGTATTTGTGAGAACCAAAAATTACGTTTGTGGACATTTCTTCATGTAGTGGGAAAGTTGTGCAGTGGAATGGACGTGGGAACCCAGTTCTTGAGTGGCGTATGTGTACGAAGAGACAAGTAGCGAAGGCTGGTGAAAAGGCGATTTCAGTTTTGAAAACGACCTACAACAATCGGAAGGTTTACGTGGGAGACAGTGAGAAAAGGCTTCCCCTTCCAAAACCACCATTGTTATAGAGTAGGAAACTACGAATGTTCGAGGAGATGCCGCAATGGAAACCCACCAACTAGAAGAGCCTCGTCCCGTTTCACTATGGCGACATAGGATTAGCGCGAGTGCCATCTGAGTGGGCTTGATAAGCTTGTGGTTTCGAGTGAATTGGTGCCATTTGGGAGAAACGTCTTGACAACATCACAGTGGTGGATGTGCTCATGTGAAATGAACATCAGTTTCGTCAGTAAATTATTATGAATTTTGTAAATAAAGGTTGTAAACATTTGGATCTCCAGTCAGTGCCGTTTGCACACTCCTAGTCCCTGTGTGACTTCAGGGGCTTATTCCTAAAAACTCTTCACTCCACGCTTTGCGACTCTTCATCTCATACTCTTCACATTGAAATTACGAAGAGTTGGAGAACTTCCTGTTCCTAGAAACCTTTCACTTCAACTTTCTTGTTCTACTCGAAATGTAGAGGGAATTGTTGTTGTGTATCTATTTTGTTGTAACCTTCCTCACGCTAGGACACCTAAACGAGAAAAACTCAAGACTTCTATCGCATATATATTTTAAGTATAAATTATCTCCTAAATGATATTTGGAGAGTACTCAACTATTTGGCAAAGTTATTGGTTACTCTACAAAAAAAATTTTTTTTTTTTTTTTTTTTTTTTCCTCTGTTTATTAGAATTGCACCAAGTTATAAACTTATTAGCAATATTTTTGTGACTTAAGTTAACTAGGTTACATCTTCAGCCAAGGTACATTGCTTAGCTTTTAATTATTCTAAAAACTGATTGTCTTTGCATTAACGAGCTAATTCATGTGGTTTCGTGCGTTTAAGCCTTCTGACGAGATCATTGATCACAAAAAAATGGACGAATCTTCATTTGAAACCCACAGTATTGGCTCTTCATAGGACTGAAGAGTTTCTTGGAACAAAATTCGAGTAAAACACCAAAACTCTGCAAACCTTGACTCTTCATTTCACTCTACATCTTCATAATGCCCCTGGGGCCTATTCCTAGAAACTCTTCACTCCTCTCTCTCCACTGTGAATGTGCAAACTCTCCACTCTACGAAAACTTTTCGTTCCTAGAAAGTGCAGATCATTATGAAGCTGTAGAGTGAAATGAAGAGTCAAGGTTTCCACAGTTTTTGGTGTTCTACTCGGGTTTTGTTCCAAGAAACTCTTCACACTCGTATGCAGAATCAATACTGTGGGTGGCAAATTTAGATTCATCCATTTTTTTGAAGAGTATCCAATGACTTTGCCAAATAGCTGTTGACTTTCCAAATATCATTTAGGAGATAATTTACACTTAAATAATAATTGAATAATAATAACGCATTGGGCATACTATCCATTTGTCATCAAAACGTGAAGCGCCATTGCAGTGTGGCAGTAGAAGTCTTGAGTCATGCTCGTTTAGGTGTCCTAAGCGTGAGGAAGGTTACAACAAAATAGACACACAACAAAAACTCACTCTGCATTTCCAGTAGAACAGGAGAGTTGGAGTGAAAGGTTTCTAGGAACAGGAAGTTCTCCTACTCTTCATAATTTCAATGTGAAGAGTATGAGATGAAGATTCGTAAAGCGTGGAGTGAAGAGTTTCTAGGAATAGGCCCCAGGACTCATGATACAAGTAGGGATGAACGATACTGATCGATATCGAGACGGTATCGATACTTTTCTTCCGATACCGATCATTGTTAAAATTTACCAATTAAGAATCAAGAAGGGCCTTTCCGGTTGCTACACTTGTTTCGGCCAGAACTTCGAGTATATACTTTGGGTATATACCAAGGTATATACTCGAAGGGCCAGATGCTTTGGAGGGAGATCCCTCTTCTCTGCTTTGGCTAGGGGTTGTCTTGTGAAGAAGAAGAATGCCTTGCTATCATACCAGTAATAAGACAGTGTTAAATATGTTATTTTGTTCCATGGTCACTTTGTTGTTAGTTGTGTGTTCATTGGTAAGGTGATTTACTTAAGCGTGCGACGAGGTGATTATATAAGGTTCTGATTTAGTGGGAGGAAAGTAGCGAAATTGCGTGAAAAGCATCAATAAAACACATTCTGTGTTTCAATAATTTCGTCTGAAGTATGTAAATAGTGGTAACCGGGGGCAAGCCCCCTGGCGAGCCGCGGAGCGCCGAGTTCTGATTTGATACCGATATTGGTTGGTATCGTTACCATTCTTTTGATACCGATACTAGTACTCACATCGGTCCTCCCCCGGTATCATCATACATGATCTTAGGGGTGGTAAGTACCTCATTCTTTTGACGTTAGAGAAAGGGGTGAGCGGTCGTCGAGAAATGTAATTGGCTCCTGGGCTCCGTTTTCCCGCCCATCGTTTACGACTGAAGGAAAGATGATACTTGTGATAGACGCTTTTTAAAAGGCGACCCGACGTAAGGAGTGGGGGTAATAGTCCCGCGCATATTTGATGCGGAAGGGGCAAGAGACCTTAACAATTCTGTTTACCTTCGAGCTTGTTTGCTTAACTCCTCTCTGCTACAAATCCCGCCATTTACAAGACAGTTCACTGACAATCATTCTACTAATATTCATCATTTCGGGTTGTTTGACCCGAGTTTATGTTCTCTCTGTTTCTGCTTCTGTTGAAGATCAGGTTGCCTTCGCAATTTTCTTTTGTTCTGGTACAATCTCTGCTAGATGGGGAGAAAAACCCTGCAAATCTTATTGGTTAAAAATATTGTTGAGAGTAATTCTTGGGAACAAAACTATACTTAAATAAATAGGCTCTGAAAAATGTGACTACACCCGGGAAGGTTTCCCTGCCGTCAGGTCTGAGAGGAGAAGCTGACGAGGGTCTGAATGGTTTTGTTGGTTATCATGACCATTAGGATAATACTCAATGAAAACACATTCTACCTGTTCGTCGTAGGCACCATAGAAAAATACAATAGTTGATGATGGTGGTTTCTGTTTTAGTGATTTATGGGTTGCACAGGGTATTGAAGTACGGCTTACCTTCTGGATTTATACTTTCCTAGTGAGTCTCTCTTGAAACTAGTTACAGAGGGGAAAAGGAACCTAAGTGGTCTAGTATTTTTTATTATTTGTTGAAAACTGAAGCGTAAATCAAGATATTGAGGACGGCCAGGTGATGTGGACAGGGAGATGGACAGACGCAATACCTTCGTGTAAAGGCCCCCGCAGATTGCAGACTTTTTATCGGCCGATAGTTTAGTCGGGTTGGGCTGAAAGTGCGCACTCCGAGCCAACTAAACAGTTCGGTTGGTGAACAGGGTCCAGACATATCCAACAGTCGGCCGACTATTCTCAAACTAGTTTGTTGAAAATCAAGAAAAGATTCCAAGAGCATTGGGTGCATCCCATTCTCAGTGATACTCGCACACGACGCCAAATCACAGAGCGAACTGAACTACCGGCCGAATGAACAATCTTCGTGTATGCGCCAATACTGATTAAACAGTTGGCCGACAGATTAGTCCGAACCGCAGAGCACCAGTGTAATTTTTGATTTTGGACCAAAGAAGAGTGAAATTAATGCTTCCCTTGGCTTTAGTTACGACAAAATATGAACAATTACTGACATCCACAATAGTTTAACCGACATGGTCTACATGGAAAAAATATAATATGTCCATAATGACTCAATTGCTTATGGCTATCTATCGACATAGAGCGGCTTTAGAGATTAACGAAAAAAGTGAGAAGACCTAGGGGATAGTCCTTGTTCAAGAGATCAATGGGCCATGTTGATGAACTATTTTCGAGAACAGTAATTGTTCGCATTTTGTCGTAACTGAAGGCATGGGAAGCTTTAATTTCATTCTTCTTTGCTCCAAAATAAAACGCTGCGAATTCTTACTCACGGGTTGGTTATTCCTCGAACCAGGCGCATGGTGATACATTTCTTCAACCTGGGGAAAATGGAAACAGTGGGTGTTGCGGGTCCCGGACCCATTCCAATCGATTGAGGGTCCACAATTTAGTGGAAAATGATACCCCACACGCCTAGGTTACAGAAATCTCGAAAACTCACATTCGAAATGGACAGATAGGTACCCATTTTGACTCATAACCTCATCCAGAGGGTGCCAAATTGTTTCAGGATTCATTTAATTGGATTCAGCGTCCAAAATTTAGTGGAAATAGATTGCAAAAAATCTCAAAAATCCATTTTTTGTAATTCACATTTTTACCCCTACCCCAACTAGAGCCATGAACCCCAAAATGGCCCTAAACAAAATTTCAGATTTTTTTAATAATTTCTACTACCAAAGTCGGCGTGGACGGCGGACGGCGTACGGACATTTGCTAATTTTGAAATTTATCCATTCAAATTACATCATGTAATTTGTTTTGGCGCCTACCTGTCTTCAATACGCATGAGGCATTGCCGGTAGAGGGGTGAGGGGGTGGTAGTTTGCTGACGTTGTAGCCCCCCCCCCCTCGCCCCTTGTGTGGAATGTTTCTTTCCCAAGTCAGGTGGGACCCCCCCCCCCCTTACCGCCCCCACCCCCCCCCGTACCACGGACAACACCGATCGCGCCAGTCTTTCACAAACACCCGCTGGACATTCTAGGATACAACGCTGATCAACTTTGTTTTCGCTGTGTCGTACCCGGCCACTTGCTGCTTGTTCCGTGGATATTTCGCACCGAGGTCACATATTCGCATTTAGGCTGAAATAACAAGGTACAAATTTTTCTTTTGAACGAACCCACATGATCACCGTAGCCCATTTTGCTATTATCTCCAATCAGCGTCTGCCGTTGATTTTAGGCCTTCTGAGTGAAGTGATTTCCTCGACAACTGTTATAATTTAGATGAATTCTAATTATACTAAGTACATCAAACACCGGCTAATTCCCTCTCACAATAAAATATACCAGAAGACCGCTAAAATGTTTGCTCATTCCTTCAATTTACACTTATACGCCTCTTTGGATCACCAAATCCTTTCATGACAGTTCAACTTGTGAGACTCCCACCAGCACCTCATGTCATAATTCGGACTAGGACTAGGCTCAATGATCGGAGGTCCTTTATATTTGATTTTTAAAAATCTACTGTCAACTATCAACATTGAGAAGCCATTGATTAATCGTTTCAGCCTTCCTCCTACGTAGTCACAAGTATTTTTGAAATGGCCGAAACACTTTTGGGCACATTTTCCTGCAAATTTGATATAATCCTCAAGCGAGCTCGTTCGTCCAGGATTACTATGAGACCATCTTCCTCTATAGCAGCAGCACCAGTTTAATTTGGCAACCTAATACTACTCTGTTAATCATTCGTCGTATTTTATGGTTCAGGAACCTCCTTTCGCTTTCCTCCTTCTGAATGTCACGATTTCGGTTTTAAATCGCCGCTCGCTGATTTGGGTCAGCCTTATTTCTTGTAATTAATTTAGGGCTGCCGATTTATCGAGACATGTCCCGATTTTCGAGGTGTTCTGGGCGTCCCGTCCCGATTTTTGAAGTGTCCCGATTAATTTTTTTGCCGTCCCGATTTCGTCCCGATTGGAGCTAATGATGAGTTCATTGGCGTGACTCTCAACTATTTGGGCTTTTGGCTCAATTCCTAATTGTGCGCCAATAAGGTTAATATTGATGATACCTCATTGTTCACGGAGTGATAGGCAATGAAAAAGTATATGGCGGAACAAATCACTAATGAGGATTTTCGGAAATTGCAGTCCCCTAAGAAGTGGGCAAGTTTCTTCAATAAGAATAAACACAGCGATCAATTTCCTCAGCTAAAAAAATAGCTGGATTCGTGTTTGCCATCCCTTCACACAACGCTTTCGTTGAAAGAATTTTTTCTCTGATCAGTGCTCAATGGAGCAAAGAGAGAAACTGTCTTCTCCCAGAAACTGTCTAGGCCCTGACCACCATCAAGACGAATCTTGACATCACCTGCTCAGAATTTTTCAACTATATCAAAGAACACAAAGAAGTCCTACGCTTAGTCGGCGGAAAAGATAAATATGTGCAATGACTTAAATACCTTCAAAATACGTGTTTCCAGATAATATTTGTGTTAATATTACCTGTTATATTATAATATATTCCGTGCTTTCAAAAATATTTTATTTTGCATAAGTTTGGTATGGTCATCTTGTCCCGATTTCCGTCCCAATTTTTAGTTTAGGCTGTCCCGATAAGTCCCGATTTACCTGGGAGAGATATGGCAGCCCTAAATTCATTGGATGTCTCAAGGCACTTGTTTTGAGGGGGTATTAGCATGAACTAAGGCAAGTAAGATGCTCAATAAGATGTCGTTTTTAACGAATCAATCATTATCCGGCTGTCTGCTAGAACATTATAATAATTATAATGACTGTGATAGGATTCCTGCTTCGTAATTCAATCAATCAGGCGGTCCCGCAACTTGTTTTGGTCATTCGTTGCCTTAGTGACTGAAATCGATTCTTCCGCTTGCTTCAATTTCCAACTCGCAAGATGCAATGTTGAAAATACGTATAATTTTTTTTACTTTTATATTGAAATGTGATGTCCGATGTCCATTGACTCAGGTTAACCTCTCAGGATGGTAAAAATCCAGTAGTCTCACGTAGATTGTCTCCACCAAAAAATTTAAAAATCTTCAAATATACGAGGGGCGTTCAAATATAAGGAAGCCTCTTGTTCCTAAAACTTTATATTACATGGGGAAAAAAAAAAAAAAGCCAGATCACATTTTGGCTGGATATTACCCTTGTCCTCTAATACGCATTACCCTTCGAATGCAATTTTGGTTGGTTATTCCTTAAATAATCACCCTATGATTTCATGCAAAATTACAATCTCTCCGATTCGGCCCAAAATTTTTTCCTGGGCGTTTCAAAATGTCTAGATCAAAAAAGTCAAATGTCCGTCCGCCGTACTCCGACTTTGGTAGTAGAAATTTTTCTCAAAACCTGAATTTTGGGTCAGGGGTCCGTTCCCGGCCCTAGTTGGTCCTCGAAACTTTTCAGCCCGATCGGACCAAATTTGGGCGGGGTAGGGGTCAAAATGTGTATTTCGAAAAATGGATATTCGAGATTTTCGGCGATCTAGGCGTGTGGGGTATCATTTTCCACTAAATTTTGGACCCTGAACCGATTGGGACGGTTGTTTTTCCTGGGCCATAAGAGGGTTTGTTCCCTGTTCCTAAAACCTCTCGACCTGTCGCTTTCCATAACGAGAATGATAGTTACCTTACGCTCTGAAACTAGGAGAACGAGAGGACCATCAGCAAAATAAAGACCTTCTCATCTGTTTATGAATGGTGTATCTGCGTCGCTTGCTGCCGCGGCTTAATGAAGTTTCTTAACCGCCCTCCCGTGAGGATCTTTCTTGTAATTACTAGGGCCACCACCAGCTGGTCCTGGTGTCCTCCTTTATTGAATACTGGATAGAAGCATAAACCTAATATGAAGCTTCTAATTTCGGTCAGCTCAAATTGAATAAATTGAAGCAGCCGTGCGACTGTGACCATTCATCTGGCAGGGAATGCCGATATTATTTTGATGGCCGTGAGTTCAAAGTTTTTTCCTCTTGCAGACTACACAATCATCTCGTAATTTCTCATCTTTTTTTTGTGAATTAAAGTTTGAGTCCAACTACATTTCTGCAGCATTGCCTATCTCAATCACATGACCAAGCAAGGGGCGGGGTCTTTGCTACCTAATCTTACCCCTCAATTTAGGGAAGCTCATTCCACTTCCCGCCTTCGTTGGCTGTATTTTTCTGCCTAAAGGTATGTATGCCTCACATACATGCTACTGTCCACGTTTATTTTTCAGAAATTACATTTCACCTACTTTGAATGACTTGTTACTACATCAATAAGGTCACAATCCAGTTAGAATCGCACTACTTGAACCTGCACATTCTCAAGAAATAGAAAAGGAGGTCCATCATCAAGGAATAGAAAAGCCAAACAGGGAAAATAGGGATAATTTTGGAAAAAAGTGATACCCAGTGTCTTTTTGTAATAAATTCATTTTTGTGAGAACTCCTTTGTTTACCGGAACTTTGTGTTTTTGCTGAATAAAAGACTTGAATCAATCTCTGAATGTACCAACCATGTCGAGCTGGAGGCGCGATTATCGGAAGGTTAACTTCAATCAAACCGTCGTTGCCGTATTCAAAGAGTCAAACTTGAAAACTTTTCAAAAGACATAAAAATTGGCGTCAGGTCGAGTCACAGTGACTGCGCCTGTCCTACCTGGAGCGTTATTCGGAGTTAATGACCTCTGTTTCTCGTCGCCTCGTAAACTGTAAATTCGAACGAAGACCGCATTTATTCTGTCGGTAACTACCGCCTCTCGTCTGAATACTCTGCTCACTCGCAGTTCCGACACCCATGGGATGGCTTACCCCTGACGAGCGAAAAGGGGTTGACATTAACAACATGACTGGAATTTGGTTCTCTTTTGAACATACCAATCGAGATAAATACTGGGCATAGTTGAAGATTTTCGAGGTATCAGTCATTTTTTCATTTCCAGTATCGCTCTCCTTTTGGTTGATTATTCCCTGAATAATCAACCTAAGTTGGAATGGTCCGAGTAATAACCAAACCTATGTTTTCATGCAAAAACTCAACCTCTCTGTTTCGGCTCAAAAAAATTTTTTTTGGACGTTTCATGGTGTCTAGATTAAAAACGCTGCAAATTCTTACACAAGGGTTGGTTATTCCTCGGACCAGACGCATGGAGACTCATTTCTTCAACATGGGGAAAATGGAAACATTGGGTTCTGTGGGTCCCGGACCCATTCCAATCGATTGAGGGTCCACAATTTAGTGAAAAATGATACCCCACACGCCTAGGTTACAGAAATTTCGAAAACACACATCCGAAATGGGTAGATAGGCACCCATTTTGACCCATTACCTCATCCAGAGGGCACCAATTGTTCCGGGACCCGTCTCATTGGATTCAGCGTCCAAGATTTAATGGAAAATAATACCCCACTCGCCTAGATCGCCCAAAATCTCGAAAATCCATTTTTCAAAAAACACATTTAGACCCCTACCCCGCCCAAATTTGGTCCGATCGGGCTGAAAAGTTTCGAGGACCGTCCTAGGCCGGGAACAGACCCCCGATCCAAATTTCAGATTTTTAGAAAATTGAGTTGAGGGGTCTCTAGAATTTGAAACGGCAGAGGATCGCCAACATGATGTTACTCCACCCATTTTTCTAAAAATCTGGAATTTGGGTCTGGGGTCTGTTCCCGGCCTAGGACGGTCCACAAAACTTTTCAGCTCAATCGGACCAAATTCGGGTGGGGTAGGGGTCAAAATGTGTTTTTTGAAAAATGGATTTTCGAGATTTTTGGCGATCTTGACGAGTAGGGTATCATTTTCCACTAAATATTGGACGCTGAATCCAATGAAATGAGTCCCAGATCGATTGGCACCCACTGGAAGAAGTTATGGGTCAAATTGGGTATGTATATCACCCATTTTGAATGTGTTTTCGGGATTTCTGGTACTAGGCGTGTGGGGTAAAAGTTTGCAGCGTTTTTCTCCGATGATGACGCCGTTACTGACAAGCCTTGGCGCTTCAGAGTTGGTTCCGTTCGTTCAAACCTCATCAACCGCCTATGTAAATGAGGCAAGTGCAAACGCTGACTAAACAAAACAATCGCAAACCTCTTCGCAGTGTTCCCCTCGGTTCGACAGGTGATGGGCTCTTTGAATGGGCTCTCCTTGTGTACTCGCCGAGCACAACTCTCGAAAGCAAGTAAGGAGCTACGTACTAATCTGAGGCTTGAATATTCATCGCCTTCACATGCCTCACTTCCTTTGGCGATGCTATTAATCTGCCGGCAGTGTGGCGTTGTTGCTTAATAATAAACATTTTTTCGTATGGAATCAGCTTAGCATCATTATTTTTGTCGATTGACTTGGAGAATTATCACGGTCCTACCATGAGCAACTGAAGTCCTTCAAGATGCTAAGACTGAAATATAATTCGAGGAACCTATCGATGATTTTTTAAAGAAGAAAAATTAAAGGTATTGGTTGTACGAACATACCTATACTTACGTTAGAAGCTGAATGATAGCACAACCCCACAAAATAAAAAAAAGTCAAAGTCCATGAAAGCGACCTGTGGGGTTTTATGTTTTTTGGGTCGCTGATTTCGAATCTGTTGCCAGTTTTTTCAGATCAGATCGCTTTCAAGGTCATTTGAAGGTCAAATGGAGAAAATATAGCTAAAAAAATATCGCTTAAAAAATCTGAAAAAATTTAGACATAGGTTTTTTAGAACGCTGAATCCGAATCCGGTGTCGGTTGACCTTCATGAGGTCAAGGTTAAGGTCATTTGAAGGTCAAACCAACAAAATAACCTAAAAAAAATTGTAAAAATTTATGTATGTGTTTTGAGGGTCGCTGAATCCAAATCCAGGGTTGGTTCGATCATGTCTGGTTATCTGAAGGTCATTTGAAGGTCGAATTTTTACAATTTTTTTGAGGTTATTTTGTTGGTTTGACCTTCAAATTACCTTGACCTTGACCTCATGAAGGTCAACCGACACCGGATTTGGATTCAGCATTCTAAAAAACCTATGTCTGAATTTTTTTCAGATTTTTTAAGCAATATTTTCTACATTTGACCTTCAAATGACCTTGAAAGCGATCTGATCTGAAAAAACTGGCAATCGATTCGAAATCAGCGACCCAAAAAACATAAAACCCCACAGGTCGCTTTCATGGACTTTGACTTTTTTTTTGTGGGGTTGTGTAATTTGCCAGCTCTCGTGCAGTCTAAAAGAAAACGAGTGTATACTTCACCGACGCGAGTTACTGATTGAAGGAAAAACCAAATAATAATAAATAAAATACGTACTTTTCTATTAGTGCCAGGTGGAAAGGAGCTCGCAGTCGAGCTACGTGAGGATATCGTGATGGCGATGAAGAGTTGATGGAATGATGAGATAAATGCCTGCGTGATGATGTGGTAGCAGCAAGTTAGAAGTCTCATACGATTGCGTTTCACACTTTTCCGGTAGAGGTTTCAGGATGTGAAAACGATCACGAAAAGGGCTACAACGAACCGGAGTAGGGATCGCCGTGGCAGACGGGTGATATGAGTGTCAGACGAGTGGAAATCTTGAGATGCCATATTTGAACACGTACCGAAGGAAACCTTAATAGTTTTCCAGGATTAATTGCATTACTGTCCAAATGTTCATGATAAACCCGTCTCCGTTGTTACAAATTATCATCTCTTCCTTCAGTCTCAGTCGTTTGTCCTAAATTACAGAAGTAGGATACGTTTTTGGCTTGTGGGGAGTAGATTGAGCTTGTAGGCTTCGAAAATGCAGCAATCGGCTGGACTTCATCCGGAAGGACCTTAAGCAAGTTCCTTTCAAAATTTTGAAACGAATTTAACCTCGCCCGACCTCTTGATATCGATCACTCATTGCGGTTTCTAAGCCATGGACGCCATTGAAAAATCGTAGATCCCGACCTTTGCTGTAAACCCTCCTCTGGATGACCTATACATTAATTAACCGATTCAATCAATGCTCATTCTCCTTTAATAAACAAAGCTAGCCCACCCTGTTCTGTGGGTTGAATGGTACCAATGTTAAGAAAGGAAAAAAATGAACTTAAACTATTCGAGTTTTGGTCAAAATTAATTTCATACTTACCTGCATTTTTGTTTGATTTGTCAACCTTACTTAGATGCAGATAACGACTATGACTCTGGGAATTTATGACTCCTGTGAGTGATCGATCTAGATGATTTGCTCGGTACTATAAAGTTCACAACGCTGTGAACCACCTGTGAGTCTCTTGACCGTAGAAAATCGCTGTACGTGATCTCTCTTCGGACGAAAGCCTTTTGTGCCGTAATAAAAAGGGGAACGTACCTTCTTTCCATAAAATTTCGTTGTTGCATAGTGAGATGAAGACGAAAAGTGACATTCCTTCGAACCAGCCGCTCGGTAGTTGCACTGGAAAAAACAATCTCGGTTTGAGGAAAGTATTCAATCTTCAACTATCACCACCCTTGTACGGCTAGGACGTTGATATTCCATAACAATGGTGTAATAATAATATATTATCCCCCAGCAGTTCGAGGTGATTCTCGCAGGTGTGAGAAAGCGCATGTTTGCAGACCAGAGTAAGCACCTACCTGTTCTGTGAATAAATTGGATTCCTTCCCCAAAATGTTGTTTTTCCCAAGAAGTACCGAGAAAAACCCTTGATTTAAAGGTGCACTCACTGTCAGTGTACGGCAATAGTTTCACGAACTAACTGGATAGATTCATTGATTTAGTGGAAAATAATATCGCGCAATATAGGTCCGCCCGAAACTCAGGACTCCTTAAAACGCTGCAAATTCTTACACAGGGGTTAGTTATTCCTCGGACCACGCGCATGGAGACTCATTTCTTCAACATGGGGAAATGGGGGAAACAGTTGGTGCGGTGGGTCCCAGACCCATTCCAATCGATTCGAGGTTTACCAAACATCTAGTGGATAATGGAATAGACATTTAGTGGAAAATGATACCCCACACGCCTAGGTACCAGAAATCCCGAAAACACACATGATAGGCACCCATTTTGACCCATAACCTCATCCAGAGGGCACCAACCGTTCCCGGACTCATTTCATCGGATTCAGCGTCAAAAAGTTAGAGGAAAATCATACCCCACATGCCTAGATCGCCAAAAATCTCAAAAAACACATTTTGACCCCTATCCCGCCCAAATTTGGTCCGATTGGGCTGAAAAGTTTCGAGCACCAACTAGAGCCGGGAACAGACCGCTGGCCTAAATTTCAGGTTTTGAGAAAATTTTCTACTACCAAAATCGGCGTGGACGGTGAACGGCGGACGGACATTTGACTTTTTTGATCTAAACAGTTTGAAACGTCCAAAAAAAAAAAAAAAAAAAAAAAAAAAAAAATTGGGCCGAAGGGGAGTGATTTATATTTTGCATGAAAACATAGGTTGATTATTCAAGTAATATCCAACCAAAATGGAATTCTCACCCTTTTCCTACCTCCATAAATCGTAGTGGAGGGGTTGCCTAACTAAATCAATGCTCGATGATATCCCTAGACCCCAGAAATTTTTATATAAAATCACTTTCATGTGATTGGTCTTAAAGTTTCGAGCCCTTTCTAGCTATAGCTGGAGACAAGTCACTGACAAAAATTTTGAATTTAAAAAAGAAAAAAAAATTCATCAATGTCTTAGCGGACTTTGGATAAGTATCCTAAAGCAAAAATCGCATTAGAACATAGGGACTTATTAATTACGTTATTAATCAAATAATTGGTTAAAATTGGTGGTTTTGCGATCAAATCGTTTTGAAACAATTCTTATTCAGTTCAGTAACCCTTAAATTAGACAATTTCGGCCAAGAAATTCGAACGTAAGTTACGACTCATTTGTTTTCAGTCGTTTGCCCTGAAGTGAGAAGAGTGAGAGATAATAGTAGATGGTATTGATGAAAGGGAAGACTCGAATGCCTGAATATAGTTTGGGGCGATAGCAAAATATTCATCCACAACCGGACTAACTTCCACTTCGAGCTCCCGCAACCTCAGCTTCCAATCAAAACCATCAGTCAAAAGACAGCGAGGGTCAAGTCCAATCGAACCGAAACTGTTGCAACCACGAAGGAAGCCTGAAGCCTAGATTCTCTTGGGCGTACATATCTGGGTCAGAGGTTGGATGGCTTTGCCTGGTATGGAATGCGCCTTGTAGGCGGTATGTACCATTCCTTCTACGACGAACTCCAGCACTCGAGGGATAGCCGCCCTATCGCTCAAGCCGAAATATTTGTGGAATTTAACCCGGCTCACAGACCTTCCCCAAGTTTCCATTCTGAAAGTTATAGGCGTTCTAGGATAATAGTTTGTAAACCACAGATTGCTTCATAAGGTTCATTGGTTCATAGGTCCGTAGCTGGATCAAATCAAGTTGAGAAAAACATTGCTTCAACCCGAAGTCTACCAGTATATTCGTTGAACTTTATCGGCTCAGTGTAATCATAACTCCCATGTACTCATAACTGTACTCTGGTCCTGATTTTATAGTTTTAAAATTCAGTGGTTTTGGCTTTTGACATCCAGTGAAACCAAAACGTCCGCACTCGGTCCGTCGACCATACCCAGACCAAATGAATTTTTTGAACAATGAATTTTCGGCGATCTAAGCGTGTGGGTGTCATCTCCCACTACATTTTGGATGCTGAAATCATAGGTCCTAGAACGATTGGCGCCCAGGGAAAGGTTATGGGTCAAAATGCTAAATGGGCACTGGAAGAGAGTACTTACAACTCTAGGAGGATATTTCGACTACGGGTAGTTTTTTGGAAGAAAATGTTGATCCATTGTTATGGTTGGTTATTCCTTGAATAATCGGCCTATGTTATCATAGCCCCGAATTTCTTTTCTGGACATTTATTGATGTCTAGAACAAATCTTCGGACCAGGAGCATGGAGAAAATGGGGGTAAACAGTCAGTCCCGGACTCATCCCAGTCGATTGAGAGTCCAGAATCTAGTGAAATGTGATACCTCATACGCCTAGAAAAACCAAAAATCTCGAAAATCCGCTTTCGGTAGTAGACTAATTTCTAGAAATCTAAATCTGAAATTTTGGTCAAGGACTTTTTTGGCTCTAGTTGGTCCTCGAAACTTTTCAGCTCGGTCGGATCAGTATTGGGGGTAGGGAGTAGGAGTCAAAATGTGTTTTTGAAAAACACATTTTAGTGTTTTTGGTCATCTAGGCGTGTCGTGTATAATTTTCCTCTAAATTTTAGACGCTGAATCCAATAAAATGGGTCCCAGGTCCCAGAACGATTGACACCCACTAGAAGAAGTTATGGGTCAAATTGGGTATATATTACCCATTTTGAAATTGTGTTTTCGGGATTTCTGGTGTGGGGTATCATTTTCCACTAAATTTTGGACCCTGAATCGATTGGAATGGGTCTGGGACCCGCCACACCCACTGTTTCCCCCATTCGAGGAATAACCAACCCGTGTGTAATAATTTGCAGGGTTTTTCATGGTTCTCATCTTGTAATAATGTTCGCTTTGATTTTGAACGGATGTTGTCTCCATGACATTTTGGATTTATTGATAATCTATCGGCAATGCGCTAGGACGTAGGTAGGTCTGTTCTTATACTCTAAACTCCGTCATTTTCGAGATGATTTTCGATGTTAAAAGGCAACCTTTTGAATAAATCTCGGGCATCATATTTTGTTTCCTCTTAATCATTTAAACTAATACCGGTAATATCTAAACGGAGCAAACTATCCTTATAAAACCGGTTTAGCCATTGATTTGTACAATGAGCTGACTTGAACTGAGTGAACTTTGACCGTTCTGACTTCCTCTAGGTTCAATTTATACAATTGGTGCAAAGCCTTAGAATTTCCCTTATCACCAGGAGCTTAATATAACTAGCAGTTACATTTCCGCAAATTTGAGTCTATGGAAAACGCGATGTTTTGGTGCTTTACTCTAAGCCCTGCCCGGATTTCGAAGGTGGCACTAATATTTTCATTTTCCCGGCACCTTCCTTTATCCTTATTTTGTAAAGAACACTCTCCTCCTCGAGGCAATAAATTAAACCCTCCAGGGTACGTTACAGAATGGAAGTGGATAGAACGAGGCTCATGTAAACTCAAGGTTCTCACATTGCCGCCAGGCTGGCTCGGGGGCAGGTGGCAAGTTTTCAGGTAACGGGTAACATTGTTCACATGCATGAGCCCTCCTTCTCCCACCCCTTTCCACATACTGTCTAGATACCGTTTCTCTGAGGGATCACTCTCCACGGCCCTCCATCTTATGAAGGTTGGTGTCCAAGGTACAAAACAAACTTCGATAATGTGTCTTGCGACTCCTAAATGTCTCGAATCCCTTTGGTTGTATAGTTTATACGATTTCTCTACATTGTATTTTGCTCGGTTAGTTGGTTTTTATCATTTTAGCTACCACCGACAAGTCGACAGGACGCGAATACTGGGAGAAAGACACTTCGAGATACCGGAGGGTACCAATTAACCTATGTTAGTTAACGCCAAGGATGATAGTGTTTGGTGAAAGCGACTCTTTTTCCGCTCAGTAAGTTGTCGGTTGGTTGGCTTTGGGTGTAGAGAGACCAACAAGGGATGGTATGGATCGACTATGCGTTGAAAAGTGTCGAGTTGGAAGGATAGTAATCTGAGACCTTACTGGAAGGATCTGCAGAATGAGCTAGGTTTATGGTAAGCTACGGTTTGTTGTCATTTTGGCTCGAATCGAGTAATCAATCTCTCCGGTTTTTCCAAAAATTTGACAGTTTCTGGCAGAAAGGAATATTTTACAAATTTCTAATTTCTGGCAGTGATACCTTTCCGTCTCTAATTTTTCCTAAAAACGTTTCATCATAATCGTCCTGCATGTTTTGGATTGAGACAGTTCTTCAAAATTGTTGGGGTCATAGGAAAATGCGGTTCATGGAAGTTGGATCGATGTGTGTTGCGGATCTACAAGGTGCGAGATGTTGGCTTTTCGTATCCGATATATCTTAGCCTGCCTTGGCTTGAAATCCTGCCTCTCTGAAACCTCCTGTTATCAAAGTTGTAATGTCGTAATGTCGTTGTTTCTTCTGAAGTTAGAGACAAATTAAATTGTTCAAGCCAGAACTCAGTGGCCCACGACAGGTGATGCGATGTGCCCATTGGAAACTTCCTGAGTGAAGTCAGTAGAGCGTCTGTTTCCTACTTCCCACGGACAATTTAGGGCTAATGACGCCACCCTAGACTCTCCCATTGCTTAACAACTGTCGTAGTGCTCAGGCTGAGCGAACATGTTCAATTTTCAGGATCACTAACGGAAATTCTCTCACGTATAAGTGGTGGCCTAGTAATGAAGGCCGCGTCAGAATCATATTTTACTGAAAAGCAAAAGCGATGTTTACTCAAGATATGTATAAAACACATGGGTGCTAACATCATATTTTATCAGAGCTATGAATCTACATCATGGGGTCCGCAGGAAAGCGTTATGGTAGATAGTTAGATGTGAATTTATCGCAATGGAACCTCAAATAGAGGCATGCACTTCTTTGTTAGTAAAACCCTCCATCGACCTTCTTTGACGAGGATAGGAGAGTTGGGAAAAATGAAGACAAAATTGAGGCTAACTAGTTCTCCTCATTGAATGTCCTGAATCTCTCCATTGTTATCACATTCACTCGACTTATTTTTCTACACCACCCAATACTTACCTGCTACAGTAGACAGGACCTCTCGTGTTCACTTAGGGCCTGGACCGACTAGCAACGTCTGATAGGATTCATCAATTTTTCTACCTCGTGATCTACTTGCTAATTAGAATTTGGGAGAAGTACAATACATATTCAGATGCCTATTTGTTTATTCACTTAACTTCCGTAGAATGTGGGTGATACGAAAAAAGAGTGATAAAATTGATTAAATAAAAAGGAGCGAGACACACCGCTAGCTATGAAAGATAGTCGTGGACTACAAGGTCACAATTGATAACTTGAACGGGATACCATGGCAGATTGCGTGTCGAATAGTGAGGAAAAATATTTGTGGAGACTGCAAAACAAGTTGAGCTGCCGCTGAGACGCAGTGTTATCATTCCAATCGTACATTCCAGCGGCAACTAAATTGACAACGACTCTGAAGAGCAGTTTCAGTTTAAGGCTAGTCCTCATGATGTGTGTCCTCTCTCCTGTTTAGCTTAAAAAAAACCCTGCAAATTCTTGCACACGAAGAAGAATGGGGGAAGCAGACCCATTCCAATTGATTCAGGGTCCAAAATTTAGTGGAAAAATGATACCCCACACGCCTAGGTACCAGAAATCCCGAAAACACATTTTCAAAATGGGTAATATATACCCAATTTGACCCATAACTTCTTCCAGTGGGTGCCAATCGTTCTGGGACCCATTTTATTGGATTCAGCGTCCAAAATTTAGTGGAAAATGATACCCTACTCGCTTAGATTGCCCAAAATCTCGAAAAATCCATTTTTCAAAAAACACATTTTGACCCCTACCCCGCCCAAATTTGGTCCGATCGGGCTGAAAAGTTTCGAGGACCGTCCGGGAACAGATCCCTGACCCAAATTTCATATTTTTAGAAAATTGTCTAAAATTGGCGAAAATTTGGCATTTTCCCACGACCAAACTCACTGAATTCACGAGGGCTACGTCCAAGGTCCATCAAGATTTGCATTTTGGTTGGTTATTCCTCGAATAACCTGAGTGTGAAATGCTCAAGGTCATGAGAGGTCAACCTCTCTGATCGGTCCCAAATTTGACAGCATTTCATCATGTTTTGATCAGAACTACATAGGTTGATTACGGCCACCGACCACGTCGTATTGGTAGTAGAAAAGCCACTAAAATCTGAAATTTTCGTAAAGGACCTTTCCGGCACTAGGTGTCCTCGAACTTATCAGCACTCTTCGTAATTTCAATGTGAAGAGTAATGAGATGAAGCGTCGCAAAGCGTGGAGTGAAGAGTTTTTAGGATGGCCCCCGGTTAAAACCGAGAGCCCGAATTATTGCGTTTCGCGACTGCATCGGCTGAGAGTTGTGAGAATTTCAGATTGGATGTTCTTACCTACGCTTCAGAACGTGATTGTTATTGCTCTAGTGTTGCTCAATCTTCGTCTCAGTCTTGGTCGGTCACGAACGCCGTCGAAAGTACATTCGATATGGTAGACAGAGTAGATGAGTTGGCACCGAAGAAAAGGAAAAGAGCGATGTGGCGTGATGGATGGGAAGCATGACAAGAAATCATCGAGAAGGAATTCAATCGGTCGGAACGCGGAACGGAATTGCAAAATTATATCTGATCTTTATGGTGCCGCGAGTTTTGTCTTGGGCCTCGCCGTAGCTGGAACATCCATCAAGTCCATGGACCTATGTTCTAGCGGGGAATGAAAAAGCCTGGCCATTTGGCGTGGGAAAGAAACCCATTTGATTCCGTCAAAAGTTTCTTCGGTATCGGAACCTTGACAAAAAAGGTAATGTAAAGAGGAATTAGGACGGTTAAAAGTGTCAGATTATTTTCAAGTCTTAGTTCAGAAATGAATAATTCACTTATTTCATTTACAATAGTCTAACTTATAGCTCAACTTGAAGTCAAAGCTCTTACGATTTGAAATTGGTACTGGACAAACCGAATTTTGGACCATCCTAAACGCTTATTTATCCGCAAGAGTGGACATTTTGAAGAAACCACAGATGCCCCTCAAGCACTAAGAGATTCATTTCAACTTCTCAGACACGGTGAAACATAACGTGAAATTCGAAATAATGCTCCCAATTTTAAGGAGTCCCTATAAGGAAAGAAACATTTTTAGGTTGGGTAAAATATTAGCTCAGCCAACATTTTGTACGTTTTGGTTGGTTATTCCTTGAATATTCAACCTATGTGTCCATGCAGAAAGTCATTAAATAAAGTCACAAATTTTCTAAAATCTGAAATTTGGGTCAGGGGTCATTTCTCGGCCTAGGACGGTCCTTGAAACTTTTGAGCCCGATCGGACCAAATTTGGGCGGAGTAGGGGTCAAAATGTGTTTTTTGAAAAATGGATTTTCAAGATTTGGGCGATCTAGGCGAGTGGGTCTCATTTCCACTAAATTTTGGACGCTGAATCCAATGAAATGGGTCCCAGAACGATCGGCAACCCACTGGAAGAAGTTATGGGTCCAATTGGGTATATATTACCCATTTTTCAATGTGTTTTTGAGATTTCTGATACCTGGCGTGTGGGGATATCTTTCCACTAAATTTTGGATCCTGAATCGATTGGACTGGGTCCGGGACCCACCACACCAACTGTTTCCCCCATTTCCTCCATTTTGAAGAAATGAGTCTCCATGCGCCTGGTCCGAGGTTTTCCTGGGCGTTTCGAAGAAATGCAGATCTAGAAAGCGGTGTTTTCTAAATCAAAATAGTCGAATGTCCATCCACGTTCGCCGTCCACGCCTGTTTTGGAAGTAGAAAATTCTCTAAAATTGTGATATTTCGATCAGGGTTCCGTCTCTAGATCGGTAAATGGTGGGGGGCAGTAAGAGTCACAATGTGTTTTTTGAAAAACGGATTTTTCGGCGATATAGGGTGTG
>CM034006.1:25087350-25139607 GCA_019603395.1 Cyrtorhinus lividipennis
GGTGGTTGAGAGATCAGTTACCAACTTGGAATTCAACAACTTCATTCGGTAACCTGCATCTTTACCATAATTATCACTTTATGTATGTCGCGTACAGTCAGCCATGGTAAACTCTAGATAAGACATCCATAATGATGAAGAAACCACCACCACCAAAAACCCTCACATCTCACTTTATAACAGTTTTTGAATTTTTTTAACTGTATTGGTTTCGCTTATGAGTTTTGATTGTTTTTCATGTTTTTTGATTTTTTACTTCCTTCGCGATGCCTCCCAAAAGAAGTAGTGTAAAATAGTAATAATTTTTGTTAAAAAAGATGTTTTTAAACATCGATGTTTTTCAATCCGATACCCATCCATATTGTAGAGATATCCGATTCATTAAAGAATCGGCTTAAATTGTATCGATTTTTTCAATATTTTTTTAAAGAATCGATTATTTGGTTATATACTTAGTACTTCCTTGTCAGAAACTTCCAATGTCTTTACAAATCCAATTATCTACAAATTAATCGCGTAGTTTCCTCCAAATTACTAACTCGCTGTACTGCTAAAATTAAAATTGTGAAAAAACGGAATCCTAAATAATTTTTCATGAGGAATTCAATAATCACATTTACATTATAACTTAATTTTATTTTGTGATCTAAATAAATTATTGGTTGGTCTGTCATGTGATGGACAAGGTCATTAAATTGTTACTAACTTATTATAGAGGTATTTCCACTTCATCCCCTTTGCTGAGATGGTGTAAAATTAGGATATTGCATCAGACTTCAGTCGACATAAATTATAATTTTAAACTACCATACCTTTATAACAGATGAACTGGAATACTTTGTAAACTTTGCATTTTCTGAACAAAACCACCAAACACTGCTTAATCAGTGAGACTGAAGAGGTATTAGTGAATAAATATACAATTTTCAAACAGCACAAACGATAATACGATTCTGCATAATATTATCCACACCACCAGGTTTGTTTTATGTAGAAGCAGGGCTGCCATACATGAAGGTAAGCGACCATAGGGAAGGAAAGTGGTTGTATTCTCGACACTCCCCTTCAACCACTTCTCGTAGTACTGGACTCACATATGGGTACTGTCATGGGTACACAAGGCATATGACACCGCTGTCACTAAAGTTCTATGCTGCAATTTCTCCGATGGTGTACGCTGCAACTTTTCCGATGACACTGCAACTTCTCTAAAGATCTATGTTGCAACTGCTCCAAAGATCTCTGTTAAAACGACACTTTATCATTGTGGCTACAGTAGTTTGGGATGTTCTTACTGTCACATATATTCCTTTCAAATAAGAAAATCGGGATAATTCTCAAAATTTCAAATTTCCAATAAATCGATTAATTAATGGATTTAAAAGTATCGATACTAAAACATCGATTCTTGTGATAAATGAAACCTTTTGATATCAAAAATTTCAAGTTTGTTGTACATGTGCAGAATCGAATGCAGATTACGGTACAGAGTTTGTACTATCGGTATTTCCCACATTTAAATTGCCCTTTTTCATAATAAATTAGAAATATCCTTTTTCTAATTAATAGAATATATACGTACCTGGTCTAAAGTTTTGGTTGTGTACACTTGTACAAACTTACAGGTGAAATGAGGAACGCTTTCGAGTTCTGATCATCTTGCTTAATATAATCCCAGGTCAATAGATACCTACTTTATCGGCACTTACAAATCATTTCCCGTCACCGACAATGCAGTTCATGCAGCTCAGATTCCTCTCAACAAGTACGGTACTTCGTGGTAAGAAGAATTTTCGGAAATTTGTCATTCCGGAGAGGGCACTCAAATACAGAAGGAGCGGCAGCGAGCGAACCCAGACCCAGCTTTTGCTTACAGTGAGTCCTCAAGTTTGCGATCAAAATAGTATTAAAGCCTATTCGTTTGCAGCCTTTATTATGCACGATATTTATTTTAGGATTTGGACCGAGGGAACCGGGTTATAATGAAGAAGGCAAGTTAGTCTACGTCCCTGAAATGGAACCCCAATTGGTTGTTCCAGACTTGAAGGATTTCGAGGTAAAGTTCCATTTGAGTAAAATTAGAAAATTTGAGGATGTAGGCGAATATAAGGCTAAAAATTTTTGCAGGAAGCTAGAATAACAAAGGACGTTTCCTCCTAGCGCAGCACAACATATTTACTTCCTGTCGTCATTGAAAAATATCAGCTCACTCCTGAACCCCTGTTTTTCTTTACAGCTAAAGCCCTACGTCTCATATAGAGTGGCACAGGTTGTGCAATCCGAATTCACCACCGAAGACCTGTTTCTGGCCGTGTTTCAAGCAAGATTACCGAAGATCTAAAAAATGGTAAATTAGACGCTGACGGCAACCCAGTTGAGCCCAGCCCCGAAGAGTCCCTGACTCCGGACGAAGCCTGGACGAGGGCCAGGCAGACTGGGGCAGACGTGTTCTCGCAGAGGAGCAAGCGGGAGGAGGAAGAACTGTATGATCCGGATTACCTACCCCACTCGTGCTATTAGCTGATTACCGTATCTCCATTTTTGTTATTAGTAAGGTGCAATAGAGAATTAAACCGTGCGCTGGATGGTATTTTTCAGTTCCAGCGCACGTTGATTCCTGACCAGCGCATGGGACTTATATTCTTATTCGTTTAGGGGGCCGAAACACGGGTTTTTATGCTAACATTACTCATGCTGAGCTTCCTTTGACAAAATTCAACTGGAGTCTCCACATTCCGAGGGAAATGAGGGGAACAAGTGGGTGTGGCGGGTCCCAGACCCATGCCAAACAATTCAGATCCAAATTGGTGGAAAATGATACCCCACAGCCAGGGACCAGGAAATCTCCGAAATAGCATATGTTCAAAATGGGTAATATATACCAATTTGAACCCATACTTCTTTCAGGGGTGCGATCGTTCTGGGACCCATTTCATTGGATTCAGCGTCCAAAATTTAGTGAAAATGATAACCCACGCATAAGATCGCCCAAAATCTGAAAATCCATTTTTCAAAAACACATTTTGACCCCTACCCGCCAAATTTGGTCCGATGGCTGAAAAGTTCGAGGGCCGTCTGGGCCGGAACAGACCCCTGACCCAATTTCGATTTTAGAAAATTGTTACTAAACAAAACGGCGGACGGACATTGACCTTTTGGTTGGTTATTCCTCGAATAATGTTTTCATGATAATGGTCAACCTCTCCTCCGATTCGGCTCAAAATTTTTTCCTGGACGTTTCATGGTGTCTGGATCAAAAAAGGTCGATGTCCGTCCGCCGTTCTTGGTAGTAGACAATTTTCTAAAATCTGAATTTGGGTCAGGGGTCTGTTCCCGGCCGGAGGACGTCTCAAAACTTTTCATGCCGATCGGACAAAAATTGGGAGGGGGGGGGGTAGGGGTCAAAATGGTTTTTTGAAAAACGGATTCCGATTTTGGACGATATCTAGCCTAGGTGTCATTTTCATAAATTTGGACGCTGAACCAATGAACGGGTCCAGAACGATGGCACCCACGGAAGAAGTAATGGGTCAAATGGTATTTATTACCCATTTGAAGTGTTTTCGGGATTTCTGCTACTACGCGTGTGGGGTATAGTTTTCCACTAAATTTTGGACGCTGAGTCAATTAAATGGGTCCCAGAACGATCGGCACCCACTGGAACAAGTTGCACCTGTGGACTGGAACATCCAGTCACAACACATCTCTATTTTTTTCTTGAGTTACTTTCTTTTAGTTTAGTCCCTTCCATGGATTACTCGAAATTCAGATACATCTAACATGTCTAAAACTCACGACTCCATTCTATTTGGACTGATTCCCAGGATTTAAAGTGTGCATTTAAATTTCTTTTTGCAACATGGTTTTTGTGACTTTTTGAGAAGTAAGCATGTGGGGTATTATTTTCCACTTAATTTTGGACGCCCGATATTGAGATGGGTCCTGAACGATTGGCAACCCACTGGAGAGATTATGGGTCAAAATGGTTCTTATTACCCTTTTGAATGGTTTTGAGTTTCTGTACTAGTCTGTCATTTCTATATAGATATATGGTTGAAAGTATTCCTCAGTTTATTAAATAAGGCTATTATTCTCTGTTGGCATCAACTAAGCAGAAACTTTGCCATCGATCGCATTGTATTTTAGTTTGCGAAAATGTTTGTTGTTGGTATCCTAGAGTAACAACCCAAATATATTGATAACGATTTATATTCTTTGTTAATAATTTATTACAATGTTCACTTCAAATACACTCGTCTTGTTCCACATTACACAGTCACAACAAGCAAATTGCAGTTGGCGACATATTTTAACTGGCACAGGCAAATTTATAAACCAAAGCATGCTATATTGGACTCCAAACTGACTGAACTGCGCAGCGTTCCCGGGTCACTTTTAGGTTGTACACACAACGAAATGCGCACAATCATGTGCGTTGTCCTGTGAGGGGTTTCCCGACGGGAAGCACTTACGTTAAGTGTATGGAGCAGTTCACACAACGAACGAGGCTCCCCGACGTGCGGGGAATTTAACGGGGTGCCGCGGACGAGGGCTCACTGTAGCCGGCCCATCGGTGTTTCCCGGCCTACGGTCTAGAGTCCATGTTTGCTTATGGAAGGGTACACACGTACGGTAAGTTCCCGTCATGATGTAGTCCCACTCCTTCGATTTCTAGGAATACGGAAATTCCCGGCCTACGTGTGTACTGCAATGACGTGAAACTGTGTTCACGACACAGACAATTTGTCGTTCGTGTGTGTAACAAGCCTTATACTGGCTGCCTTGGCAAGAACCTTCTTGAACCTCCCTGGTTCTGGGAACTCAATGTGTTGTCTAGAGCGAACATTCGAGAGCGACCCTTACCCCTTCACAGGTCGTTGACCCTGCATTGCCGGCCACCCAGGAGACTGGCACAGGTGCTCACAACAATATATAATCTTTGAATAATCAACTCAAAATGTGTTTTCAATAAGTCGATTTTTGGGAGGGATCTGGGCTTGTGGGGTATTATTTTCCACTAAATTTTGAACGCTGAATCCAATGAGACGGGTCCCGGAACGATTGCCGCCCCCTGGATGACGTTATGGACGCTAAATCCTTTTTTAAATTAGTCTCCATGCGCCTGGTCCGAGAAAAACCAACTCCTGTGTATGAATTTGCAGCGAATTTAATCAGAAGATATCGTATCATCAATTTCCCTGATGGTTGTTTTTGTAAAGGGAATACAGAATTGAGTTCTACTCTCATGTGATTTCTATGATCCTTTTAATTTTTACTTGTTAGTCGTCTCTATTTCACTACGTCTCTGCTTACCTAATGAATTGAGTTCCAAAACTGACAATAACTAACTCCCCCTTGAGGATCATCAGCTCGTTAGGATAATGATCGAAGCGTGATTGAGAATTTATTGCACGCTTTACATCGCCAATTTTTAGGTATCCGCTTAGGATGGTGAATTGATACTGAACTGTGGTGTTTAGCCCTTATTGGCGATCTTAGTGAAGGATCCCTACCTTGGTCCATTGTGATGCTGATAGTAACTAAACCTGGATATACTTCCGTTTTGCCTGTAGGAAGACAAATGGCGGCTAACGAACTTCAACTACTATTCAATTTCACCTCAGGATTACTTTGAAAGAGCCAGCAAAGAAAACGCCTTTCGAGGTAAATACCATTTACTAAGAGAGTATGACAACAAAGATAATTTACATTATATCCAACTTGTGTAAAAACAATATTTTCCTACTTGTTCTTCCTTCAGAATAGTAAATAGATCACATCAGGCAGAAGTAACATAGTAAAGAAGTACTTGAAAAGAGTTTTTTTCTTGTTTATTAGAGAAGAATTCATATTTTTATCATAGCTTGTTAATTTTTATATCGGTGAGTGTTAATTACAGGAAGATGCGTAGTAAGAAAGAAGCTGTCGTGTATTGCAATATTTCGTAGAAAATATCAATACTTGTCCTAGAAAACGGTTTTTACGGCCTAACAACAGATGGAAAGTGTAATCAACATTTGAAAGAGGATCTCTGTACAGTCTGCAAGGAGTCACAATCCGTTTTTCTGCAAAATACGACGAGAACGAATTAGGTTCTCCGTACAGACGTTCAATACAACTCATAACGTCTTAATGTTAGTACTGTACATGACCGCAGGTTCAGAAAAGAAATCAAAGGAAAAATTCATTTTACAATCTAAGATTCTTCTATATAAATAACGATTATCATTGAACTCAACAATTTCAACAAAAAATAATATTTTCATGAAGGTATATACATAATCTTTACATTTACTTTCTATTTTTTTGCTCAACCGATCGGCACTTGCCCGAACATTGCAGTCAAATGTACATTTGCTTGGCAGAAAGGTCACTCAAACCGAGCTTTTGTGAGAGGTTTGGCACAATGAAAGATCAAAAATAGTCTCAAGAGGCATTGATCGATGGGATTTTCAATTGGGGACGCTGTTTCATCTATGATACGAGGTCGATCAAATTTAAACGAACGTTATAAACGTCGTACTAAATATTTAAAACACCGAAACGCTATTGGTAAGACAAACTAGTGTTTTTTTTAGTTAAATTTCCCGAATTTTCCATGTTCCTTGATTGAAACTAGGTATGACCGTTACTCCGTTTGACCCAAGCTACTATATATACAATTAAGGAAATAAATCATAAGAACATAATTTCTTCTCCAGTCAAAATGGTTTGATTGAAGTTCGAACAACCACTAGGATTCCACCGATATTAAAAATAATAATTAAGTACTCTGTGGGGATCAATTCGTGGATCGAGTAGTTTCAAAAGATAGTGAAGAATCGTATTCAGATTATGCCTATCGTAGAACGTCGTTCTAGACGTTGGGGGAACAGGTTCTGCTTAACTCGATCATTTAGATCGATTTTACGAACATTGGAAAAATTCTGATGAACAAGGTCCCTACTTTTAGGTTTCTGATTAAATCTCGCCGCTGAATACATCTCATGGGCTCTTGGTTTAGTCAAGAGGATCACTACGGTTTAAACTAATGGCACCTGACCCGGTTTATCTTCCCAGCTAATACGAGAAACATATTCGCCAAATAAACTCAACAGGTAATTCCCGGTATGAGACGTATCCTATAGGAAAGGAATCAAACGTGAAGTTTTATTCTATTATTTTTTTTAATTTTTACAAAAATAGAATCGCCCTAGCGCAGGAATATCAATAAAATATCCTACCTCACCTACTGCTCCTATGAATCAAACCAATAGGTGCCTCTAAAATTAGTAGAAAATAAAATCTTCAGAAGAATGATACTGAAGCGGAAATACTTCTACGATATCTTATTGTGGCTCTTCAGAAAATAATACTTAAAATATTCACCTAAATTTATTTCAATTTCAATGGTTGAGCAAACGTAACAAGGTAAAATATTGAAGTCGCACCATTTAAAATGAAGCATGCGGTTTCAGGTGGTTCCACATCAAACGGTTATTTCAGTATTCAGCATTCGCTCTCTTGACAGCACATAACAAATAATTTCACTTTCGTTCAGGAAAACATCACGAAACGTTATAATAAGGGTATTCGATTTGGCACTAAGGCATGATAACTACCACGACTCTTCTCTAGGGTTTTATCGATTAAAATCTTTTTCTTTTCATACAACTGATTTAGTGCTCGCCTCGTGTATGTTTTATGGTGTAAAAAACATTCACATTGGCGTTGACGGAGGCAGGAAGTGGATTGAACGATTTTCTACGCTGGACTGGGATGTTCCAGAGGATTGTTCCGAATTGATAACAAAAAGGACTAGAGAACGAGACGAAGAGCGTTCACTTATTTACATGATTTCCGTTAGCTTAATTTTTCTTGTTCATTATTTTCTTAATAAGGGGAATAGCTGGCGACCAATCTCGACTAGCTAGACCAGTTTCCGCTCGGCTCATTCCGCTTCACCTAAAACAAAAAAGATCACGGAATTGTTAGCAGTTAGTTGAATGATAAATTTATGGTACCGATGACTGGCAAGAGCAGGCTGATTCAGTAGGTCCAATGAGGGTTGTTAAAAAATCTCCAAATCTCCGTCTAAGAGAAACCTTGAGGACTTATCATAATGTGAGGATCCAAGTCCTGCTGCTTCGTTGGCCAGCTCGCGTCCACCGCTGGACAGGGTGAGGTCTGCTAGGTACTTGGGGGTTGTGATGACGAGGATTTGAGATGGGATTCACACGTGTTAACTGTGGTGTCGAAAATCCGGAAATATATTCACATTTTTTACTGCCTAAGACTCTTACTGCTTTCTCTCAACAACCTGATTTTAATTTATGAGGCATTAGACCAAAGCAAAGTTTTGGCATTCTCGTATGGGGCTCGGCTCTACCTAAAATTATGTACCCCCTGGTAATTGTTCAGAAAACCATTCTAAAGGTCATTTTAAGAAAACCCCGTCGTTTCAGTTGTACCTGAAAGTAGCCCTCTGTTTTGGTTGATTATTCAAGGAATAACCAATAATATTCAAGGAATGTTTTCATGCAAAAGGTCAACCTCTCCGATTCGGCTCAAAATTTTTTTCTGGACGTTTCAAGGTGTCTAGATCAAAAAAGGTCAATGTCGTCCGGCGTACACCGTACGCCGTCCGCGCCGTTCTGGTAGTAGAAAATTTTCTAAAAATCTGATATTTGGGTCAGGGGTCTGTTCCCGGCCTAGGACGGTCCTCGAAACTTTTCAGCCCGATCGGACCAAATTTGGGCGGGGTAGGGGTCAAAATGTGTTTTTTTGAAAAATTGATTTTTGCGATTTTTGGCGATCTAGGCAAGTGGGGTATCATTTTCCACTAAATTTTGGATCCTGAATCGATTGGAATGGGTCTGGGACCCACCAAACCGACTGTTTCCCCCAATTTCCACATGTTGAAGAAATGAGTCTCCATGCGCCTGGTCCAAGAAATAACCAACCCGTCTGTAAGAATTTTTACATACCACTTGTGGTCCTCATTAGGATCACAATTTTCGCTGATACCTTAGTGTTTTTTTTTTTTTTAAATGTATTCTGTTAACACTACATTTTGTCATTAGTTGCCATCTGAATATTTTTCTAGTAAATTTAAGAGAAATTAATTTTACCTGAGTTACATGGTGGAATGTTAACGCATTTTACTCGTATAAGCATACCTGTGCCTCACAATACTTGCAACTTGTGCAAAACTAACATTTTATTTATATTTTTATAGCCAACGACTTTAGATTAAATGTTACCTCTTTGTTGAATTTATCACGTGTTCTTTCGAGATCAGCTCCATTTCCATTTATTTAGCAAGTGTAGGAGGAGGTTTTTTGTTGGTTATTCCTTGAAGAATCTCTCTGAGGGTAGTGGGGTATCATTTTTGACTAAATATTGGACGCTGAATTCAATGAAACGGGGATTCAGTAGTTCCCAACTTGGAACGATTGGTGCCCTTTGGATGAGGTTATGGGTCAAAATGGGTATCTACCTACCCATTTCAAATGTTTTTTTTTCGAAATTTCTGGTGCGGAACTGAAGCCTCCCTCGGATTTCTCCCGAAATGTGTAAAAAATAAAAAATAGAATAAAAATTCTTGGCTCAATTTAACCGGCCCCGACACCCTCTTATCTAGCCCATATGTGTAGTCCCCATATTACTTCACTAAACAATGTAGCTCATCTGTCTTTCGCACCCCATCATTGTAAATAATTAGATTCAGGTTTACATAGGTGGATAATGTTATGATCAGCTATACACTACTCACACCGCACGGAGCTTGTCTTTTTGTGTTTAGGTATTTCTTACCCGCGTACGGTTCTTCATTTTAATCTTTATCGCTTACTTCTATATTGTATTTTACATTATCCTTCATTTCTTGATTCTTCCTTGGTTTGTTCTGTGAAGAACCAATGTTTTTATTTATTTATTTATTTGTTTTTAGATGCAATGTATTGTGCATGAAGGATTGAGGAATAAACTTTCATTTCATTCATTCAGGTAGTATTAGCAATGCTTAAGTTTTAAAAATAATCAAAGGTAATTGGACATGAATTAACAATAAAGTAGGTACTCGTAAAATTTGGGGGAGCACTAATGGCATTTAGTAAAAATTGGGTGTTGAAAAATGTAATTATATTACCTTGAGAACTGTCGGTCTATCTTATCAATCATTTCTTATCAATTATCAATCAATCTTTCAGCCTTAATACTTTGAGCTATGGCTGAAAGAACCACCCTGCAGGCAGTTTAGTGACGTACCAAATCAAAATGAAATGGAATTATCAAAATAAAAAAATGGATACAACGAAAACTTACAAGTATTCCTCATACGGACTTCACCCACGACGCTGGAACCCATTGAGGCTCTCGTTCCAGGATGTTGATTTCATTGAGGAGCTGAATGTAGGCACGCTCTGTGTCGTTATTATTGATGATCATATCAAAATAATGACCGTATTTATCTTCCATCTCTCGAGCCTTCTCGATGATATCTTTCAACTCCTCTTCCTGCAGATGAAAATGCCGGATCGTTGAGCGTTAAATTTCAGAAATAAAAATATATCCTAAGGACGGTAGGTATACTCGTATTAAATCTAGTCGAAACAAAAGAAAACCTAGTAAAATCGACGATAATGGCCATCCAATCTTCCATCAATAATTTGTCAAAGGATGAAAGCCATCGATTTTCATTGGTCAATTTCTCCGGATTCGGCCCAAAATTTTTTTTTGGACGTTTCAAGGTGTCTAGATCAGAATAAGCAAATGTCCGTCCGCCGTCCACGTCGACTTTGGTAGTAGAAATTATTTTAAAAAATCTAAAATTTTGGTCAGGGGTCCGTTCATGGCTCTAGTTGGTCCTCGAAACTTTTCAACCCGATCGGACCAAATTTGGGTGGGGTAGGGGTCAAAATGTGTTTTTTTGAAAAATAAATTTTCGAGATTTTGGGCGATCTAGGCAAGAGGGGTATCATTTTCCACTAAATTTTGGGCGCTGAATCCAATGAGATGGTTCCCGGAACAATTGGTGCCCTCTGGATGAGGTTATGGGCCAAAATGGGGACCTATCTACCCATTTCGAATGTTTCTTCGAGATTTCTGTAACCAACGCGTGTGGGGTATCATTTTCCACTAAATTGTAGACCCTCAATCGATTGGAATGGGTCCGGGACCCGCTACACACACTATTTCCAATTTTTATTGTAGTTATAACTCCAAAACACTCACTTTGTACGTTTCTCCATTGCGTATTTTCTTCTGTCGAAGCTTTTCCAACGAAGGAGGTGCTACGAAGACAACGTACGGTTTCAAATCGGAGTTCCTCAAGATTTTAAGCGATTGAGGGTGAAGGTTAAGGACGCAAATGCGACCAGCATTCACTACTGAGCGAATGGCATCCAACGACGTGCCATAGTAAGCCTTTTCGTACTCCCCGTGCTCGACGAATTTCCTAGCCAAGATATCCGCTTCGAATTGAGCTCGTGTTATAAAATGATAATCTTGACCATCGACTTCTCCATCTTTGCGGGCTCTGCTCGTGTCTGGAAATAAATAAAAGGGTAAAAGTCACTAATTTTTCAACGAAAAGAGGATTGCATTATTGTCCACCCTTCCGCGGCGCCCTTTCCTCCCTTTGGAGAATGGACGTCGAGGACGCAGCGCTGTTTTCTATTCAATTAAATGCTGTGATTTCCCATTAATACATCAGAAAATTCTCAAAATACAAAGAACATAATGTAAAGAACGGATAGATCTAATTCCACAACAATTATTGAACCTAAAATATTTATTTAGTTGTGTTAAAGATACTGTTTGATTAGTGCCTCTATCCAGCCTTAGAGGATGAATTGTACAAAACTCGGACTATGGATGCCACAGCGCTGTTGCGAGCTGCCTGGAAATCTTCTATTAATATAGATGTAGGACACCACGTTCGACTATAGCCTCGAAGTAATTCAGAGTTTTAATTTATCATATTTTTCTGCTAAAATGTCAACGTTCCCGCCAAGTTTTGATGGTCATTTCTTGAAAAATCTCTCCAATTCGGCCCAATTTTTTTTTTTTTTTTTTTTGGACGTTCCAAGGAGTCTAGATTAAAATTAGCGATCTTCGTCCGCCGTCCACACCGACTTTGGTACTAGAAATTTTTCTAAAAATCTGAAATTGTGGTCATGACTCTAGTTTGTCCTCCAACATGTCAACCCATTCGGACCAAATTTGGGTGGGGTAGGACTCAAAATGTGAATTTCGAAAAACGGATTTTCGGCGATCTAGTGGCGTGGGGTATTATTTTTCACTGAATTTTGGACGCTGAATCCAATGAGACGGGTCCCAGAAGAATTGGCGCCCTCTGGATGAGGTTACGAGCCATAAAGGGTACCTATCTACCCATTTTGAATATGTGTTTTCGAGATCTCTGGTACCTAGGCATGTGGGGTATCATTTTCCACTATATTTTGGACCCTGAATCGATTGGAATGGGTCCGGGACCCGCAACACCCACTGTTTCCCCTCATTTTCCTCATGTTGAAGAAATGAGTCTCCATGCGCCTGGTTCGAGGAATAACCAACCCGTGTGTAAGAATTTGCAGGGTTTTTCATTACCAGATTGCAGCTGAATGATGAAAACATTTAATTGGTTCCAAAATTTCCATAAATTATTTTATGCCATTTTTATGTTGGCCTTCATTCCAATTAGGTTTTTTAGCCGTTGTTGAGCCAATCAGATAGCAGATCACTGTGAGGATAGTCCATTGGAAGTACACCAGGAAGGGAGAGGCCCTCCACCACCAGGGAGAGGGAAGGCACTGCAGAAAGTGGGAAATGGTGTCATTTTGACCCACCAAATCCATTCTAGGGTTAAGATACTTGTCATTCTTACGTGGTATAGCAGCAGCGAATCTGTCGGAGTCCTCCATCAACCTCTGCCGCAATTCGTGGCGGCCGATGTTCGGCGGACCAATAAGAACGATCGGTCGCTTGTGGTTGGCCCTCGGATAATAGAGCGCCACCTCATCGTAAGTCAAGATCTCGTCCTCGTATTCTGCAAAATGATTCGCGTTAAAAATAATGAACAAATGATCGTCGTTCCCATATAAAGCATGAATATGAATATGCTATAAGGTAGGGATGGGACATCGATGTCCAATGTTCGCAAAACATCGATGTTTTCCGCTCGATATTCGATGTTGAACATCGATGGTGAAAAGGGTCGGCTATCGATGTTACGCCCCATTGATGTGATCGATATTATCGATGTTACATTACCTACCTAGAGAATATATGATGCGCACCAGATTTATTATGAATAAATAATATTAATGTAAACAAAAAAGGCCTTGCTTCTTCAATCCTCCCTCAGCCTAATCATGCCAAACCCTCTCTCTTGTCTATCGATTGTTACTATCGAGGCCATACATGTAAAATCCACCTGTAACCTCCTTCCTCAATGTGTGCCATGTTGTGTTTGACCTGTTTCTCAAAGCTCATGTAGGTAGGTACTGATTGAAGGACAAAAAGTAAGATTTTGAAAACATGGATTCTCGGATTAACTACCTACTAATTAGGTAACCTGCAGTCTTGTTCCTTCATCTAGTTAATTTTATTACACTTTATTGTAAATAGCGCTGTTGATGAATTTCAATTATTTTTTAAATCGAATATGTCCAAAAATAGGAAAGTATATCAAACATCGATGTTTCGGGCTTTCAACCCAAAAAACATCGATGGTTGAATGGGCTGTTTCACAACATCGATGTCATGCTAACGATATTGACATCGATATTTTTGTTTCGATGTCCCATCCCTACTATTAAGGAGAACAACTAATGAAGTCACCTTCGTTGGCACTGGCGTAAATTGGGTATCCACTCTCACTGTAGGATTTTTTCTTCTTCTTCTTCGTATTCTTCTTCGCGCAAAGAAAAGTGCCTGCTTTTCTAGATTTTTCCCTAGTCAATTTGTCTCCCGTTATCGTCGACTGTTTCATAGATTCCCTCCTGAAAGAAGACGAAATGTATCAACAACGATCTCAAGTATGAATGATGATGAATAATACTGTATTTAGTGTTAAACACATTACAGGTGAGTAGCATCGAGCATTCATTATACTTCGCATAAATTAAGAGATATTATTTTTTGTTCCTTCGTATCCTATGTTAATGTCATTGTTACAAGTAATATCAGTATAATAAAAACAAAAACATAAATAAGCAAAAACAAAAACAATGTGATCAAGGGATTTTGGTTGATTATTCAAAGAATAACCATGTTTTCATACAAAAAGTCAACCTCTCCGATTGGGCTCAAATTTGTTATCTGGACGTTTCATGATGTCTAGATCAAAAAAATCCTACAAATTCTTACACACGGGTTGGTTATTCCTCGAATGGGGGAAACGGTGGATGTGGCGGGTCCCGGACCCATTCCAATCGATTCAGGATTTAAAATTTTGTGGAAGATGATACCCCACACGTCTAGGTACCAGAAATCTCGAAACACATATTCACAAAATGGGTAATATATACCCAATTTGACTCATAACTTCTTCTAGTGGGTGCCAATCGTTCTGCAACCCATTTCATTGGATTCAGCGTCCAACATTTAGTGGAAGATGATACCCCACTCGCCCAAAATCTCGAAAATCCATTTTTCAAAAAACACATTGTGACCCCGACCCCGCCCAAACGCCGTTTTTGGTAGTAGAAATATTTCTAAAAATCTGAAATTTGGGTCAGGGGTCTGAAACCGGCCTAGGACGGTCCTCCAAACTTTTCAGCCCGATCGGACCAAATTTGGGTGGAATAGGGGTAAAAATGTATTTTTTGAAAAATGAATTTTCGAGATTTCGGTAGATCTAAGCGAGTGGGTTATCATTTTCCAATAAATTTTGGACGCTGAATCCATTGGAATGGGTCCCAGAACGATCGGCACCCACAGGAAGAAGTTATGGGTCAAATTGGGTATATATTATACTACCCATTTTGAATATGTGTTTATGAGATTTCTAGAACCTAGGTGTATGGGGTATCATTTTCCGCTAAATCATGGACGCTGAATCCAATGAAGTGGAATTGGATTCAGCACGCCAAAAAATGTAGGAATTCGTTGAGAAACCATCAACGCTAATTATTTTTTTCTAAAAACAACCATATGCCCGGGCCAACAGCTGAATGGACGCAGGTGCCAGGTAGTACATCTGACCTGGCCCCCACCCCGCATCAAGGTCAAGCTCCCATAACGGTTCTCCTCCACCCAACTGTGCAGCTCACACCTGTGGAGGGTCATTTACAAATCAGTTTTCCCTGTGGAAGCCTCATTCCCTGCAGTTTAACTAAGATTTCTAGTGAAGACACCCATGGTGATTGATGCTATCTTCATTGGACTCTCCTAAGAACCTAAATTCTTGAGGTAATGTGATCAGAAGTTACATTTGTTTATTCATTTCACATCTTAAAGTTGGGTCCACATCTGACGTAAATTCTTGTGTCGTACGACGCAAGGATGCGGTGCACAAACTTGTGTCGCAAAATGAAAGATGGAACAACGTAAATTATTGCGTCATGCGTTGTGCGTCGATGCTCAGTCTGTACGTGGCATCGCTTGAAGGCTTTGTGCGAGTAATTTAAATATGGAATTGAGTAAGGAGGATGTAATTCTATGCATCCAAGAATATGAAAAACGTGCTATACTGTGGGATGCTTCTCATAAAGATTATTTTAATTAAAAAAAAGTACGGAGTACAGGAGACATTCGTAAGAAGTTTCGAAAATGACCAGTACTGTCATCCAGGGATAAGAAGGTCCCTAAGGGACCTTAGGTGGGTCCACATCTGACGTAAATTTTTGTGTTGCGTGGCATTCGGCGAAATTTCTTGCGACGAACACGATTTGCGTCTAGTGTAGACGTGTTGCGTCGCAAGATTTGCACACACAAAAATTCGTCACGTACAACGCACGCTATCCGTCGGTTGTCGGTTTTTCAACGAACATCAAAGGATTTGCGACGCATAGTTATGTGTATGTGGACGTACTATCTGCCCTCACGCACAAGGTTGTGAAGGAAATTTACTGTTTGTCTCGTGTAGTCTTTTCCGTGCTCTGTGTTGCGTGTTCATTGTACTTTTTGTGTGTGTACTACAACCAATGGCTGAATTAGAGTTGAAGAAAAAATGTGCAGCTTTTATAATTATGGATCACCTCATTGCCAAAAAAGAAGAGTAAACAAAGGAGACGTTGTTGGGTGAAGAATCTATATCTAAATAGAAATGAGTATGGTGGAAACCATTTACTAAATATATTATCCCTGGATGACAGTACTGGTCATTTTCGAAACTTCTTACGAATGTTTCCTGCTGACTTTGAAGCCCTAATAACTTTGATTGGACCGAAAATTGCCAAACAAGACACACACTTTCGGGAGTGCATAACAGTGAAAGAAAAATTAGCTGTCACTTTACGCTTTTTGGCTAGTGGTGATTCATATTGAATATTGAAACACTTTCCAATTTCCACCCATGCATCGTACTTTTTTTTTATTAAAATAATCTTTATGAGAAGCATCCCACAGTATAGCACGTTTTTCATATTCTTGGATGCATAGAATTACATCCTCCTTACTCAATTCCATATTTAAATTACTCGCACAAAGCCTTCAAGCGATGCCACATACAGACTGAGCATCGACGCACAACGCATGACGCAATAATTTACGTTGTTCCATCATTCGTTTTGCGACACATGTTTGTGCGCCGCATCCTTGCGACGTACGACACAAGAATTTACGTCAGATGTGGACCCACCTTTATATTAAATGCTGATCAATTTAGAACATAAGAGGGTTGTATTCTGTTTTATTTAGACTGGAGTTCTGAAGCCAAGACCAAGTCAAAATCGACCCTTCTGGCATTATGGAGGAAAGGAGAAGCAGGAGAATGTCCACAACCGCAAAACCATACACCTGTTATCATTGTGACTACAGAGCAACAAGTAAACGGATCATAGAAGTCCACATGTTCACTCACACAGGCGACAAACCATATGCTTGTGATCAGTGTGACTACAGAGCTTCACGAGCAGAAAATCTGAAAAGCCACATGAGAACTCACACAGGTGCCAAACCATATGCTTGTGATCAGTGTGAGTACAGAGCTGCACATGCAGGGAATCTGAAAAGCCACTTGAGAACTCACACAGGTGCAAAACCATATGCTTGTGACCAATGTGACTACAGGGCTGTACAGGCAGTGAACCTAAGAAGCCACATGAGTACTCACACAGGTGCCAAACCATATGCTTGTGATCAGTGTGACTACAGAGCTTCACGAGCAGAAAATCTGAAAAGCCACATGAGAACTCACACAGGTGCCAAACCATATGCTTGTGATCAGTGTGAGTACAGAGCTGCACATGCAGGGAATCTGAAAAGCCACTTGAGAACTCACACAGGTGCCAAACCATATGCTTGTGATCAGTGTGACTACAGAGCTGCACAGGCAGGGACTCTGAAAAAGCACTTGAGAACTCACACAGGTGCCAAACCATATGCTTGTGACCAATGTGACTACAGGGCTGTACAGGCAGTGAACCTAAGAAGCCACATGAGTACTCACACAGGTGCCAAACCATATGCTTGTGACCAGTGTGCATACAGAGCTGCAAATCCAAGGAACCTGAAAAGCCACATGAGTACTCACACAGGCGCCAAACCATATGCTTGTGACCAGTGTGAGTACAGAGCTGCAAATCCAAGGAACCTGAAAAGCCACATGAGTACTCACACAGGCGCCAAACCATATGCTTGTGACCAGTGTGAGTACAGAGCTGCACAGGCAGGGACTCTGAGAACCCACATGAGTACTCACACAGGCGCCAAGCCATATGCTTGTGACCAGTGTGACTACAGAGCTGCACATGCAGGGAACCTGAGAACCCACATGAGTACTCACACAGGCGCCAAGCCATATGCTTGTGACCAGTGTGACTACAGAGCTGCACATGCAGGGAACCTGAGAAGGCACATGAGAACACACATTAGCCTATGAAGTGTGCATATGATCAGGGCAAGTACAGAGTAACAAGGACTTATTTTGAACACATATATAATTTATGGACATTCCATCCATATTTATTAAGACTTTGTATATTGTTTTAATGTTTTCATTGGATAATTATATTTTACTTTAGAATATGATACAATGGTGGTGGCTTATGAAATAAATCTTTCTCAGGGGAATCTGACTTTTGCTTCACACTCCCAGTCTTGATCTGAACATCATGGCATCATTTTGTTGGTGTGGTTTGGTGTCATGTACATTTTTACATGACTGCATATGGTGGCTCATTGCTTATCAGAATGCAATCCAGCCTTGAAAAAGCGCTGTAGAAATGCTGATGATTTTTGGATTAATCAATAAAAAGAAAATCGTTCAAACACAGTTGGATGTGTGGAACTGTGATGTATAACAATCAGATAAAAACCGGTTAGGTTTATTAAGTTTATTACTCAGCTGATTTTGGTTGGTTATTCCTTGAATAATCAACCTATGTTTTCATGCAAAGAGTCAACCTCTCCGATTCAGCTCAAAATTTTTTTCTGGACATTTCATGGTGTCTAGATCTAAAAAGTCAAATGTCTGTCTGCGCCGTTTTCGGTAGTAGAAAATTTTCTAAAAATCTGAAATTTGGGTAGGGGTCAAAATGTGTTTTTTGAAAAATTGATTTTCGAGATTTTGGGCGATGTAGGCGAGTTGGGTACCATTTTCCACTAAATTTTGGACGCTGAATCGATTGAAATGGGACTCAGAACGATTGGCACCCCCTGGAAGAAGTTATGGGTCAAATTGGGTATATATTACCCATTATGAATATGTGTTTTCGATATTTCTGGTATCTGGGCGTGTGGGGTATCATTTTCCACTAAATATTCGATCCTGAATCGATTGGAATGGGTCTGGGACCCGCCACACCCACTGTTTTCCCCATGTTGGAGAAATGAGTTTCAATGCGGAATAACCAACCCGTGTGAAAGAATTTGCAGCGTTTTGAATGTGCGTTTTTCAGATTTTCCAGGTAACCAACGTTAAACTTCATTATCACTTTAAAAGGGTCATGGTTGGCAATAATCTTCCAATTGTAATCCTGAACATTTGAGATTCATCAGGCTACCGTTTCTCGTTGCATGTTTTTCAGTGTACTTCATCTTCAAAGGCGTTTTCCATCTGACTTCTTCGATTAAGTCAAGTTTACTTTTAGTTAATAATTGAAGTTCCTCTGCTGGCTGTTCCAACCTGAGGTCCAAGGTGAATCTCTTTTTGTTGGCCTGGTAAGCCTCATCCAGTAAGCCAGGTGAGGATGATCCAATATGTAAGTTGATCCTTGGCTTAGCCAGGATGGGTGCTTTGATATGAAACTTTTTCTGCTTTCTAGAAGAGCTCGTTTCTCGAATCGCTTGTTGTTCTCGCAATGTATGGGGTTGTCTTTGAATTTGGGAAGAGTCCCTGGCAGAAGCCTCATTGTTTATTCCCCGGGTTAGTTTTTCGAAGTTGGCCATCTCAAATTCTGAGCTCCTCCGATCTACCACCAGACAGTCATAAGAACGAGACGCCTCCTTTCCAGCTGCCATCGCTCTACATTTAAGTAAAATTTTCCTGATTTGGTGAACTTCCCGCGAAAATATTCAGATACAAAGATATTTTCCCCTCTGGGAGCGTTCCTTTTTGAGAAAAATTTCTCTCTAGTTCTTTCCGTCAAATTTAACCATAATCAGTGGCTCTCAAATGTCCCTTCGTCCCAGAATTTTCGAGAAAAGAATGTCCTCAGGTTTGACTTCAAGATCGATAGACTCAAAGAATTGTATGAGTGAAGTTCCGTTCTGAGGGAATAAGGGTTATCAACTGATATGCCTTTGATTGTACATTTACGACGATTTAGCTCGCGAGTAAGGTTTCTCACTGTTCTTTTTATTTCAGTCACCAAGCTCTTAAGAAGCTCTTTTGTCTCCTGATCCATTCTATGTAAGAAATGTGCTAGCGAAAAGAAAGTTCGTCTTCTCTACAGGGCTCTTGGGGTACACCCGTGCAATTCTATCGCCCACTAATCTGTTATCCCTAATCAGTAATCTGTTATCTGGCCAGCAAGTCGGAAGGCCCACCTACCATCTGCTCCTCTTTGGCGAAATATGTACAAATAATAATTGAAAATCATTTTTCAATATCACAGGCAGATGAGCCGGCACCGATACTCCAATACTGACACTTTTTTGGCACAAGTTTCCTTCTACCACTCACATCAAAATTCAAAGAATCACGGAGCCGATGTTTACTGTATTAACGATCTCAAGTAAGAAGGTTCTTTCAAGAATCGTCAACATCAATTTTATTATCGAAATGATTAATTTAGGTACTCACTGGTGTTGGAAGGATTTGCTAGGTATGAGCCCGGCTAGCGTTTGGTCCTCTTCGCCTTCTCGATAGGCTTGCCACCAGTTGGGGTCATCTTGGGATATGACATGAAGGATGTCCCCTTTTTGGAAGCTGATGCCCAACTCTCGGCAAGGAATGTACAGATCGTCTTCAGGGTCGTAGTCGAAGTTTGCCTTCATGTGCATCTGAAATAAGGGACGAAACGATAAATTCATGATTTTTGTTAGTTTGATAAATTAAGAATGTTTCAGGTTTTATAAAATCGCTGATACAAGAAAGGCTCATCGAACAATTTCAGGAGTATTCTTGCTGTTGAAAGGCTTCATGCTATCAGGCTTGTTAACTCCAAACTTCAAGATTAAGGCCATTCTAGGCAGTAAAAATGACAATTACACGCTTGAATGTACACAAGCTTGGATTATTGCTCCCTGAACCCTCTTCAGGCAGTTTCCTGGACGATCCACACACTTCTTTCGTCCGACAGGTCGTGTCCCCTGCTGATTGACCATTTCCATGTGAAGAATTTCCAAGGATAAGAAATCTTTATTTTCTGAAGACACAAACCAAATGACACTGTTCGGAACTAGTCCAACTAAGCTCGATATAAGAAAAAATTACCCGGAATGAATTTCTTGAAAAATGATTTTTTTGTTCGCTCTCATTTATAAGATTTTAGAAGTAAGGGGGGGGGGGATTCATGGGACACCCAGTATAATGAGCACGAAATAACGACCGACCTTAAAATAACTCATTCACCCCTGTGATAGAATTTGCAGCGTTTTATGATCTAGTCACCTCAAAACGCAAACTGTAAAATTTTGGGGAAAAATGAGAGGTTGACCTCCTGCATGAAAACATGGGTTGGTTATACAGGGAATAACCAACCAAGACGGCGAGAGAAGAAAAGAGGCGGAGAGAACGGCGGTGGCTGAGGGAACGCGGAATCGGGTCAAAGAGAAGAAAAGGGGCGGAGAGGTGGCTGAGGGAACGCGGGATCGGGTCAAAGAGAAGAAAAGAGGCGGAGAGGTGGCTGAGGGAAACGCGGGATCGGGTCAAAGAGAAGAAAAGAGGCGGAGAGGTGGCTGAGGGAAACGCGGGATCGGGTCAAAGAGAAGAAAAGAGGCTGTGAGACCGAATTCTGGCCGTCCGGGAAAAAAGGAGAACATCGGGAGTGCTGACTTCAGCAGATCCGAACCGCGGGAAGTGCCACCGTCTCCCACCTCCGGTGAAGAATCCGATCCCCACCATTGCGCCGGAAAATCAAAAGTTCCTGAAAAACCTCCGGCGGATTTTTGAGGTTTCTCGTCGACATCGTCCCGGAATCAGCAGAGCTCCTGGCCTGAGCACTGTCCTGCGCTGAGACCCAGCCACCTCAACGCAGCCCGAACCACTCCAAGGTACCAGTGCATTCGGCATATGTAAAGTCATATCAAACTCCCGACAAGTTAATAAACCTGTTTTATTCTTATGGTTTTGATTTGTGCGAACCTGGACTCCTTTTGGTGTTGCAGGGTTTTTAAAACTTTTATCGGGGCTTAAAAATTTCGGGGATTCTGGATAAGTCCCGTCCTGACTGGCCTATGATAGCTTGGCCAGTCCTAGGGAAAAATAACAGTGAGCTTTGGGATGTCTTGTCTAAACCGAAGCTCACAGAGGCGGAGAAAACGGCGGTGGCTGAGGGAACGCGGGATCGGATCAAAGAGAAGAGAAGAGGTGGAGAAGACGGCGGTGGCTGAGGGAACGCGGGATCGAGTCAAAGAGAAAAAAAGAGGCGGAGAGAACGGCGGTGGCTGAGGGAACACGGGATCGAGTCAAAGAGAAGAAAAGAGGCGGAGAGAACGGCGGTGGCTGATGGAACGCGGGATTGGGTCAAACGCGTTCGCAGATCATCCTTGGTTCCAACCAGTTGAAACCACTTGAAAGCTGGTAGAGGTCGCGCGTGCGCACTGTCCCAAACTCCAACCAGTTTGAAACGGTCAGCAAACCGTTGGAAACTGCTACTGCGAACTTACCTCTAGTCTAGTTTCACCTCGTTTTTGATACATCTGGGCAGGCACAGATTCAAGGGGAGGGGGGGGGGTTACGGGGGTCATTACCTCCCCAAACCAGGTAGAATTTTGAAAATTTTTGAAATTATGAGATGAACTAAATTTTTTTAAACCAAAAATCTAACAAATTGAAGAAATTGACTAGAGCAATTTAAAATACTTTATTGTTACGAGATTGAAAAGGTGAGAAAAGTTAGTTCATTTTGTTTGTTTGGTTATTTTTTTTTTTTTGCTTTTGATTTTACCCTGTGACCCCCTCCGAAAAAAATTTCTAGATCCGCGCCTGCATCTGGGCAAGGGGAGGGGGTGTGGAATTCGGTTCAATTGAGAAGGGAAAACACTCACTATCGTATCGGTTCTGAGCTGCTCGTGGGAGAAGACGGGCGGTGTGGGGACGATGAGGAAGGTGAGTGTCCCCGTCATAGCCGAGAGGAGATCACACACTTCGTTCACCGTTTTCCCTCGCATTTCGATGCCGTTCACTTCTAAAACCTCGTCGCCTTCGTGGAGGAGACCGGACTTGTCGGCCGCTCCGCCTCGGACGACTCGACCGATCATGACCGAGTCCCCTTCGTTCCTAACCGTCGCACCCTGTAACAGAAAAATATCACAAGTCAAATTTTACCGGTAATGTCCTCTCAATCTGAATGTTTTATCGTAGCAATCATCAACAATTGGATTTCATCTATAATTAATAATCGGCATTTATGGCAAGACGCGCATTGAGGAGGAAAAAATTGCTTTCACGTCACTTGCTGTCAGATAGTAAATCGTGCTACAACACAATAGTGTGGTCCACAGTTCTCCCATTATATATAAGGTGATACACAGTGGGTGCAAGTAAGTTAGGTTTGCCCCAGATTTCTTATATTAATTTACCCCTTGCCTGTGCATTAATCAAATTGGGTGTAAGAACTTCTCATTGAAAAACGCTGCAAATTCATACAAAAGGGTTGGTTATTCCTCGGACCAGGCGCAGTGGAGACTAATTTAATGGGGACAAGTCTCATTGGATTCAGCGTCCAAAATTTAGTGGAAAATGACACCCTACTCGCCTAGATCGCCCAAAATCTCAAAAATCCATTTTTCAAAAAACACATTTTGACCCCTACCCCCCCCCCCCCTCCCTCAAATTTGGTCCGATCGGGCTGAAAAGTTTCCACGAAAAAGGTTTGCTTGAAATGATGGCGAAATAATGCTCAGCAAGAGTACTCGATTTTCTCATGAAAGTTCCTGAGCAATTTCAATGAGCTCCTATCAACAGCTTATCACGAGTATCGTTCTGGAATGCGGTACTACAACGTTCACATGTGTCCCAAATTCGTTAAACAAATTGATAGGTGGGCTTTACCTATGATAAATTTCGTACGATGTCTAATTGCCGGTTAGTGCAGTAGCCAGGTTCCTCATGTAGGTAGAAACACGTTCTGTCAGACAAGTAGGGAGTTTAGTTGTGAGGGCTTTTCCGATCTCGACAACGAAGTTCCACATTGAACTCTGACAAATGAGGGATAAATACCCGGAAGCAATGTCAACAGAGTAATGTTCTCCAATCTAATGTTAGTAGACGTGTACAGTCAGGCAAAAAACGTGCCCCACAGCAGGTGATGAATGGTCAGTTTCCCAACAGGACCGTTGAAAATGAGATTTATGCCCAGAAATACTTTTAATCCCAAGTTTGACCTGGGATTTCAGGGAGCAAAATCCATTTTTGGAAATGTTGAGCCGTTTACCAAAATGCGGCGAACATGTTTGACCCGGAAGCTCGGGGATTACAATACTCGCGGAATAATTAATGGCGGATTTCAAGCCGAGGGAAGCGCCTTTGAAGCTTCGGGTTACGGGGTTGGTGATGAGCGTGGAGTGAGAGGGAGATTGGGAAAGAGCGAATTAATGGGTTGAGGTTCATCTTCTGTTTGGGCTTGTCATATCTCTCCTGTAAGTTTATTACCGCAGTTGCTCAAGCCGCACCACCCTCAGCCCCCCACCACAGTGAATTTAGGACCCCCGGTGGGGGGGGGGGGGCAAGGTGGGTGGCTTTGGATTTGAGCAACCCACCGGCATGAGAGGTGGTTATAAAGCGACGAACGTGCTTCTCGTCTTACCCTCCCTCATCCCGGTTTTACCATCTCATCACTCAACACTCGAGATAGCGCAACGAAATTTGGCTCAAGTACGTTCTCTCAAGACTTATCATGTTGATTTTTCAACTCTAGTAGAAACAACAGAGGATTAGCTTCTTTGCAAGGTCGTTTTTCACCTGAGAATCACACCAAGGTACGACGGAAGGGCTGAAGACAAAAACCCACCCCTCACAGGACTCCTAGGTCAATGAAAAGAACTTAGCCCAAGATCAGAAATTTGAATTTTTGGAAATTGATCGTTCTATTTGTCGCCCTAAAAATTGACTTATTGAATTTAGATACACCACACCCCAACTAGCAGGGAATTCTCACCTCACGGTACACAACCAAAAGTCTACGTAACAACGTCACCCTCAGACAAGTTTTTTTTTTAACACGTTCGCTGCGGGTCACGCGCTCATCGCGTGAGCTATGTTCCAATCTGTGTGCGTCGCACGCGCCTGGCGCGTGAAGGCAGCCTTCACCTTCAGATCGCTCCTCCAGTATACCAGAAAGTGAAATGGAATATATTTCTACTTCCCGCGCCAGCTTTGAACCTTCTGAAAGTACTGAAAACGTCGGAGTCAGCTGGGGTGTTGCTAAGATGCAAAAAAATAAGTCCAAAATGGGGGACTAGTTTGGAGTTTGCTTGGTATTTTGCATCGTTTTCAGTGTTCCCGCCTCAAGATTTCTTTCAGTGCTTCGCTTAAGTACACGAAATACTTCGGTGCAAGTAGTTTACTCCAAGGTAAGCACTGGGTTAGGAGCTCGCTTCGAAATTCATTCTACATGCGGCGCACTCACCTGGCGCGTTCCTACTTCAGATGAATCCCGGACAGCTGCTCAAACGAGCTCAATAATTCCGCAGCGAACGTGTGTTAAATTTACGTTCGTATTTAAATAAATCATATCAGAATTGCAGGGAGTTGAATACAATGAACAAAACTTGGTTACGGGAAAGAAAGCCTTTGATACATGGACAGATCCTCTCCAATTGGCCAAATGAGACAACAAAAACGCAGCAAATTCATTCACATGGGCTGTGAATTCCCCGGACCAGGAGCATGGAGAAAATGGGGGAAAACAGTGGGGATGGAGGGTACCGGACTCATTCCAATCGATTGAGCGTCCAGAATTTAGTCGAATAAGATACCTCACAAATTTCAAAAACCTACTTTCTAAATAAGTAGATGATATCCATTTTGAACCATACCCACTTCCGGTATGGGCCAATCGGTTCAGGACCCATCTCAAATGATTTGGCGCCTAGATTGCCAAAAATCTAGAAAAATCCATTATTCGAAAAACTCATCACTCACTCAAGACACTTAAATTGTTCCCTATAATTTTGCTCTAGAGAATAATTAACCATTTAGGAAGAATGTGCAGCCCCAAGATCTTTTTTTTAAATGTATTTTTTTTAATACATATATATTTTTTTATAATTAACACATTTATGGAAATTTTTTTTTACAAAATGAACAAACTTGAACACTCTTATGTTACTCCCCTCTTTAGGCAACCGCCGCCTGTGCTGAGGGGAGGAGTCCACCCGTTAATTGTTAGTGTGCTTACATTGTGCACAACTTAGAATTTTATTTTATTTTCACAAGAAATCTACAACTTTAGTATACCTAATATAAGATTCCGTACCTTCCACCTCTTTACCAACCGACGCTCTGGAATTCAATGAGTAGTACTCCCTGAGTGCTGCCTTAAAGACCTTGGTCGACTGATTTTTACGGAGTTTCTTCGGTAATCCGTTGAATAGAAGTATGGCATCGAAGCACCTCTGACCACAGGCGGTCGACCGGAAGGGGGGCTTTAGGAGTACTTGGCCGCTCAATCTCGTGCTTTTACTCTCGCTCACCTCCACTTTCCCAGCCTGCTTATCACGGAACGTCTTTATAATAATAGATCTTTCAACCAGCTCCGGAACTGTTGGGATCTTGAAGTCCTCGAATAAGGCCTTCGCGGAGTACTGACTATTTTTCCTGAGGAGAACCTTTAATATTCGCTTTTGGGCGACAAAGAGGGAATCCAAAAGCTCCTACCTCAGGCATTCCACCCCGAGACACCATAGATGAGAAGAGATTGCACTAACGCAAAATATAACATCCGCTTTGAGTCAAGCGTCATAAAGCCACGAACCTCTCGGCATATATAGAGCATTTTCCTGAGGCGAACAAGCATCGAGTTAACCTGCTGCTCGACCCCGAGGTAGCGTATGTCTGACACCTGTGTAATGCATGGACAGCCACATTTAGCACTAGCTGAACAAGCCGAGATGAGGCATTTCATTTCCCCAAGCTGAGGAATGCTGGCATTCATCATACATGATCGGTATTCATCGAAATTTAACTTCATACCTGACCAAGGCATTCTACCACCGACGATAAGGCTCTCTCCGCTTTCACCCTCGCTGCACTCCAGTCATCTGCCGATACGATTAGGGAAGTGTCATCCGCAAACGATATCAATTTACCCTCCACTCAGCTTTAAGCAGCTTATTGATATACAGGATGAAGTAAACTGGACCCAGACACGTTCCTTGAGGAATCCCAAAGCTACAGTCCCGGACATCGCTTTTTTCCTTCCCAATTCTGACGGCATGGCTTCTCCTTTCCAAATAGCTGGCCGACCACTTTACAAATCCTCTGCTGACACACGTTTCTTCAATTGCCTTGATTAGCTTTATATCTTCTGTGCGGTATCCGTTGATATCTATGTATTGAAAGTTAGAAGGAGGAAAGGAGTCAAAATGTGTTTTTCGAGATATTCGGTGATCGAGGCGTGTGGGGTATCATTTTTGACTAAATTTTGTACGCTGAATCGATTGAAAGAGTTCTCCACACCCGGTTTCACCCCATTTTCCCAATGCTGCTGGTCCGAGGAATAACCAACTATGAAAGGATTTGTAGCTTCCTATCTTCTCTGCACTTATATAGCTCATCAAACCCGCGTAGTGAATTGAGAAACTGCGTATTTGAATAGCGATTGCAAGTTAGAATTAGCAACTCTCAGCAACAACTATCTGAAAATCAGGAGTTGCCTCAAAGCGTACTTGCCTGCGGTAACTTTTTTCTGGAGATGAACGAAATGTTCCAACATGGCAAAACCGACTGAAAGTGACCGTATAATGATTTATAGTAAATGATACTAACCAGAGGTTCATTAGTTTTTTCTATTTTGATGATTTTTATGTTGGACTCGTCGTCATCATCTTGAAGTGGTGTTGGAGCACGACTCCTGGGTAGGTCCAAAGGAGCCGTTGGTGGCATATTCACATATGTGTGCACAGCACTCGACACTTCCTTGGCGACGATGTCGTGTGAATACAACAGTCCTTCGAACTCGTACCGGCCGAAAATCTCGCTAAGTTCTATCGCTTCCGACGAACTGGCCGACTGGAGGCACTCGACGCACTGTGAGCACAAATGGAAATTGAAAATTATTACGAAGAACAAACAATATACAATGAGTATTTTGGAGTGTTAGGAATCTCAGGAAAAATTTCCTGCAACAGTGAGGAGTGTTAGGAATGTGAGTGTTAGGAATCTCAGGAAAAATTTCCTGCAACAGTAAAACCCACTCTCATTATTTTATCATTTATATCTTCCCGAAATTACAAGAAATTTTAGGTCATCACAATTTATTGGGCCAACCACGTTAAAGGAAATTTAACCTCAGAGGCTAGGAAATTGCGCACAATTGATTGAAGGGACTTCTGTGTTCTTTTCATCGACACTTTTTGGTTGGTTATTCCTTGAATAATCAACCTATGTTTTCATGCAAAAAGTCAATCTCTCCGATTCGGCCCAATTTTTTTCTGGACGTTTCAAGGTGTCTAGATCAAAATTAGCAAATGTCCGTCCGTCGTCCACACCGGCTTTGGTAGAAGACATTATTCTCGAAACTTTTCAACCCGATCGGACCAAATTTGGGTGGAAAAGGGGTCAAAATGTGAATTTCGAGAAATGGATTTTTGAGATTTTTTGCAATTTAGGCGCGTAGGGTATTATTTTCCACTAAATTTTGGTCACTGAATCCAATGAAATGGGTCTCGGAACAATTGGCGCCCTCTGGATGAGGTTATGAGTCAAAATTGGTACCTATCTACCCATTTTGATTATGTGTTTTCGGGATTTCTGGTACTAGGCGTGTGGGGTATCATTTTCCTCTAAATTTTGGACGCTGAATCCAATGAAATGGGTCTTGGAACGATTGGTGCCCTCTGGATGAGGTTATGGGTCAAAATGGGTGCCTATCTACCCATTTTGTATATGTGTTTTCAAGATTTCTTGTACCCAGGCGTGTAGGGTATCATTTTCCACTAAATTCTGAACCCTGAATCGATTGGAATGGGTCCGGCACCCGCCAGGGTTACTCCTGTGAAGGAATTTGCTTCTTTTGTATTGTTTTCCGAGATCCTTTGAAAAATTAATGTTTAGCTACATACGTTGTGGATTGAGTACCTTTTGGCACGTAAATGAGTATGTTACCAGGATTTGGGAACAATAGGTTCTATCACAGTTTCAAATGTGAAACTTCATGCAAACAACAAAATAAACATATAAGTAAGACGTTGCGTGCCCACATAAACAATAACGGGAGTGGCCCATCAACATGTTTACAACTCATCAACGCCAAATAAGTACAACTATTAAGGGAAATGGATCGTCTCGGTAACACATATCAGAACACCCTTTTTATCAGCAGAAATTTTACGATTCCAGATTATTACGTATTATTACGACATCAAGACAGAATTTTCTTGTATCCAAATAAAGAAACATGACCAATCAACTAAATGATTTCTCCTTCGAACGAAGGGTGAAAACGATTCAAACATAACACACTTATACGTAAATAGAGCATCGAGGGTGTGACAGGGAAAACACAGCAAAGATTTGGGTTTGAAAATATGTACGAACCGGGCGGCGTACCGGGACTTTCAGATAGTCCTAAAAACCAGTTGAAAATGAAGATGTAAAGGCCGAGTGCATCATAATTTAATAACGAGTATACATAAAGCTATTGGGAACTAAAATATTGCTGTCATACCTCGCAAGTTCGATATCAAAGGGGCTCGACAACAGGTTTGAGTTGCCTGGGTGATATTCGTTAAAAAATAAATGGCATTTTCGAATTAGCGAAAATGTTCACAGAAACGTGAATTAAGTTGAAACGAGACAAGTTGGAATTCGAGAAGTTTGGCAGAAGGAGCAAATAGGTAGGGGGGAGGGGGAGGTGGTAACGATCCACACGCACTAACCTCGATGCTAACGAACCCAGATAGAATTTCTATACCTTGATTTGGCTTAGTATACTAACATAATAAACCAGATAATATCTTACCTAATATAATATTATTATATCGATACAATACGGGATGTCTCACAAATTACCCCTCCATCTCCCGCCACTCCTAAAATCGTCCAAAAAAAAAGTAAATTATATTTTAGCAAGGATTTTAAATATATTCGCACACCTCGCGCGAGTGATGAGAATCACTAACATTCTTATTTCAAAATTAAACCCCCAATTTTTGGCTGCAGATTCGGATTATAACCAAAATTTCATGAAAATTTGATCCCTCAACCAAATTTTCATCGCGCACAACCGATTCAGCGAAGATGCGCAGCCTCAAAATTGTCAAATAGTGGATTATGGTGAACTTAATAAGTGTGGAATTTTGTGTTATTGTTTTAACGCTGATTCACGAGATACTATCCGTTTGTTGATTCCTCAATTTTTGAGGAATAATGACCAAAATTCGTTTATTTCGCGTGAAAAATCATCTAAAATATCATAATAGTGGACATAATTTTGGGTAAAATCCGAATCAGCAATAAACAGTTCTGGTTCCCATTTAATATAAGAAAGTTAGTGTCACTTGCGCAGTTGCGCGGGGCTTACAGATATGATTTTTAGACCCTTGCAAAAAAAGTAAGATTAAAAAAAAGAAAGATTTTTTTTTTTTTTTTAATTTTTTTTAACTCTCATTTGGACGGTTTTAGAAGGGGGGGGGGGGGGGGCTATTTGCGGGACAACCTGTTTTCCCCCTGTTTTCTTGATACAATACAGCTCTGAATTCCCTTGACACAGTGGCGGAGTCATTAGAAAAGGTTGTGGGTAGGGGTGGGAGAGTGATATGATGTGTCCAATCTCTGTGTTCTGCACACGAATTTCTCAAACGAAACGCATACCCTACAGTTGAACAATGGGGAGGAATCGAAAGACACTGAGCATATCAAAGATCATAACGGATGAATGTCCAAAAGTGTGCGCCAACTGGTTACAATACTCCAGGGAAACCTACGGTATAATTTACCAACCTAACCGTTAAATATTTGACCACTCGGGACAGCTCAATTGCTCCCTGCACCAACTACCTGTCTAGCGTGAGAAGGATCAACTACTAAACCAGTCAAATCCTTACTTTGTTAAGATATGACCTACCCTTCTTGATAGAAGCAAAAACCACAAGAAAATATAGAAGAAATACTATTCTCACATATACAACAAGAAATTTATTTAACTATTCTCACATATACAACTGTTATTTTGCCCGAACAACACATTTGTGTCGTCACTAGCTGCTCACAGCACCCCGTGTGGCACTTCCGGACACTACTGGAGGGTACAGTCAGTCGCATTTCATGAGTCAGTCGAAAACATAGTCAGAGAGCGCATCTACGACCAGAAATTATTGTATTCTGTGTATAAAGATTTTGATTGAGTGCCTGGGGGAGTATGCTTGTTCGGGTGTAATTAATCTATGAGTTAAATTAATCTATGAGTTTTAATACGTCTTAATAAACCCTTTTTATATTCGTTATTGTCGTGAGATGCATGTGTCACTCAGTGAAAACCTCATTATGATGCCTTCCAACTACGAGGAAGGGCAGATTATTGACGACGACGACATCACATCAGAAGTGGGATCCGACAATCTGCGTGCATTTCCGACTGACTGTACGCTCCAGTAGTGTCTGGAAGTGCCACATGGGGTGCTGTGAGCAGCTAGTGACGACACAAATGTGTTGTTCAGGCAAAATAACAGCTGGTGGGGAGTTGGGTAAATCCAATGAAGGTTGTAGGTAGCATAGAGGTCCTTTGGGCATCTCTACATCACATATTTATATTGTCATATCAAAATAATGAAGTTCCCCTCACAGTTGTCAACACTGCGAGGCCATCTTGTTTTCCCTTCTTCTGACGCTTGGCGTCGTTCTGTTGTGGTTGTGAACTTGAGAACCATGAATATAATGTGTGCAAGTTTTTAAGTGTTGTTCAATTATCAAATCCGGTATTATCCATATTTATCAATCAAAAGGTAAATAGGAAGTGGTTTGTTTCATGTGTATGAAATTCAAAGAAGAAACACCAATAATTTGGCGCGGTACCGGGAGAAGTTTGAAGGAAGTGAAAGAAGTACTAAGTAGTAACCTTGCCTTTTAAAGTGTAATACGATTGTATCTGACAAATTTGGTCAGCAAAGTTGAAGTAAGTTGCATAATCGAGTTGTATGAGCAATAGTGTAATCCAAAAATCAAAAGGTAAATAGGAAGTGGTTCGTTTCATGTGTATGAAATTTAACCCTGGAATGGAAACGTGGAGCCAAGATAACTCTAACCCCCCAATTCTTCAACTGTAGCGACCACGTGGTATGCTTTCCTAGGGATGTGCTCTCAGCGTTGTACCAGTCACCAACTGGGGGGGGGGGGGGGGTTCGCTACGGCGGCTCAAAAACGTAAGTACCAAAACCCTACACGTCAAAATGACTCTCGTTTCCAATAAGGTGGGTATGCTGATGCCATTTCGACTCACAATTTCCAATGCACGCTTTGTTCATCTGCCAACTTGACCAATCATTGACCATTTACGGCTTTTCCATTTGGCGAACCTGTCTTCCCATTTCCATTCAGCGCCAATTTCATTTGCCCGAATTGACTCATTGTTTCCATCAATCAGAAATGAGTCAAAGAAAAGAAATATACTCTAACCCTGAAGAAATTAGGTTGTGTGAGGAGCTTGAGGAAGATTCTGAGGGTGTTGAGGACTTTTTGAGTTCAGACAAAGACCCTGTTGAAGGAATCGACTTGGAAGATGAGACACTCCGACTACTGTGCACAAGAGGAAGACGAAGATGCATCTGAATCTGAAAGTGAGGTGGAGGAATTCGACCAGAAGCCAATGACTCGAATGGAATTGATGTTCAGGCTGAATGAACAAATGTCGTACCATTGGAAGACTATGCGCCTGAAGAAGCAAAACTTGAATGAAAACCTCAAAAGTAACTTCGAGGAAAGCCTCAGGAAGTATGTGGCCCCAACAAACACTACCGAAGCTGAACCGAATCAGGCTGAATCTTCAGTTCTGCCAGGCCGTCAGCAACCGCAGTATCCTCTTCATATTCCTCTGGACTAGAAAGAAATTCCGCAGAAACGGAAGCTGCTCCAGATTTACAAGACACAGCTCATCAAAAAACTGTGGCCAAACGGCGATACTGTGATTTTTGCCCGTCGTCCCTCAAGAGAAAAACATCAACAAATTGTGATGAATGCGAAAGGTTTATGTGTGGTTCTCACATATACAAAAATGTTATGTGCAGACTGCTAATTGATTGGCTGTTAAGAAGATATCCATTGGTCATCAAAACATTTAAACTTACGTCTCTTGCAAGAATTTGGGATTGATCCGTTAGAGGGCGCGGGGGGTTAGCTTGAGACCAGACCTGCTGAATCTTATTGTGAGTTGCGATCGCTCGACTGAAGGCAGGACCACTGAGAAGAGACTGAACAGCCGCTAGCGAAGGCTCCAGAGAGGTGAGACCGCTCCGTTTCAAGGCACTCTGAAGCCTCTGCAAGCTCGCCACCACTTCTCCATATCCTGCAACACAAAATATAATTTTCTTTAAAATTAAAACAGAGTTTTTATGTAAAAAAAAATCGTGGAACCTATTTTACGATCACCTCGTATGTGCATCGCCCGTTGACCGAGGGAATCCATTCTGGAGGAATACTTTCGGAAGATCTGAACTAAATATTTGAAGGGCACTCCCGTACTCAAAATCTGCTGCAAGACGTAGGCAATTTAAGAATGCCTAAAGTTAACCCGGCTAACGGATTCATTCTCTATAAAAGTAGATTTTAGGAATTTACATGGACGACTAGGCACTCGTTCTTCTGGCTCAGTAAGACCTGAAACCATTTTTCTGGCACCTGAAACGTGACTTGTAAAACATCGCGTTTTAAAGAAGAGCTTCAGGGAACGTGCTCACTTTCCCTAACGGAAAAACATTTTTGCGCTGAAATCTACGTGAATGAATTTCTACTTGCTTTTGCGTTTCAATACCCCCTCAGCGAACTATTCATATTTCCTAGCCACTGCTATAACTAGTCGGATTTCAATCAAACATTTTTAGGAATTGCTCGACAAAAAAACTATTGGTTTCATTGGAATTGAATCAGCCGTACGCTCAGCTCATATAAACGTAATTTTCTTCTTGCAGTAATTTACCCTTAAAAAGCTTAATGGTACCTGCGTAGAATACCTGAATAATATTCGCTATTTTATAATTCCCTGATGCAGGTCATCTTCTGAGAGTTGAATGTGAAACCGCATCGAAGAAATCATTTCATTTTTGTAAAGAAACTGGCAAAAATAAAAAAATAAAAATAATTCTCGAGCCCTTCTTTGGGGTACCTGATTTATGTTAATTTCTGTGCGGTAAGTCTCACTTAATTCAGTAAGAGCTTTCGAAGGGTGTTTCTGTGGATGTTAAGTCCATGCATTTTTGTACGAAATTAAAAGTATCTGGGATGATGATATGATAATTTGTCGTGATATCGTACAATTCCGGAATTTGTTTCTTTTTCTTATTCAAGACCTGTGCTTTAGCCGTTAACCCGTGCATGTCTTAATCACTCTGGGAAAAACTGGTTAGGATCCCCCAATTCCCACTGTTTCGCTATGGCCATCAACAAATCCCAAGGCCAGGACTTTGGCACAGTTGTGATAGACCTGATCACATCGTGCTTATCACATGGACAGTTATATGTGGCGTGCTCGAGGGTTAGCCACAGTTAGTCTTTAATCACCCTGGTCCCTGGCAGCGAAACTCTAAAGGAGCTATTATGTTCCTTAACCTTATTAAATAAACAACTCTACACTCCAAATTGTAATGTAATTTCATACAAAATGATCAAACCACACCATTAAATTACTCAGTTCTCGTTTCTTCGACAATTCCTCATCGCCGGATATTTTTAATTTTTTTTATTTTTTATTTTTTTATTATTTTTTTTTATTGGCATTACAAAACTGTATACAGCCATAATATTACATTATGCTTCGTCACACTTTCAATTGACATTCATTCATTTTCTATTCGCCTTCTTCTTAAAGCCGAGTTTAAATTGGACCGTTTATTCGAAATTTCGTTTTTTTGGGAATACAGAATTTTAACGCCAGGTATCAGTTATCTTGTTTGTGCATACGCCCTTCCCAACCAACATTGTCACAGTTAATGAAGCACTTTTGATTATGTTTTAATGAATATAAGCTGATTTGCTCGCAGTGCAGCCGTTGTGTTGGCACAAACAAGTAGACACTCAATTTTATATATTAATAAGTTAAGATAATTTAAATACGATAATTTTGAAAGTTGAAGTAGTAATTAGGATTAAAAAAAATAATTTTTTTTTGACAAAATTAACAAAGAACATCACATGTTTGCTAACATTGTCGAATGACGTGCACACAATTTATTTTTAGACCGTTTCCGTATTTTACTTCGTGTTAATTAAGAATAATTTAGTTCACAGCCTTTCTCCATAACCAGAAGATTACCTCGTTAGTATTTGAAGATTGTTTGAATCTTTAAAAGGTACCTAAATGCATCCAAAAGCCAGCCCAGGAGCCTGCAAATGACTTTCAAGGTTTCCCGCAAATTGGAAACGTAATAACCGCCCTCAGATGTCTCGGCGAAGGAAATGAGAAAATTCCACCATCTTCAAGCTTCTCGGCAAGGGTTTTAATTTTGTCCCCGGAGAAGAACGGTGATGATAGCAGAGCGAGAGAGAAAGTAGTGATGATGGAGGGGGTGGAGTGAAGGAAAGATTGAAGGTCCAATAACATGTTAAATGAAGGAACAAGGAGACTCTCGTAGCTATCAGATATCAGGTATCTGTGTTGAAGGGGTGTGCGCCGAAGAGGACACTTGACCCTTGAAGACAGGCCCTCCCACCCACTTTTCGCTCTTATCGAAGTTTTATCATTCTCTCCAGACACATTACCGGCCTTCTTCTTGCACCATTTTTCCACCTCCCCATCGATAACGGGACGTAACGTCACTGGCATCGCACAATTTTCAAGAGGTGGCCAGCTTCGGGATTGATAGAAAGCCTGAAAGTCCGCCCAAAGGAAGAGGAAACAGGCTACAAAATAGCAATTTAGCCCCAAGTAACATTTGAGTTGACCTTCACTGAGTGGCATGGATGTTTTCTGGTGTGAAATGATCAAACCGCAACAAGGATAAGGTTCCTACTGCAACGAGAATACTGTTAATATGTACCTTGTTGAGAATTGTCACATCCTTCTTTCAGAGTGATTAATCAGAGCGCTGCGATCGTCCAGCGAACTCAATTTCCCGCCAACTTCTGCACAGAAGCACAGCACCTTCATAGATATTCATAATACTTCGTAAGTTGAAGCCACCACTAACAGTGTTGTGAAAGCTCTTGGGAAAGCGACGCCAGAATGCCAGCAGTGACGAGCTCCCACGATTCTGGCCACCCTTCATTAGATAGGTTAGTCGAGGGATGCCGACAGCAGTTGTTTTCTCGCCACAACAATCTTCACGGGCCACAGTAAAAGAATCCTTCAACCGTTTCGTCACCGCTATTTTTCCCAACACACGACCTTACACGACGTTTCTCACGAGAACTGCGTTGATATTCCACTGTCGGCGGCTGCGGACTGAGCCAAGTGATTTGTGTCATACTTTTGAAGTACCGAAGGATTTTATAAATCACAGGGGTTGGTTATTTCTCGGACCAGTAGCGTGGAGGCTCATTCCAATCGATTCAGCGTCCAACGTTTAGTGGAAAATGATACCCCACATGCCTAAGTACCAACCAGAAATCTCGAAAACGCAACATCGGAATTCGTAGATACCCATTTTGACCCATAACCTCTTCCAGTGGGCGCCAATCGCTCGTCTTATTGGATTCAGCGTCCAAAATTTAGTCGAAAATGATACCCCACACGCCTATATCGCCGAAAATCCGTTTTTCGAAAAACACATTGTGACTCCTACTGCCTCCCACCAATTGGCCAATCCGGAAATGGACCCCTGATCGAAATATCAGAATTTTAGAAAATTTTCTACTACCAAAATCGGCGTGGACGGCGAACGTGGACGTACATTCGCTTATTTTGATTTAGAAAACAACGCTTTCTAGATCTGCATTTCTTCGAAACGCCCAGGAAAACCTCGGACCAGGCGCATGGAGACTCATTTCTTCAAAATGGGGGAAACAGTTGGTGTGGTGGGTCCCGGACCCAGTCCAATCGATTCAGGATCCAAACTTTAGTGGAAAATGACACCCTACTCGCCTAGGTAGCAGAAATCCCGAAAACACATATTCAAAATGGGTAATATATACCCAATTTGACCCATAACTTCTTCCAGTGGGTGCCAATTGTTCTGCAACCCATTTCATTGGATTCAGCGTCCAAAATTTAGTGGAAAATGATACCCCACTCGCCTAGATCGCCCAAAATCTCGAAAATCTATTTTTCAAAAAACACATTTTGACCCCTACCCCACCCAAATTTGGTCCGATCGGGCTTAAAAGTTTCGAGGACCGTCCTAGGCCGGGAAAAGACCCCTGACCCAAATTTCAGATTTTTAGAAAATGTTCTTACTTTGATTTAATGACTTTCTGCATGGACACATAGGTTGAATATTCAAGGAATAACCTACCAAAACGTACAAAATGTTGGCTGAGCTAGTATTTTTCCCCAACCTAAAAATGTTTCTTCCTTATAGGGACTTCCTTAAAATTGGGAGCAATTCATTCCGAATTTTCACGTTATGTTTCAAGTGTCTGAGAAGTTGAAAATGAACCTCTTAGTGCTTGAGGGGCATCTGTGGTTTCTTCAAAATGTCCACTCTTGCGGATAGCTTTGACTTCAAGTTGGGGTATAAGTTAGACTATTGTAAATCAAATAAGTGAATTGTTCATTTCTGAACTATGACTTGAAAATAATCCGACACTTTTAACCGTCCTAATACCTCTTTACGTTACCTTTTCGTCGAGGTTCCGATACCGAGGAAACTGTTGACGGTATCAAATGGGTTTCTTTCCCACGCCAAATGGCCAGGCTTTTTCATTCCCCGCTAGAACATAGGTCCATGGACTTGATGGATGTTCCAGCTACGGCCCAAGACAAAACTCGCGGCACCATAAAGATCAGATATAATTTTGCAATTCCGTTCCGCGTTCCCGACCGATTGAATTCCTTCTCGATGATATTCTTTCAGTGCTTCCCATCCATCACGCCACATCGCTCTTTTTCCTTTTCTTCGGTGCCAACTCATCTACTCTGCTACCATATCGAATGTACTTTCGACGGCGTTCGTGACCGACCAAGACTTGAGACTGAAGATTGAGCAACACTAGAGCAATAACAATCACGTTTCTGAAGCGTAGGTAAGAAACATCCAATCTGGAAATTCTCACAACTCTTCAGCCGATGCAGATCGCGAACGCAATAATTCGGGGCTCTCCGGTTTTAACCTGGGGTCTATCCCTGGAAACTCTTCACTCCACGCTTTGCGACTCTTCATCTCATACTCTTCACATTGAAATTACGAAGAGTAGGCTGATAAGTTCGAGGACCAACTAGTGCCGGAAAGAGGTCCTTTACGAAAATTCCAGACTTCTAGTAACTTTTCTACTACCAAATACGACGTGGTCGGTGCCGTAATCAACCTACGTAATTCTGATCAAAACATGATGAAATGCTGTCAAATTAGGGACCAATCAGAGAGGTTGACCTCTCATGACCTTGAGCATTTCACACTCAGGTTATTCGAGGAATAACCAACCAAAATGCAAATTTTGATGGGCCTTGGACGTAGCCCTCGTGAATTCAGTGAGTTAGGTCGTGGGAAAATGCCAAATTTTCGCCAATTTTAGACAGTTTTCTAAAAATCTGAAATTTGGGTCAGGGGTCTGTTCCCGGCCTAGGACGGTCCTCGAAACTTTTCAGCCCGATCGGACCAAATTTGGGCAGGGTAGGGGTCAAAATGAGTTTTTTGAAAAATGGATTTTTCGAGATTTTGGGCGATCTAGGCGAGTAGAGTATCATTTTCCACTAAATTTTGGACGCTAAATTCAATGAAGTGTGTCCCAGAACGATTGGCACCCACCGGAAGAAGTTATGGGTCAAATTCGGTATATATTACCCATTTCGAATATGTGTTTTCGGGATTTCTGGTACATAGGCGTGTGGGGTATCATTTTCCACTAAATTTTGGACCCTGAATCGATTGGAATGGGTCTGGGACCAGCCACACCCACTGCTTCCCCCATTCGAGGAATAACCAATTCGTGTGCAAGAATTTGCAGGTTTTTTTTTTTAAGCCAAAACAGGAGAGAGGACACACATCATGAGGACTAGCCTTAAACTGAAACTGCTCTTCAGAGTCGTTGTCAATTTAGTTGCCGATGTAATGTACGATTGGATTGATAACACTGCGTCTCAGCGGCAGCTCAACTTGTTTTGCAGTCTCCACAAATATTCTTCCTCACTATTCGACACGCAATCTGTCATCGTATCCCGTTCAAGTTATCAATTGTGACCTTGTTGTAGTCCACGACTATCTTTCATAGCTTCGTGCGATGTGTCTCGCTCCTTGTTATTTTATCAATTTTATCACTCTTTTTGCGTATCACCCACATTCTTAATTGATTCTACGGAAGTGAAGTGAATAAACAAATAGGCATCTAAATATGTATTGTACTTCTCCCAAATTCTAATAAATAAGGTAGATCACGAGGTACAAAAATTGATGAATCCCATCGAGACGAGAGATTCAATGAGGAGAACTTGTTAGCCTCAATTTTTTCTTCATTTTTCCCAACTCTCCTATCCTCGTCCAAGAAGGTCGATGGAGGGTTTTACTAACAAAGAAGTGCATGCCTCTATTTGAGGTTCCATTGCGATAAATTCACATCTAACTATCTACCATAACCCTTTCCTGCGGACCCCATGATGTAGATTCATAGCTCTGATAAAATATGATGTTAGCACCCATGTGTTTATTACATATCTTGAGTAAACATCAGCTTTTGCTTCTTCAGTAAAATATGATTCTGACGCGGCCTTCATTACTAGGCCACCACTTATACGTGAGAGAATTTTCCGTTAGTAGATCCTGAAAATTGAACATGTTCGCTCAGCCTGAGCACTACGACAGTTGTTAAGCAAATGGGAGAGTCTAGGGTGGCGTCATTAGCCCTAAATTGTCCGTGGGAAGTAGGAAACAGACGCTCTACTGACTTCACTCAGGAAGTTTCCAATGGGCACATCGCATCACCTGTCGTGGGCCACTGAGTTCTGGCTTGAACAATTTAATTTGTCTCTAACTTCAGAAGAAACAACGACATTACGACATTACAACTTTGATAACAGGAGGTTTCAGAGAGGCGGGATTTCAAGCCAAGGCAGGCTAAGATATATCGGATACGAAATTCCAACATCTCGCACCTTGTAGATCCGCAACACACATCGATCCAACGTCCAAGAACCGCACTTTCCTGTGACCCCCAACAATTTTGAAGAACTGTCTCAATCCAAAACATGCAGGACGATTATGATGGAACGTTCTAAGGAAAAATTTGAGACGGAAAGGTATCACTGCCAGAAATTAGAAATTTGTAAAATATTCCTTTCTGCCAGAAACTGTCAAATTTTTGGAAAAACCGGAGAGATTGATTACTTGATTCGAGCCAAAATGACAACAAACCGTAGCTTACCAAAAACCTAGCTCATACTGCAGATCCTTCCAGTAAGGTCTCAGATTACTATCCTACCAACTCAAAACTTTTCAACGCATAGTCCATCCATACCATCCCTTGTTGGTCTCTCTCACACCCAAAGCCAACCAACCGACAACTTACTGAGCGGAAAAAGAGTCGCTTTCACCAAACACTATCATCCTTGGCGTTAACTAACATAGGTTAATTGGTACCCTCCGGTATCCTGTCGACTTGCCGGTGGTAGCTAAAATGATAAAAACCAACTAACCGAGCAAAATACAATGTAGAGAAATCGGATATACTATACAAATCAAAGGGATTCGAGACATTTAGGAGTCGCAAGACACATTATCGAAGTTTGTTTTGTACCTTGGACACCAACCTTCATAAGATGGAGGGCCGTGGAAGAGTGATCCCTCAGAGAAACGGTATCTAGACAGTATGTGGAAAGAGGATGGGAGGAAGGAGGGCTCATGCATGTGAACAATGTTACCCGTTAACCTGAAACATTGCCACCTGCCCCCGAGCCAGCCTGGCGGCAATGTGAGAACCTTGAGTTTACATGAGCCTCGTTCTATCCACTTCCATTCTGTAACGTAGCCCTGGAGGGTTTAATTTATTGCCTCGAGAGGAGAGTGTTCTTTACAAAAATAAGGATAAAGGAAAGTGCCGGGAAAATGAAAATATTAGTGCCACCTTCGAAATCCGGGCAGGGCTTAGAGTAAAGCACCAAAACATCGCGTTTTCCATAGACTCAAATTTGCGGAAATGTAACTGCTAGTTATATTAAGCTCCTGGTGATAAGGGAAATTCTAAGGCTTTGCACCAATTGTATAAATTGAACCTATAGGAAGTCAGAACGGTCGAAGTTCACTCAGTTCATTGTACAAATCAATGGCTAAACCGGTTTTATAACGATAGTTTGCTCCGTCTAGACATTACCGGTATTAGTTTAAATGATTAAGAGGAAACAAAATATTATGCCCGAGATTTATTCAAAAGATTGCCTTTTAACATCTAAAATCATCTCAAAAATGACGAAGTTTAGAGTATAAGAACAGACCTACCTACGTCCTAGCGCATTGCCGATAGATTATCAATAAATCCAAAATGTCATCGAGACAACATCCGTTCAAAATCAAAGCGAACATTATTACAAGATGAGAACCATAAAAAACCCTGCAAATTATTACACACGAGTTGGTTATTCCTCGAATGGGGGAAACAGTAGGTGTGGCGGGTCCCAGACCCATTCCAATCGATTCAGGGTACCAGAAATTCCGAAAACACAGTTTCAAAATGGGTAATATATACCCATTTTGACGCATAACTTCTTCCAATGGGTGCCAATCGTTCTGGGACCCATTTCATTGGATTCAGCGTCCAAAATTTAGTGGATAATTATACCCGACACGCCTAGATTACCAAAAATCACTAAAACGTGTTTTTCAAAAACACATTTTGACCCCTACTCCCTACCCCCAATACCGATCCGACCAAGCTGAAAAGTTTCGAGGACCAACTAGAGACAGAAACGGGTCCTCAAAAAAAATTTCAGATTTTTAGTAGTCTACTACCGAAAGCGGATTTTTGAGATTTTTGGTGATCTAGGCGTGTGGGGTATCATTGCCAGCTGGATTATTGAGAGTCCATTGAGATGGGTCTCGGAACAATTGGTGTCCACCGGAATCGGGTATGGGTCAAATGGGGTGTCTATCTACCTGTTTGGAATGTTAAGTTTTCGAGATGTTTGGTACCTAGGCGTGTGAGGTATCAGTAAGTAGTAAGTAAAGTAAACAAGAACTTTCACCTTGGATTTTCATCCGACTACCTTGGTCAGGTGTCGCGGTACACGGATGGGTCCGAGATGGGAAACGGATCCGGCCTGGGGGTGTACGGCCCGGGGCCGGAATGGGAGCTCTCGCTCTCCCTTGGTAGCTGGGTCACAGTATACCAGGCTGAGCTGCTCGCAATAGAGAAATGTGCTGAGGAGAACATGAGGAGGGCCTACCGAGGTAGGCGGATCCACATCTTCTCTGACAGCCAAGCAGCACTCAAGGCCCTGACTCGAGGCTGGTGCTTGAGTGCTGGGAAGCCCTCCAACTACTGAGTGGAACAAACAAGGTTGTCCTCACATGGGTCCCGGGCCACTCAGGGGTTGAGGGTAATGACCGAGCTGACGCTCTAGGCGCGGGTCGGGGACTGGCTTTACGGGACCTGAACCATGCCTAGGAATCTCCCGCACCCTACTATCGGGGTGGGTGGCAAACTGGGTTCGCTCCCAGCACCAGAGGCGCTGGGAGCGGACGCCGCGGCAAGAACACGGTAATATCATGATGACTGGTCCTAACAAAGGTAAGGCCACGAGATGCCTTAACCTTAACAAGCTTCCCTGAGACTCACCGTTGGCTTATTCACAGGATATGGGGACTTCAGGAGGCATCTCTGCAGGATTGGGGTGCGCAATGGTACCCCTGACTGCAGATTCTGTGGCGAAGACGAGGAGACAGCGTCTCACATCGTCTTCCATTGTCCTGCCCTGGAACACAGGCGTTTCAGAACCTTCGGGACTTTGGACAGAGGGGACTTCCTCAACCAGGAGAACCTGGTCGGAGCTCTGCTGGACCTAGTCGGGAACACGGAGCTTCGGCCAAGATGAGCTCCAGGAATTAGCACAATGGGCCACTAGGTCTAAGTGCGGGGGGTGATGGACGCCCCCTTTATCCCTGTGCAACTAATCTAAATCTAAGAAGTTGAGAAGCCAAGAAGAGGAACAATAATGTCCATCATTGCTGTTTGGTTACTGCTGAATGTGCTGTCTGAGATGGACAGCGGAAATGGTAGCCCTACAAAAACAAAATCTCACGAATATCATTGGACAGAAAACAGCCCTTCACACGATACGCAGCATAAAGGAGTCGAATGAAATTGGTGAACCGTTAACATGACGTAATCGTTAAGAAATCATGAGATTGACTCGCAGAAATGTCTTGGCTTGACTCTAATCCCCAGCCCAGGGACACTCTGAACTCCATTTTAACCGGTCTAATTCAAATACAGCTTTGAGCAGATAGTATTTCCAAATCCTCTCTCCTGACAACTATTAAATATCGACATTTATTTTGACGTGTGGAACTTCCGATACGCGTTGCAATAGAAATATGATGCAATATCGATGCTCAATATCATTGAAAGAATAGCATTGATATTCAAATAAAACTGTTCTCTTGACCTAATAAAGTAAACTTTTACTTGATGCCGAGTCTAACATTCACCCGCAAAAGCGTTCTCCTGTAATATAGCGTTATCTGGCTTGTCGTTAACTCTCTAGGGAGGTATCTTCTGGATCAAATTGAGTAAAAATCAGAAATCTACCGAAATATGAGTTTTTTTTTCAACCCAACAACCGGTTGAATACAGGTACAGGGAGGGAATAGAGATACGAATCGGTTTTGAATGGTTCCACGGGGATAACCAAGGGTATCGACACCCCCATGGAATTGGTCTCTTCATAACCGTCATATAACCACGTTTGTATTAAATACAATGGTTTGGACCAGCGAATACCGTGGATCTGCAGCGTGTCTTTGCCACTTCTGTCATCGCCACACAAAGAGCTTTTCTGTACACCACTTTGAGGATAATGTGGAAGGCATTTTGGTACGGTTTTGAAATAAGGGAGGGTGCCACAATCGCTCTATTTTAGACCTCTCTAAATTCAAAAACTATTGTACTTCTTATTGAACATTTGGAACGTTTTCTGGACTCGTGAATACGTTACGGAAGATGCCATCAATTCATTTTAGAGCGGGTCACATTTCTGTTTTCAATTGTTTCCTCTTTTTTTGGTATTACATTAGATTCTTGGAGAAAGCAGCGACAGCCCATGTTCTTCTAAATTCTCTGAATTCAATGACACCATCATTTTCAAGCGATGATTTTCAGATTTTCAAATCTGATGTAGCGACAGAAATGGGAGTGAATACGATGGGCGACAGTCTGCGATAAGAAATGGCAGAAAATCAGCACACTCCTTTCCAGGGGTGAATGGTGACGGGTAGGGGGAGGTTTCGCTTTCAACACGAGCCATGAACATGCTGCTTCCCTGTATTTGCTTCTCGTCCAATATGGTAATGCTACCCGCTGTTTGGGCTCATGCATTGGAATCTACAGGCTCTTCACAACCATATCCAGGACAACTGGAAGGCAACATTGAGCCATATTCATTGAAGAGGACGACCAAACTGCAACAGAGACGCAGCATGTTTCAATGCTGGAAGCATTTCTTGAACCGGAACTGGAAGGACAAAATGAGGAAACTATTTTGATAGACACCTGGTTTCAACAGGACCAAACAACAGCGCATGCAGCTCACGTTTACAGGAAAAACTGAGGCGAATGTTCCCCGCATGGTTTCTCTTAGGGGTAATGTGGGATGGCCAGCGCGCTCACCTGTTTTAAGCATTTGTGACTCTTTGCAGAGGGAGGGGGGGGGGGTATACCTAAAGGCAAACGTCATTAAACATCGACCTGACACTCTAGATGAGCTCAGGGTGAGAAACAAGGAGGAAATCAGGGCGATACCTATACAGATGTGCCGAAAAGCAGTGGAAACCAATATCGACTCCATCAGGGTATTGCTGCTGAAGGCCGCCATTTTGGTGATGTAATTTTCAGAACTCGATGTAAAAAAACGGGATTACCTACTTAGCTGATTCAAATAAACTAAGGTTCATTTTTCCATCTTGAGTAATTTTCTTTCTTGTTGCCTTTCAAAATCGTTGTGGGATTCATGATAATTCGAGCCGTTATGGCCGTTGTCAATTTGAAACAATTTGAAAACGGAAACAAGTCATCAAGATAACATGCGCTACAATCGGTCCAATCACAAACTCATTAATTAGTTCGAACCTAACTACGAGTATTATCACGGTGTTCCTTATTAATAGAAGTTTGAGGGGTAAGTTGTGGGCCTTGATATTATTTGCCTAAGAGAAGATGAAAAGGGGTCGATAGTTTCGACTGTTGTTTAATCCACAGTAACAACCCAAGCTTCCTCAACTTTCATCTTGGGTCTTTATGGACCCAAACTGAATCGGATCAGCATCAACAACGCTCGGATGAAGTATAACGAATTAAAGAACTAGGAACTCCATCAATGGCATAGAAAATTTGGGATTTGTATGAACTTTAGTTAGATACTTATTGAAAATCATGTTGCCATTTTATGATACGGCCAATAAGCAAGCATCAAGAAACAAAACGGCAATGGTGATATTGCGAGTTCTGAGAAATACTTTGGAAGTCTATAAATAGGAACACTATAATTGTGGTACCATGAGAGAGGAGATGGTTGTCAGGTCGTTGAATTTCCAGGCTTTTCATGGTTTTTAGGCATTACTGTATCATCACCCCCCCCCCCCCCTTCGACAACTCTCACTTCTTCAATTCTGGCCAATTCCCTATGTAAAAAGGGCCCCCTTTTTGGAGTTCTAGAACGCCTTTGGACTTGGAGAACGTATGATTACTGATCCATTTTTGAGATTGTGTCAAGTTACAGTTTCTTTGCCCATGTTCAACCCATCCTGATTGATGGGGTGATCATTGTCTGCATCAACCTTCGATGATCAACTGAAAAATAAATACTACATCTGAAGCAGAAGTACCGAAAGGGACAGAGAAATTATGTTGAGCTCGTTATGAGGATTTGTACCTGGTTAAGTCAGAAATGGGTTGTAAAAGTGTTCTGACTCTATATATAGGAGAACATGCTGAATCATGGAGTACCACATTCTCAAAATGGGGTATCAACCGCATCTATTCACACCGGTAAAAGTGAGCTCAGGTAAGAACATTTTCCCAGCCGAAGATTTAAAGAGATATCCACAGACAGTCGTGAAGACGCCACATAACGGCTCGTATTGGTAGATACTTAATCATTTTCAGACAGTTATGTATAGATAACTCGCATTCTAACTTAGCTAACTGTCAAAATGCCCTAACAATTGGCATTATTGCAATCAACATTCATTCCACAGCAAAATTTGGGCGATTGGTGTGAACAAAAATACCCAAGCATCGAGAAAACGATCTAACGCCTTTCCAGTACACACAAACATAAAACATTGAAGTTGTAGAAAACAAGGATGTCGCACAACAATTTACATAATGCAGAATCACTTGTCATCGAAAGGTCACTAAGATTCCATAAATTCTTAACAAAGTTCTTATTATGCTAGCTTCTCAGTTAGCATTTTCAACGTTTCACCTCCATTTTATAGTTCCTGCGGTAAAACCAACATTGAAACGTTCACATTTTTCTTAAAACGTGTAACATCAGAAAAATTTCCAACACTTTTCATTATTGTCGTATATAAAACTAGACATCTTTTATTATAAAACGAGTATATAGAAGTGATTTTTGAGTCAGTCCCCCGTTCGCGTGTACAAAGGGTGAATATAACGTGTGCACTTATCAAAAGAGGAATTTCATTTTCGATCTCAAAATCGTATAAAGAAAGGAAGCAATCAATGCGAAGAAGCATCAATGGTTAACCTCAAATACTTTCATAAATTTCAAAATTTTAATATTAATTTCAATTATTTTAAAATATTTTGGCGCTTTCCGATTCACCCTTCACGTATTTTCCTTCTTCTTTTACAATTTTGTTTAAAGCCGTGTATTTGAAATTCGCTTTTATCACCTATATGAAAATTCAATTATCAATATGAAAATCGAAGTTTCTAAAAAACGAAGACTTCTTCGATTTTTCCAAAAATTATTTTACGACACGGTAGTTTTCTTTTAAATTATACAACAGTCACCTCTCTGGAAAAATAAACTACTGATATCGGAGTCACCATTGTGTCAATGTACAAAATGTGACGTTACATTTTGATCTAGGAAATACAAAATGAATGTCTGTTTTGAGGTGCTTCAAAATTTTGTACACTGCATTGTTGAACCAGTGCTTTGAATTCTCTCCACTTAATGTCTCTCTACCCACATAATTCACAAAATATTAAGACTCATAGGCATGTGGATAAAGTCTATTTTTGAGTCAGTCAAAATTGTTCAAAGTCGAATGTGATGTTTGTTGGACCTTCAGTACCCTGTTGCTCGTGCAGGTGCCTCCTAAACCGTGCTCCTGCTATAAAAGTATTGTTTTATGTAGAAAGTCAGGCCCTGATACATTCACCTTCATCTTCTTCAATGAACAGAAAACAAATGAGATATTTTTCAAGACTCAACAGGATCTCCCATGCGTGAAGAAACCACTTTAGACGCCGGAGTTATTGGAGATGTAGGAAACGTTGGTGTCTTGAGAGAGTTGTCGACGGGTTGAGCTGTTGTTGTTGGTGACATAGTAGCTGGATTTGCGCAGGCTAGTTGACGACGAGTTGGCTCGAACGACAGAATCATAGTAGCGTAAGGTGCCACAGCATTTGCGGCTTTTGACAATGGCGGCAAATCCTCGTCTGTACTTGTTGTTGAAGAAGGCGTATAGAATTGGGTTGATGCAGGAGTTTGAAGAGCCCAGCCATTGCGCCACCTGTAGAAGGTAAAAACAATGCAAACTCTTATTTGGGTGGTAGGTGCTTCCAACAAACCTCATCCAAGACCTATGATGGACACAGGTTACGCTAATAGGTTATGGGCTCTAGTTTTAGGATGGTTATTCCTTGAACAATCAACCCATGTTTTCATGCAAAAAGTCAATCTCTCAGATAAAGCCCAAAAATTTCTTCTACGCATTTCAAGGTGTCTATATCAAAATAGGACACAAACTTTAGCGGTAAAAATTTTCTACAAATCAGGGACCCAGTTCCGGCTCAATGGAAGAGGTTATGGGTCAAAATGGGTATCTATCTACCTATTTCGAGAGTGCGTTTCCAAGATTTCTGGTACCTAGGCGTGTGGGATATCATTTTCCACTAAATTTAAGGCGCTGAATCGATTGGGATGGATCCGGGACACGCTACACTTACTGGTTTCCATGTTCGATATTTTTGGCGATTAAGGGGTGTGAGGCTATTTCTACTAATTTTTGGAATGAGTCTCCATCGTAGTACGAGGAATAACCATCCTCTGTGATAATTTAATTTATTATTTTGTATCATTTTAAATCTCATTACCAGGCTAATCCCTTATGCTGAAATTGTTTATTCCTAGTCTTTCAGTAGTTAAAAATGTGACATTATTTTCAAGATGACAATGAAGCTCATCATGTGCCACAGCCAAGGCAGTGCATTTTGGTTTATTATTTTGCCAATAATAATAATAAAATAACCCCACGTTCTAGATCGACTCAGGAACATTATTTGATAAGGCTCATTATCAAACTGAATCCTTCAAAACGAATGGACTCGCCTTCGAAGAGGTGATTTTCAACTAAAACCTTCATGACCTTTAACCTTCGTCAAATCTACTTGAGTCACGCTCATATGATAAGACTTTTCAACAAACTTGCAACGAACCACCTTCATTGATGGAATTGCCATAAAAGTAGTAATTTCAAAATAAATGTGTTCTGTTCGTCAAATTGACTTGGGTATTGTACCCTTGCAAGAAACGTCTAATGAATGATGGAATCGCCTTCTAAGTGGTGATTTGAACTAATGCGATGTTCTGTTTGTCCAATTGACTCGAGTAATGTACCATTAACCACCCCCTAACATCTATCCTCCCCTTCTATGTCCGAGGATTCACTCCCAAAACTTGTGGTTCAAGATGACTAGGTAGATTCAAAATTCAAATTCTTTCACACGGGTTGGTTATTCCTCTGACATGGAGGTGCATGGAAACTCATTTTTTCAACATGGGGAAAATGAGGTAAACAGGTAGGTGTGGCGGGTCCCAAACCCATTCCAACCTATTCAGGGTCCACAATTTAGTGGAAAATGATACCCCACACGCCTAGGTACCAGAAATCTCGAAATCACGTATTCAAAATGGGTAGATAGATACCCACTTTGACTCATGACTTCTTCCGGTGGGTGACAGTCGTTCTGGGACCCATTTCATTGGATTCAGCGTCCAAAATTAAGTGGAAATGATACCCCAAGCTCCTAGATCGCCAAAAATCTCTAAAATTTATTTTTCGAAAAACACATTTTGAACCCTACCCCGCCCAAATTTAGTCCGATCGGACTGAAAAGTTTCGAGGACCAACTAGAGTCAAAAACGGGTCTCTGACCAAAATTTCATATTTTTAGAAAATTTTCTACTACCAAAGTCGGCGTGGACGGCGTACGGACATTTGACTTTTGGTTGGTTATTCCTTAAATAAATCAACCTATGTTTTGATCTAGATACTTTGAAACGTCCAAAAACAATTTTTGGGCCGAATCTGAGAGATTGACTTTTTGCATGAAAACATAGGTTGATTATTCAAGGAATAACTAACCTAAAACCGATGTATCTGTCCACCATTCACCATCCACGCCGTCTTCTTTCCTGCCAAATCGTCACAATCAGAGGCTGGCTATAACATGGGTAATTTAAGCACCTACTTTAGAAGGGTGGGGGAGGGGGGGGGATCGTCCATTTTTTATGCGTTTTCCCGCATGAGCTCATTGGTTTCATCTAGAATAATAAACACTATGGAATAAGCAGCATTTTGAGGGCTGCATCTCAGGCATTATTTGAGCTTTAAAGTTCTTCCAGATTCATCTGTTAACCAATGTGAATTTTGAATACTTATAAAAAAATACAGATTTTTGTTGTATCTAAATTAATTTTCAACATTCTGGAAAACATTTATTTATAATCTTACAAATTGTAAGAACATGATTATACTCTAATAGAAGGCAAACAGGGTTGGTTGTAAAGATATACTTCATCTCCTTATGAGCTTCGTTCACCTTCGACATGATCTTGAGATTATGCGTCTTCATGAATACCAAAGTGCACTATCCTTTTTCGGAGCTCACGAGAGCCCGTCTAATTGCCAGTTGAAGGGAAGTCATAACAAAACGTTGGTTTTTATAGGCCTGAACGCTATTGTTCTCATCGAAGGCGAAGATGACTGAGTTGGATCGCCAGGTCCCTTGTCAAGTACTTCACCGGCGAGGACAGACAACAAAAGTGGTCCTTTAGGGGGTTGAAGTGGCCGATCAGATCTCAACAGGTCTGTAGAACTACAAATTGGTCGGTGCAACCTTAGCTGGCAAGGGTTAGTACAAATACAAGGTAAGAGCGACGATTGCTGGAATTAATAACATCGGAAAGGTTATGTACATACTTTTCAGAATGTATTGCCTTACCGGGGTCGCTACCGACAGCAATTCTTCTTCCCACGGTGCGAAGTCACCTCCAAGTTTGATTCTGGCGAATATGAGGTACAGAGGAAGCCAGGACAGGACGAAAAGGATGACCACGACCACCAACATCTTGACCACTTTGACTTTACTCTTCTGCTGCATTCTTTCCATCTGTGCGTCCTTCGAGTCACTAGGGATGTGCCTCTTGCACACCTGCAAAAAAATTCAAACGCAAGCACTTGAGTGTAAATTGTGACTGGTAAAGGGGAGGGGGTAGGGTAAAATGGTTCGTTGCTAGCAGAAGTTCCAAGAGCTTCTAACGGACTACCTTATCATTTTCTATCGCACTCATTTCTCGTGAATCTTGCAGTAGCTAAAAACCAATTCTCTAAAATAAAAGGAAATGGACGACAGAATCAGGGCATAATTTTTGGTCACACAAAGTAAAGTAGAGACCTACATGGTGGAACTGGAGGGCGATTATGGGAGTAAACCCATTCTTTTTCAGTTATAAAATACCTATTTCAGCTATCAGCCACTTTAGGCAAATTTGCTTTTAGGGAAATTGTTCAAGTACATAGAATTTACCCTTATTTTCGTGAACCGGGGCACATTATCAAACGCACATTGAACTTGTTCACCATTTGGCTATATTTTACGAGATTTTGTATATATGTGAATAGGTTATGTTATATTTTCACCCCCTACAATCAGTGTGGAAGTAGATGATCCTATCCAATGTATTTTCAAGGATATCAAGGACCCCATGGAGACAAATTGAAACCCCAAAACAGTCATAATCTTCAGCTCACAATATATTGAAATCTATCGTGTTGTTCGGCCCCAGGCCTCCCTATAAGATCAAAATACTGCAAGGAAGAGCCAGTTCAAATTACCCGCCGTTTGGGTCGACCAGGGTAGGACCTTCTTGCTCGCGCTAGATGACCCAACATCAGCGCTCGCTCGTTCTGCGAACTAAGGGGGTAACCCGCTGTCAAGGAGACCTCGCAATAATTACTGATCACTTTTTCAACGTGTTCATATCGCTGTGCTCATAAAGTTCTGTATCCGTTTGCATCTGTTAAAAGTCAATTAACTGTTAAAAGTTCTTCAGTTCCAACCCTCACGTGTTTTTGGATCAAGCAGACAACCCCCTTCCAGAGCGCAAGGACTTTATCTGAGCTCTTTCTTTGTATTCCTGAGGCATATAAGTGTCATAAATAACATTTCCTATTAGATTTTTGACGCTGAACCGACCCATATGGGTCGTAAATCGAGTGTCGCACACTGGAAATACCCGCAGACGTCTCAAAATTGAGGGCGCTTTCATGGGGAAAAAATGTCGGTTCGATTGTTTT
>CM034006.1:25139617-25175572 GCA_019603395.1 Cyrtorhinus lividipennis
TAGTAGAAAATTTTCTGAAAATCGGAAATTTCAGTCAGAGGCCAATTTTTGTCTCTAATGGCCCTCAAAACTTTTCAGCCCGATCAGACCGAATTGGGGGGAGGAGAGAGGGAAGTTAGGGCCAAAATGTGTATTTCGAAAAATGGATTTTTGAGATTTTTGGTAATCTAGGTGAGTGGGGTATCATTTTCAACTAAATTTTGGACCCTGAATCGATTGGAATAGCTCCGGGACCCGCCACACCCACTGTTTTCCAAATTTTGATGAAATGTTTGATCTTTGACACATTGAAACGCCCAGAAAACAATTTTGGACCGAATCACCTTCTGGACCAAGGGAATGACTTTTTGCATGAAAACATAGGTTGATGATTCAAATAATAAACAACCAAAACGCTGCATATTCTTTCACAGGGGCTTAGAATATTTTCTACTACCAACAGCGTGGTCAGCCCGATCGGACCAAAATTTAGATCATAATGCGTTTTTTTTCTTCGAAAAAATGAATTTTTGAAATTTCTGCGATCTAGTCATGTGGGGTGTCATTTTTGACTACATTTTAGACGCTGAATCCAATGAGACTGTGGTCGTGGGATGATTGGTGACCACCGGAAGAGGTTGTGGGTCAATATGGGTATCTATCTAAATATTTTTAAAGTGGGTTTTCGAGATTCCTGGTACCTTGGGGTGTGGGGTATCATTTTTGACTACATTTTGGACACTAAATCCAATGAGATGGGTCCCGGAGCAATTGGTGCCCACCGATAGAGGTAATGGTTCAAAATGGGTATCAATCTACCCATTTCGAGTGTGGTTTTTCAGGATTTCTGGTACCTAGTCGTGTGGGTTCCACTATTTTCCCCTAAATTTTCGACGATTTGTGTGAATCATAATCTCATAATATACCGGCAGGAGCTTGCAATCCGAATCTCCTCCAATCAGGAGGCTAGGATTCGGTACCCTCCACACAATAACCAATGAATTTGCTGCGTTTTGCTATAGCTGCCCAGGGTGGGAGGGAATAACACGTCAAAATTACCGAAATGTCAGCATCATTCTGATGACGTTCATGTCTCGCTGTACAACTGGAATCATTTGAATAGGTAAGTCGCGGGATCCTAATTCTCTCGCGTGTTTTCCGGTCCTATCACGTTCTCTCGACGGCATGAAACGAGAGTAACGTTCACGAGAACTGCACGATGAAGTCTCCACGATGAGTATAAGATCGATGTACCTCTAACGAGTCTGGCGAATGACGGAATCGCTTTTCTTCGAACTTCAGGCTCCAACGGAGCTTTTCCGTCGTCACCTGCCGCACCCGTGTTTATCAGCTCGTTGTTCTGCACAGGTTCCGACACGCATGAAGGATGGCCTCGTTTCCCTCACTCGATGTGAATTCGTGTTCTGGTATATGTAGGTCCTACGTTGATTCCCTGTACCTACATCGCAGACTTCCTAATCAATGTGACGTTTTAGACAGGATACCAACTGAGCCATAAATTTGGTGACACAATTTTCTGTACATTCTTTAGAAATTTGGCCAATAATTCCTAGTTAACCAGTGGTCGATCACACCGGTTTGCCTTCGGGGCCCATATTAATGGGTAGATAACCAATTTGACCCGTCGTTTTGGTCTCCAATCGTTTCGGGACCCGTCCCATTGGATTCAGTGTCCAAAATTTAGTGGAAAATGATACCCCACACTCTTGATCGCCGAAAATCTCGCTTTGCATGGCGTGTAACCATCTGAGGAAAACCCTTTTCAGCCTGCTCTCACACGTCATTGGATAATTAAAAGAAGTAAACGGTCACAGACAAAGGTCAGCCCAGGGTTGCTCACGGTCCGTAGGTAATATCCATGGACCATCATTACTGACTACCCATTTTGACCCATAACTTCTTCCGGTGGGTGCCAATCGTTCCGGGACCACCATTCATTGGATTCAGGGTCCAAAATTAGTGAAAATATACCCCACCACGCCATAGACGCCAAAATCTCGAAAATATTTTTTTTCGAAATACACATTTTGACCCTACTCCACCACCCTATTAGTAGATCCGGGTGACAGTTCGATACCAACTAGAGTCGAAAACGGGTCCCCGAATTTCAGATATTTATCAAATTTTCTACTACCAAAGGGCGGGATGGCGACGACATTTGACTTTTGATCTTGAATCCTTGAAACACCCAGTTGTTACCCCTATGGCACTTCGACCTCAAGGGTCTATTGTGCCTGCGCTTACAGAAGGGAAGTCGGTTGGGCTCTGACTCTGAAAACCCTTGCCGACCTCCACCAGAGAACGCCGGCAGGGGCTGCTCAGCAGCCATCCGACATCCTCTCGTCCAAAGGTGAGGAGTTGGTCAAGTTTTTCAAGCTCCTACCAAGGCAGACAACCGCGTGTTTGCCTCCTGGCAAACGTATTCGGATACTTACTGCCGGTACTGAGTTGGCCTCACGACGTCGAGTTAACACTGCGGGGTACTGGATTCGAACCAGCAGCCTTGAAACCACGACCAGAGAAGTCTTGAGCCCCAGGGACCGACGCCTTAACACATTCAGTGCGGGGCAATGATGAGAAATCTTGCAGCCAACCTGATTGGAGTTTTTGCGGTTAATCACATCATTTGGGGTTGTAGACGTAGGAAAATGTGTTCTGAGTTGTCAAAATACCTAAGTTTCGTAATTAGAGCGCAATTTAGTTCCGTCCCGGATCTGGGACGGCAGCACGGCTGGAGCGTTCAAGTGATGCTATGAGGGCTTTCGGAGTATATTTTGTTTTCTCCTCCCTGAGTAAGAGTAATGTATGGGATTAGTAACAACAAAACAAACAGAAACAACAAGAAAAGTGAAGGCAGTTGAAGGCAGCCTAAATATTATGCTTTGGAAAGTCCAACTGGGTCACATATACCTAGTAAAATACGCTTGTACTCGTTAACACTACGTTAAAACTACGTCAAACATCGAATAATCCTTTTTTGGCGTCTCGCATTCACTTGACGAAGACATGACGAACCACCTGACCTCGTGAAGATTCAGGAACAACACTAAAAACGAACTCACCATGGTGGAGGACGACAGAAAACCGGAGGTGAACTTTGAACCCGAATATCTCCAAACTTTTATATAGGGAACTTTCAAACTGAGGTTATGTTTACCTTTCAGAGACCCTCCAGCCCTCCTTTTCATGGAAAAACAGACGATAGGAGCAGTGCGGGACCCTTGTACAGCCCAAAAACATCACATTAGAAGGTGGCTCGGATCCGGGACGGCCGCATGGCTGGCTAGTATCTGCCGTCCCGGATCCGGGACGGCCGCACTTTAGCCACCCAGGCCTATGACGTGTGGATTCATCTCCACTATTTTCACAACTGGGCATGTGGGGTATCATTATTCTCCGAAATTTTGGACGCCGAATCCAATAGGCCAGTCCCGGACCGACTGTGGGAGGGGTGTGGGTGTAATGGGTGCCTACCTACCTGTTCCAAACATGGATAAGGCCGCTCAGTAGTCTAGTGGTATAGACGAAGGATTGGTTTGGTAATTCGAGTGACCAGGGTTCGAATCGTGGACAGAGCAACTTCTTGACCCCCGCAAGGTCAGGTGGCAGGAGAGTGAGGCGATAAAGCGGTTTTTCCTGGGAAATTGTTCATCCCGCCAAATACTTGGAACTCGAGGGGGATAGTTCAGGAATAAGGGTAGCGAGGGATTAGGGTGGTTTCAGAGTGCACAGCTCTTCCTTTGGCAGGAATGAAGGTAAAGGGTGGTGATCACAGGGGTGATATTCAAACTGAACTCAACATTTATGTCGTACATATACCAGAATTTGCGAAGAAGATTTGACAAGTCCAGTCCAGATTGGGAGTACATTTTAACCAAAGATGTATTTTGATGTATTTTATTGTTTGTATGATGTATTTTGAGGATAACAGCCTTACCATTCAGATTATCATCGTCATCTATGGCTGGGAGGGGTAGAGGAAAACAAGAAATAACGAAATTACGGCCAATAAAAAGGGTTTTGCAACGGGAAAAAGATGCGAAGAAAAGTTAATTTTTTGTTTTTTGTTGGGAACTTATACTCGTATTTTATGCACTAATCCCTTTGGTGAATAATAGAATAGGAAGAAGTAGTATCCGACCTCAGAAGGAAATAACGACGAAAGGGAATAAAGTAGTAAGTAAATGAAAATAAATTAGTGAAATGAACATCGCTTTCAAAAACTGGGGTTCTCAAGGGTGCATCAGACAGTCCCTTGCAAAGTATTCCGAATTTAATGAGGCTCCTATTTGGAAATTCAAACTTTTTCTTTTTGCAATATGCTCGTATGACTTGTGAAATTTCTCGGACCTATAAACAAATAAAATATCATCAATTATTCGTCCTCTTCACATGAGGGGGTGAGGTAATAACTAATCAGAACAATTTACGATCCTCATTGGAGAACGCCTGACGACGTCCACGACTCCTGACACAGGTAGTCGGACAAAAATATAAGGTGAAAGTCTTTGCTTACTTTACTTACATTACTTACCTATTCTGAACATGGATTTTGGTTGGTTATTCCTTGCATAATCAACCTATGTTTTCATGCAGAAGGTCAACGATTCGGCCCAAACATTTTTTCTGGACGTTTCAAGGTGTCTAGATCAAACAAGTCAAATGTCCGTCCGCCGAATCATGATATAACTAGCCTAAAATCGACGCGAATTCCTCATTATGTTGTTCCTAAAAACAACCATTCAGTATCATATTTCAGAACAGTACTTTTCTCCGATCTCGGCATTATTCTTTCAGTTGGCTTCTTCATCTATACCTGAGTTGATTCATTATCGATGAGGAAAAACAATTTTGGACTCTTCTCAGTTCCATTTCCTCGTTTCAGGGAAGCGGATAAAAACCACCGCAAAGAAAATCGTCGCGGTATATTCGGAGCGAAAGTAAAGGGGATAAGGGAATGAGAGAGGGACAATACAGCAATAAGATCGAAAAGAAATAGAAGACGGTGATCTTTTCCTACACAGCATTGCCCCCATTTCTTCGGCGATCTTTTGTGACGGGTCCTTTAGCTCTTAGCGAAGTCGCCGGAAAAGTGATATTTCACTCTGACGCCTCTCTGTGGTTTAGGGCCGAAAAATTCCTTTCCGGGATTATGAGTTCCGAAGTCTTTTGGCAGAGCCGATGTTTAATTTCTACTGTCGAAAAAGGAAGCCACGGAAATGAAAGGCTTTAGTGGCATTTCAATGACTTCTGCGGGTCCTGAGTTGATAACTTTTTCTTTTCTCATGAATTTCCAATGTGATAGAATTCGTTCAAAGGGTCTATTATCTTTCAGGTCACTGGACGGGCTTCTGATTCATCGCAGATTATAAATTACGAGAATTTCTCCATTTACAATGAGGTAATCCTATATGAAGGCTCCAAAGTTGACTGATGTTCATTGAGCGCATGCGCAAGGGCACACGATTTGAAAAGATCTGTACATGTGGGGTGGGGTATTGGTTCTGTTACATTTTGGATGCTTGATCAGTTGAGATGGATTAATATCGGTAAAAATGAACTAATGAAGCTTGGTATTCTGAATAATCAACTATGAACGATTAATTGCATTTTCAGCACTTGAACTGTTCACATTCGGCATTGGTCACATGACACATCGTACATTGAATGCACATTTACAAAGCGCTTTGGATCACTGTGAATTGGGCGTTCCGGATCATTTATACTGTAGAATTTCATTGTTCTGAATACAAGCTAGTGAAAATCAGAATTTTGAATCCGAAACTTCACATTCAGGGCGATGAATCAAAAAAAAAACCCTCCCCCTCACAAATGAAACAAACCAACAACAACAATAACCATCCACAAAGCACATAAACCCTCAACACCCCAACACAAAACCTGGCCAACCCCCAAACAAAAAACCAATCCCAATTTCCTCGAAATGACTCCCTTAGCCCCCCAGTTGATCCTGCAACCCAATACATTTGGCGGCGCAGGTGCCAGCTCGCAACACTATGTTTTCATGCAAAATGTCAATCTCCCTGATTTGGCCCAAAATTCAGCCGTACCCTTCCACGTTTCCCCCGGCGTAGGAGGGCCACTCATTGATTTTCCTGAGGAAAAAATTACCACCCCGGTACTGTTTAACACATTACTTAGGGGTGGGCCCCTCTCTTTGCCATAAAGCCTTTTCATTCTTGACTCTTAACCCTCAGAGTCCTACATTTAATGGCCATAAAAAAACGACTATATTGGTAGTCGCAAATTATCTGGTTCCTTGGCTAGTCCTCGAAACTCGATCAGCTCGATCGGACTAAATTTAGGGCAGGTAGGGGTAACCAAAATGTGTATTTCAAAAAATGGATTTTAGAGATTTCTGGTACCTAGGCGTGTGGGGTATCATTTTCCACTAAATTTTGGATCCTGAATCGATTGGAATGGGTCTGGGACCCACAGCAACCGATGCTTCCCCCCATTTTCCTCATGTTGAAGAAATGAGTCTCGATGCGAAATTTTTAAGGCCGATCGGACCAAATGTGGGCGGAGTAGGGTCAAAATGTGTATTTCGAAAAATGGATTTTCGAGATTTTTGGCGACTTTTGCCTGTGGGGTATCATTTTCCACTAACTTTTGGACGCTGAATCCAATAAAATGGGTCTCAGAACGATTGGCACCCACTGGATAAAGTAATGGGTCAAATGGGCATCTATTTACCAACTTTGAATATGTTTTTTTCGAGATTTTTGTTACCTAGGCGATTGGAATGAGTTTCCATGCTGCATGTCCGAGGAATAACCAACCCCTGTGAACGAATTTGCAGCGTTTTTTTCAAATTTTTGACGCTGAACCGATTCTAGGGCCGATAAATAATTTCTCTGTGAGTTTCCCCTTAGTTGCGATATTCACCGAATGAACGAACCACTACGGACATTTTCAGCGTTCTTTGATCCACTTCACAGAAGAAGAAAACTTGTAGGTACATAACTTATGAGACGATTCAAAATGAGGTGACAGGCGAAATTTGACAAACGTCCGTCTCCTGATGTTGAACAATATCGTTGTATTGACTGGTTGAAATGCGAAGCAACTCTTTTGGCGATAATTTGATAAGAACGGTTCCCGAACCTTCGTTACCAACCGAAACTTCATTAGGAGGATGGAACAAATGGCGGTTATTCCTGGCAGTCGGGAATTCACGGGTCATTTCGTTCTGGCAGCATCGATCCTGACAGTAGAACACGTAAATACTTCCTGATAAAGTCAGTTTAAAGATGTCAACATCCAATGGAAGGCATCCTTCGTCCTGGCAGTGGAGAAATAGAAATGGGAATTGTCTTTCTTTCCAGTTCAGAAGATTTGACGTGATATATAGCGTGGAGAATTTAATTGTAATGAGAACATCGCCATTTGAGAGGGAGAAAGCGAGCATTTTATTGAATCATTCTCATTAAGACTCCGATACATCCTATACGAAGTTTCCTTGCACTTGGGCAAGTTAGAGAAAGTATAATGTCAATAGCTTTCTCTGCCAGAGTACATAATACAGGAAAGTTGGTATCAAGAATTCGTAAATTGATTCATGTATTTCGAGAGATTAGAGGCTTCTTATCGATTGAAACAAAAAGAATGGTTTATATGGCGCTCGCACAGTCATTAATGATATACGGTATAAGTGGCTGGGGGGGTTGTATATCCACACTAATGAAGGAGATCTTTGTACAACAAAAACTGATTATAAAGGTGATAATGAAAAAAAGTATGAGAACACCTACGAAGGATATTTTTAAAGAATTTAGGGTTTTAACAATTGGTGAATTGAATGACAGAATGTCAATTCTGAAAACACAAAAAGAAAAAATGAGGGGTAACTTGATGATCCATGAAGTGGGTGCAACAAGGGCGGGAGAGGGAAGATTATTGAAAATACCGTTTTGTTTGACAGCAAGTGGTCAGCGAAGTTGTATATAGAGGAAGCAAACTCTTCAATGAGCTTCCAAGGGAAATTAGAGAAATTGAAGATCTTGGGAAATTTAAGAATAAATTTAAAAAATTGTATACCTACCAATAGAAGTGGAATATAGGTTATAGGTCATAAGGCAAAACAGTAGGTAGCAGTAATGTACAGTAAGGTTATAGGTCATAAGGTGAAAAACAGTAGGTAGAAGTGATGTACAGTGATAATTATTAAAATACAGAGAAACAACAAATAAGACTCCTCCCCTCAGCACAAGGGAATCTTAAAGAGGGGAGTAGGCATTGAATTTAGATGATTTAATGATTTAGATGATTAATTGAGTTAAGATGTATGTATGAAACAAATAATAATAAATAAATGCTATAAATTTAAAAAAAAAAAATAATCAAACATCTTTCACAATCATATTACTGGCTAAATGTACGTATCATGATTTGAGGTGACTTTCGAGGGTAGTGTTGGTTGGTCTTTCCTTATAATCAATCTGTTTTCATGCAAAAGGTCAATCTTTCCGATAAATTTTTTTTGGACGTTTCAAGGAGTCTAGATCAAAAAAGTGAAATGCCCGTCCGTCGTCCATGCCGTTTTTGGTAGTAGAAATTTTTTTTAACTGAAATTTTGGTCGGGGACCCATTTCCGACTCTAGTAGGTCCTCAAAAGTTTTCAACCCGATCGGACAAAATTTGGGGGTGGTAGGGGTCCAAATGTTTTTTTTTTTTTTTTTTTTTTAATGGATTTTTGTGATCTAAGCTAGTGGGGTATCATTTTCCACTAAATTTTGGACCCTGAATCGATTGGAACGGTCCCGTGACCCGCCGCACTCCCCCATTTTCCTTATGTTCGACATTTTCGTCGACTTAGACGTGTGGGGTATCTTTTTCCCCTAAATTTTGGACACTGAATCCAATGAGACGGGTCCCGGAACGTTTCGCACCCACCGGAAGAGGTTGTGGACGCTGAATCCATTTTAAAATTAGCCACCATGCGCCTGGTCCGAGAAATAACCAACTCCTGTGTGAGAATATGCAGCGTTTTTGGTTGGTTATTCCTAGAATAATCGACCTATGTTTTCATGCAAAAAGTCAATCTCTCCGATTTGCCCCAAGAACATTTTCTGGACGTTTCAAGGTGTCTAGACCGAAATAAGCAAATGTCCGTCCGCCGTCCACGGCGACATCAGTAGTACACAATTTTCTAAAAATCTGAAATTTTGATCAGGAACCCGTTGGTCCTTGAAACTTTCCAACCAACCAGGTATTCAAAATGTGTTTTTTGGAAAATAAATGTTCGAGATTTTTGGCGATCAAGGCGTGTGGGGTATCAATTTCGACTAAATTGTGGACGTTGAATCCAATAAGACGGGTCCCGAAACGATTGGCGCCGTCTGGATGAGGTTATGGGTCAAAATGGGTATCTATCTGCCCATTTTGATTCTGTGTTTTCGAGATTTCTATTACCTAGGCCTGTGGGGTACCATTTTCCAATACATTTTCGACGCTGAATCGATTGAAATGAGTCCCCATGCTCCTGGTCCAAGGAATAACCAACCCTTGTGAATGGATTTTCACCGTTTTTATAAAGACAAAACAAAATTTTGAAGTAAAAGAACAATGAACGAAGTTATCGTGTGTGAAATGGGCCGAGTTGCAGTTCGCTCCAATTGGTAGTTTGTATTTGAGTTAGTCCGTTCGGTTCGACAGGGGAATATGCGAGTTTAAATGGAAGCGAGAATCGAAATCAATGAAACGGCTGAAAGTTTATTCCCTAAGGAACTCTTTTATCGTTGCTGGGGCTCCCCGTGTAAATTTTGCAGCGTATGTTGAACGATTTTCCGATCACTTGCGCGAAAAAACTGACATTTGGTGCCTTTTTTAGAGGCTACGATTTATTTCGGCTGTTTTATGATGAACCTAGCACATTATATTTTGGAATAAAATAGCACAAAACGCCTCTCCACGTGTTGTATTGTTTGTTTATATAGTTGTCTTATATTAGTGTATGTACCCGCTTTCTTATGATTGCTGGAAATAGAGATGAGGATGGACACGTGTTACGAGATCTTTATTACATCAGCTATACAATTCAATAATGATAGTCGCTAGCTCTCAAAAAAGTTTTGATTGTCATTAATTAAAAAAATACTTTTAATAGAAAAACGCTGTAAATTCCTTCACGGAGTTGTTATTAATCGGACCAGACGCATGGAGACTCATTTCTTCAACATGGGGAAAATGGAGGGGAACAGTGGGTGTGGCGGGTCCCGGACCCATTCCAATCGATTCAGGGTCCAAAATTTAGTGGAAAATGATACCCCACACGCCTAGGTACCAGAAATCGCGAAAACACATTCGAAATGGGTAGATAGATACCCATTTTAACCCATAACCACTTCCGGTTGGCGCCAATCGTTCCGGGACCCATTTCATTGAATTCAGCGTCCAAAATTAAGTGGAAAATAATACCCCACACGCCTAGATCGTCAAAAATCTCGAAAATACTTAGCACACTTATTAATAATATTGTAGATAGGTAGCTAATAGAGATAACGCTGAACACAATAGAAAAAAATTAAAGTAAAAATCATCGTTCTTTTAAACAATTCACTAATAAAGTAATAAAGTTGAAATAATAGGCACAGTTAGGCCGCTTAATAACTCATTAAACAAATTCACTCTTCCAGATAAGTCCTCGGTGCAGCTGTCAACCCCCAACACCCTTAATGTTAAACACTCCTATCTTCCCTTATTTTTTGTTTTTTTCTACTTCAGGTGCATATAATTGTTGTTTTTTCTGAGAGTGTCTTTAGGTCAAGTTTCCCCAAACACATCGAACAACTTTTGAGAAGTATTTTAAATAACATTTTTTGAGTCTGTAATAATATATTGTATACCAATCCCCTGTAAAAGTGTAGTTTAAGAGGATTTGAATATAATCCCTCACTTCCCTATGAGCCTTCTCAAGCTGTCAAATTTCGAGCTGGGGTATCGTTCCCAATTATTGATCTATTTTAACCCCCATTAGTAACTCTCATTTCTCATTATCGATGGGGAGTCACAACGTTAAGATAAGAGATATTCACCAGGTGTGGTATTAGAGGATTTTGGCCACCAAACGCCCAAATAATGGTCTTCAGATTTTGTTTCAAACAATTCACATATTTTGTAACGTCAGGTTTTAAGAGGTTTTTGTACATAAATTATATTAAATCTATTCAAACAGTGCAGAATGAATGTACACAGCTCCAATCTGGATATCTGTGGAACATGCGGGACGCTACAGTGGGTTTTAGAATGCATCATACTGACGTGTTATGAGACTATAATTGTCATAACTTACCTGGAAGAGTCCGCGAAAGAAGAAGGAAGGGAAAGAAGAGAAGGAGAAAAGAGGGGTATGGCGAGAAAAGCCGGGATCGCGATTTAATAACACTACACTCGCGTTTTTAAAAACGGAACAAAGCAAAAATGTTTTCGCGATAAAATAAAATTTTCGGTTATTTTTTTTTCTAAAAAATGTTTTTTGAACAATTTTTTTTTTCAACAAAATTTAAATTTGTACATCGAATTGACTGCGCCGTTGAAGGGAAGCTGGTGGCTCGGGCGAGCGCCTGTTTGTTTACTAGCGAGCGGGAACCGGAGGTGTGGTTATGTTGGCCGCGTGTCGCGGAGGGGCGCGGGACGAGAGACGTGCGCATGCGCCTCGACGGGATTAGGTGGAAAAAAGAGACGTTGTCCGGGATAAGAAATTCGGTCGAGGATCGCGAGAGGGAGTCTGCGTCGCGACCTGCTATCGATCACGGGCTAACAGGTTGGTCCTGACGCGTCGCCTATGGCCCTTCGATGGTTGCCTGATCTGAGTTTTCCAGAATTTGGCCGGCGCTACACAATACATCGAATGCTGGCCTAAACGTTGGACCCTTCTTTTTTCGGAAGGAGGCCCTTCTTGGACCCTTCCTTCCTTTGACTTGTGTGCAAGGACTGCTCTCAGAGTGATCGCCCTCCAACGCCAACATTGGACGCTGGACGTTCGAGCAACTGGATGCAACCAGTCACCGAGTGTCCAACATTGGAAGGTGTTGGTAGCATCGTGTAGCGTCCTGTAGCTGACCTTTGAACGCCCAACGGCCAGCGTCCAATGTTGGCGTTGAGGGGCGATTGCCTTCTTGGAAAGAAAGATCCAAGAAGGTTAACTGAGCCTCCATGTTGGACCTTTCTTTTTCTTGGAAGAAGACCCTTTTTCCTTGTGTGCAAAGACCGCTCTCAATGAATGAGTGCCCACCAAAGCCTATGTTGGGCACTCGGTGCCTGGTAGCATCGTGTAGCTGACCTTCAAACGTCCAGCGTCCAACGTTGGTGTTGGAGGGCGAATGCTCTGAGAGCGGCCTTTGCACCCAAGTCAATGGAAAGAAGGGTCTCCTTCCGAGAAAAAGAGGAGTCCAAAATGGTTTCCTCCAACATGTAGGCTCAGTTACCCATCTTGGACCCTTCATTCCTTTGACTTGTGTGCAAAGACCGCTCTCAGAGCAATCACCCTCCAACGCCAACATTGGACGCTGGCTGTTGGACGCCAGACATTCAAAGGTCGGCTGCTCGATGCTACCAGTCACCGAGTGTCCGACCGCTCTGAGAGCAGTCTTGGCACTCAAGTCTAAGAAAAGAGAGTCCAAGAAGGGTCTCCTTCCAAGAAAAACAAGGGTCTAATGCCGTGTTTCCCAACGTGGGGACAATTTGATTTTTAAGGGGGGCAATTCGAAAATGGACCGAATGCGCCCCCCCTCTGAGGCCCCCGGACCATTCCCGGGCACCCCTTAAGAAATGTTAGCGAAAATAAAAATTTCTCGGAGGATGAAAGAGAAATTGGTTACGCAGTGTACTTTTTCTCCCAAGAGAGGTGTTAGAGGCAATTCCAGGAACTCAGACAGGAGTTAAGGTCCAGAAAGATTTTCTGATTTAAAACAAATTGATTTTCCAACATGGATGATGCAGCCAATGTTAGTGGATTTGTCTGACATATCAAATATGCAGTATCAAGAAGAACTTGCAGAATTGCAAAATGATGAGTCAGTTAAAACTTTATTTAATATAAAAGGTGCGATGGCATGGCTTTGTGAGGAAACAGAAATCAAATACCCAAATTTATCCAAATGTCCAAGGAAACTATTGCTACCATTTCCATCTTCATATCTAGCTGAATGTGGATTTAGTGCTGTAAATGGTTTACTGTTAAAAAAAAAGAAGTCGGCTGGATATAACACGACGTGGAGACTTGAGACTGAAGCTATCCAATTTGGAACCTAATATAAAAGCTCTGTGCAGCATGCATCAAGCGCAAGGATCTCACTGAACTGGAATGATAAATTAATATAGAAATATTTTTATTTAATTTTTTTCGCTTTATAATTTCAGTTGAAATTATATTTTTTGCTAAAATAAACAAGTTCCTAGTGATTTCTTCCTAAAATCTATTATTTAAGTTTCTCAAGTGAACAATCAATCAATCAATTTTTTGATATTGAACATTATGCATTTTACATGGGGGGGGGGGGGGGGGGGCATAAGAATTTGAGAAAGGCTAAGGTGGGGCACGACGTGAAAAAGGCTGGGAAACACTGGTCTAATGTTTGGCCCGACATTTGATGCATCGTGTAGCGCCAACGCGCGTGTTGAGACCAAAACCTCAGATCAACCATCAAAGGGCCATAGGCTAAGTTACATACTTCACGTACATTGCTTAGCTTATAATTATCCTAATAACTGAATTTATTGTCTTTGCGTTAGCGAACTAATTCATGTGGTTTCGAGCGTTTTAAGCCTTTTGAGGAGATCATTGACGTCATGAAGTCGAACATTCTCTTCGTCGACATGATTTTGTAGCCTTTGGAGATGGGCAGCTGTTTGAAGCCTGATGGTTTCGTTTACTGTCCCGACTTGTAGGTCATGGTGTATCCGGTCGTTTCTGAAGTAACCACGGAGCGTTCGTGATCCACCAAAGTACCGTATCTGGAATCTCTGTTTTATACCTGGATTGGTTTGAGCGGTGCAGCCCCACAACTGCGCTCCATAAGTCCAGACAGGCTTTAGGCCTTGCTTGTAAGGGATCATCTTGTTGTGGACGGACAAATTTGATTGTCGCCCCATTATCCAGTACATTTGACTGAATTTGAACGTCAGTTCTTCCTTTTTCTCTTTCACATGGGCTGTCCATCTGAACCTAAGTCATACCGAGGTACATACATTCATTGCCGTGTGGAACTACCTTGTTGTTGAGATGAGTTGGAATGTGGCTAACCTTTTGTTGGTCAACTTGACGTGCACCGACATGGCCTCATTCATTTTAAATTCCTCCATTTTCCTGCCCATTCTTCAATTGAGGTTGAGTTGAGGTTTGACATTGACTCTTCATTGTTGTTTCCACTGCCAGAATTGCGATCACTGTTGTAGACAAGATACAAGAGAGGCTAAGGACACCCCCCCCCCCCCCCCGTGGCACTCCAGCATTGATCATTTTGGAATCCAGATAGGCATCGTCATGTTTTACCGCTGAAATATCGATCTGATATGTAGGATCTTAAGAGCTGTGCATCCTTTTGCGGGGCGCATCTTTTGGAGTTTATATTTGAGCCCTTCCGGCCAAACTTTGTCAAACGCTTGTGTGACATCCAGGAAATGGCAGGAAATCGCCAAAAACATCGAAAATACATTTTTCGAAAAACACATTTTGACCCCCCCAACACGTTTTTGATCCAATCGGGATGAAAAGTTTTGAGGACTAGCGCCAGAACGGGTCAGGTTATGAGTCAAAATGGCTTCTATCTACCTATTTCGAATGTGGGTTTTCGAGATTTCTGATACCTAGGCATGTGGGGTATCATTTTCAACTAAATTTTGGACGCTGAATCCAATGAAGTGGGTCCCGGAACGATTGGTGCCCACCAGAAGAGGTTATGAGTCAAAATAGGTATCCATCTACCTACTTCGAATGTGTTTATTCAAGATTTCTGGTACCCAGGCATGTGGGGTATCGTCTCCCACTAAATTTTGGACCCTGAATCGATTGGAATGGGTCCGGGACCCACCAAACCACAGCCAAACCCACTGTTTCCCACATGTTGAAGAAATGAGTCTCCATGGTCCGAGGAATAACCAACCCCTTTGAAAGAATTTGCAGCGTTTTTATAATGATTAACAGTTGTGGAATAATTTGCTGCGTTTTCCCCGTTGATTTATTCTCCCTGAAACAGTGAAGGATCTTCCATATTGACCTCCTCCGAGCTACATCGAGCAAAGGTCAAAGGCCACTTGAGAATAGGGGTGAGTACCGATGTTTCGAAGTTACAAATACATCAATGTGACCCCCAATTGTTTTTTATTTTATTTATTTTTATTATTATTTTTTTCCATCAGTGTTTTGCTAGACTTTATGACGTTTTTTCTCAAAACGCCTTCTTTTGTCGTTCATGAAGGGATGACGGATACCTACCGAATTGAGTAGCTTAACAGTAGTTATTCTTGTTTTATAAATGCTGACTCAGTTGTTAATGATCCTTACAGAAACATTCTACTATATTTGTATTCCTGAACCATCGATCCATGGTACCTACTCCGATGATGTAGATTAGTTATTAATGTACGGTTTTCTTTTTAGTTTTAACTCTTTTTTTTTTCAAAATGCCTGTAAAAAGTGAGATTTAGTTGTATTTTGAAAAGATTTTCAGAAAACAATTTTGCCGAGGACTTATGCGATAATAACCACTTTTTTCCTTAAATAAAACAATCGGTGTTTTCTGCAATGTTTTTGGACATAAATTGTTGTTAAAGGAAATAAATCGATGATTTGCTTGTCGTTACCTATCGATAGTTGGGACATCCCCCCGGTGGAGACGTCGGGGAAGGCGGTCGGGCTGTAGACGATTTCGAACTCTGCCGGATGGAAAGAGGATCACATCGATCTACGCCTCCCACCTCCACTCTTGACGGTGATGGGGAAATTGTGGGACGGCGGGGGCGGGGTAAAGGGAGCGGAAGGAGGAGGGGGAGCCTCCAATAACATTGGCTTTGATAGTAGGGAGAAAAGTGGAGGGCGAGGGGGCAAAGGTCGGAACCTGTTGATAATCGAGTTGAAGGATGTATTGGTGAGGGGCGAAAAGGCCTCACTCCCCGTTCCCATCCTTCACGCGGCGAGGGATATGGGGAGAGTAAAGGGGAACGGAGGAGGAATTACTCCGCGGTTCCTATATGCCCCAGAACCCACTTGTCTCAGTAGATGATCACCAGGGGCCTGTTGCGCAATAGCTTGCTTACTAATAAATACCTAAAATGGTTCGTGGTACCTTCTGATTCAACAGAAACCTCGGTTCATAAGCAGCCTCACATTACGAAGAAAGTGAGGAAATTGAATTTCCAAGCTAATTTCCCCTCTCAAAAAAAATTCCACGGTTTTATTTTTCAATTGGTTTTGACTGGGCGAGGGCATTTGGATGAAATATAAGATTTTCTTGAGGGAAAACTATGCACGCTCAAAATATCATGATGGACAATACGGCCACTAGCCGAGGGTACGACGGGATGTTCTACCCCTACTCTGTCGCGTGGTCAAGGCTCAGCGAGGACGACCGTGTCTCTCCTCGACGTCTACAAAGGAGCTGGCGCCGCCGTCGAGGTTGAGCATAAAGCGCCTGTCACCAAATACTAACACCGGCTCGCCGGAGTTCAGGTAGGAGCCATGGGTTATGACATCTTGGAGGGGGAAACGACGGGGAAACTTGAGCTGTTACACAATGGGTTAAATTTACTGCATCCATTGCTTTATGGAGGCAAAATGAAGAAGAAACTAGGCTCCACATTTTAAATTCGGAATGCAAATGGATACTCTATGACGGGGTACCTCTATGAAGGAGATACCTCGCACCAGCCTGCTCTGTGGAGGAGAAACTAGGCTCTACCCCTACTCAGTAGTGTAGTCAAGGCTCAGCAAGGACAACTCAGCATCCATGTCTCTCCTCGACGTCTACAAAAAAGCCGGCGCCGCCGTCAAGGATGAGCATAAAGCCCCTGTCACCAAATACTAACACCGGCTCGCCGGAGTTCAGGTTGGAGCCATGCGTATGACATCATGGAGGGGGAAATGGCGGAGGAACCTACTGCTGTTACACAATGGGTTAAATGTACTGCATCCATTGCTCTATGGAGGCGAAATAAAGAAAAAACTAGGCTCCTCATTTTAAATTCGGAATGCAAATAGATACCCTATGATGGGGTACCTCTATGAAGATACCTCGCCTTAGCCAGCTCTATGGAGGAGAAACTAGACTCCACATTCGTGATTTGGATAGAATGAGGATACTCTATCACAGGGTATCTAGCACCTGCCTGCTCTATGGAGGGGATGCCTCGCACTGACTAGTTCCTAGGGGGGAAATCGAGGCTCTATGTAATCGGGAAAGTATGAGAGTACTCTATGAAGGAGATACCTCTCATCTGCCAGCTCTATGGAGGAGGAACTAGGCTCTACCCCCAGCGTCCATGTCTCTCCTCGACGTCTACAAAGGAGCCGGCGCCGCCGTCGTGTTTGAGCATAAAGCCCCTGTGGAGGAGGAACTAGGCTCTACCCCCAGCGTCCATGTCTCTCCTCGACGTCTACAAAGGAGCCGGCGGCCGCCTTCGTGTTGAGGCATAAAGCCCCTGTCAGCAAACACCGTCTCGCCGGAGTTCAGGTAGGAGCCATGGGTATGACATCATGGAGGGGGAAAACTCGCGCTGCTACAAATGGGTTGAATGTCTCTCTAAGGAGGATAAACTAGAAAACAAGTCTCCTCATTTCAAATTCGGAATGCAAATGGATACCCTATGACGGGGTACCTCTATGATGGAGATACCTAGCACCAGCCTGCTCTGTGGAGGAGAAAAGAGGCTGCGTGTGATTGGGAAACGAAGAGGATGCTCTATGAAGGAGGTACCTCGCATCTGCCAGCTCTATGGAGGAGGAACTAGGCTCCACATTTGTGATTGGGTAAGTATGAGAGTACTCTCTGAAGGAGGTATCTAGAGCCTGCCTACTCTATGAAGATTAACATGATCAATAATTGATAGTATCTGTTAGATATTCGCCAGGAAACATTAGCATGTATATAACTATTAGTAGACCGCTAATATCATTTTCAAGAGTTTGGGTAAAACAGTGAGTGTTGGTCCAAAGCCCTTAAATATACTCTCTCCCGATACAAAGCCAGAACTTCCTTGAATGACAAACCATGGTAATTTTCAGCGATTTTTATGAGTAATAGGTTGAATACGCTCCCTGAATTAAACTTTTGTGGTTTACGAAATAGATAATATATCATTATGTCAGAATGTACTCAACAGACTTCGTCCAACAGCATGCAGGTTGTATGGCAGAATAATTAATGCGGCAAAATAATTATTTTGTTTACAGTTTACTTCTGCTAGGTGATAACGCTGTCTATGACGGTTCCCATTGAAGATTTTAAACAACAGATCACCTAGGTCACTTGATTTGATTTGATTATACGCGACATGATACACGACCCTGGCAAGTACCAATTTCAATGCCATGATCAGGAATAGTCCGAGGCCCGTCGTCTCGCTGTGATAACGCCATCAGAAAATCACAATGAATAGAAGAAATGAATCAGGCAGGAAGCAACGGTTAGATAGGCGTAAGTTGGATATTTCTCTACAAATATTTCTATTTATACCTACTAACAGCACATCAAACAAACAATATATTGAGAACTGTTGAGTGATTTATTTTGGTTGGTTATTAATTTAGTTATCAACTAATGTTTTCATGCAAAAAGTCAATCTCTCCGATTTGGCCCAAAAAATTTTTCTGGGCGTTTCAAGGTGTCTAGATTAAAAAAAAGGGTAATAAATACCCAATTTGACCCATAACTTCTTCCAGTGGGTGCCGATCGTTCTGGGACCCGTTTCATTGGATTCAGCGACAAAAATTTAGTGGAAAACTATACCCCACACGCCTAGGTAGCAGAAATCCCGAAAACACATATTCAAAATGGGTAATAAATACCCAATTTGACCCATTACTTCTTCCAATGGGTGCCAATCGTTCTGGGACCCGTTTCATTGGATTCAGCGTCCAAAATTTAGTGGAAAACCATTCCCCACACGCCTAGGTAGCAGAAATCCCGAAAACACATATTCAAAATGGGTAATAAATACTTTTGAAAAAAATTTTGAGCCGAATCGGAGAGGTTGACCATTATTATGAAAGTCCGCCGTCCACGCCGACTTTGGTAGTAGAAAATTTTCTAAAAATCTTGAAAGTTGGGTCAGGGGTCCGTTCCTGGCTCTAGTTGGTCCTCGAAACTTTTCAGCCAGATCGGACCTAATTTGGGCGGGCTAGGGGTCAAAATATGTATTTTGAAAAATGGATTTTCGAGATTTTTGGCGATCTAGGCGTGTTGGGTATCATTTCCCACTAAATTTCGAACGATGAATCCAAAGAGACGGAATTGTTCCCGGAACAATTGGCACCCACTGGAAGAAGTTATGGGTAAAATGGGCATCTTTACCCATTTCGAATGTGTGTTTTCGATAAATGTTGGACCCTAAATCGATTGGAATAGGCCCGGGACCCACCAGACTCACTGTTATGTTGAAAAAATGAGTCTCCATGCGCCTGGTCCGAGGAATACCCAACCCCTATGTAAGAATTAGCAGCGTTTTTTAATTTACCGCACTCCGACAAAATAATGGATTTTGTTGTTTTTCCAGACTTTTTGAGCGACAGTTCGACAGACGATTTGAAAAATTACCAAGAGTGCGCTAGGAAATTGGACGAATGCAGTAAAAATCTCCTCCGCTTGTGCCAAGTATCGAGTAATTTTCGAAACTTCCACCATGAAGAAATCGATCGAGCTGCTGACGACGAGTGAGTTGATATTATTTATACCATTTCTGGGATATCACAACGTAAAGTGGGCCTCGACAATGATCCATTTTCGAGGAGGAGGTTTTCTTGTTATGACGTCATTTGGCCGCGCTTGTTAGGCCTTTTGAAGTGAATTTGTTCCGATCAAGTTTCAGAAAATCAGAGGAGGATGAGGCGAGAAAAATTGCGGCTGAATTGGTAAAACAGAGAGGAGCTCTCGCCAAGGGTCCTCGAGTAAGTCAATTTCGTACTGTAAGCCTCTCTCGAATTAGAATCTGTTATAATTTAATTCGGGTTTCTTCGGAGGTTTTGAATGGACCTAGCGAGAGGTTACACAATGTAAGTCCAAGACTTACGACTGAGCGTTAATTAGGGATACCAAGGACGAGCATAAAATACATTGATACAAAATGAATTATAATTGAAAACAAGGACACGTTGCAAAGGTGAATATGCCTCAACCTAGGCTAGAATTGATACAAGACAGAGTAATTCGGCAAAGTAAATTAGACAACATGTGGAGCATAAAATACAATTAATACATGATACATGAAATGATGATATACATGAAATACAATTAATGAAACAAAATCAGAAGGACCTTCTTATCTCAATTGGAAGGAATGAATAAACTAACTCGATTGTTTCACCGAATCATCGATGATTTGATTTGATTCAAGAATGAGAGTTGCTGAGAATCTTCAAGCTATTTGAAAACGCTGCAAATTCTTTCACGGGGGTTGGTTATTCCTCGGACCAGGAGCATCGAGAGTCATTTCAATCGATTCAGGGTTCTAAAATTAGTGGAAAATGATACCCCACACGCCCAGGTACCAGAAACGATACCGGCTGACAAAAACGGCGTCGACGTCAAAGGGAAAACAGGAGGGGGCACACTGTCCCGAAGGTACACAGCGAGGCTTAATTAGCTTGAGTCCTTTATCTCATGGGGAACACAATATTACAGCTTCGGTCGACTTCAGCACGGTAGCAGAGTTCACTTCAGAGTGAGCACAGGACAAAGCCAGGATGGACTGAGTGAGATGCACTTGCACGACAGGGTTACAAAAATATATATGACTCTGACAGGTTGGGCGCCTCGGCACCGAGGGGCGCCTTGGCAATAACTGCCTGGTTGGGCGCCTTGGCAACGAGTGCGCGCTGGAGCTCTCTCCAAATGCGATGTCCAGGCAGGAGCTGCGCGCACATCCTGGCGCATGCTCCCTCCCTTCTGGTTTTCTGGAGGCAGTAAGCCTGGGGGCTTACAGTACAATATTCAGAAACAAAATCTCAAGGACCTTCTTATCTCAATTGGAAGGAATGAATAAACTAACTCGATTGTTTCACCGAATCATCGATGATTTGATTTGATTCAAGAATGAGAGTTGCTGAGAATCTTCAAGCTATTTGAAAACGCTGCAAATTCTTTCACGGGGGTTGGTTATTCCTCGGACCAGGAGCATCGAGAGTCATTTCAATCGATTCAGGGTTCTAAAATTAGTGGAAAATGATACCCCACACGCCCAGGTACCAGAAATCTCAAAAACACATTCAAAATAAGTAGATTCTTCTTTCAGACCCATCTCATTGGATTCAGCGTCCAATATTTATTTTAAAATAATACCCTACCTAGAAATTTTTGGGCTATGAATACTTTCAAATTGTATTTAATTCAACGGCAATTTGGGATGTCGCCCACGGTACAATGAAAGTCTCAATCCATTTGAAAGTGGCGTCAACCACGACTAAGCAATTAATTTTAGAGCGTACTGGACACAGAAAATCCTTGATCATGGTTTAGTGTGGCCTAACCATGTTTACACTACCAATTTCGGTGGGTTGTGACGATATTTACTGCAAATTTGGCACGATTTCGCTTGATTTTCGAGCTCTGCATTGAGTTGTAGCCACCAAAGAAACAAGCGGGCGAACGCTTTCATCTTGGTCGCACCAACACGGTTTTTATGAATTGTCATTTTCAAAAAAGGATTTTCGAAATTTTTTTGCCATCTAGGCTTGTGGGGTATCATTTTCCCCTAAATTTTGGACGCTGAACCCAATGATACGGATCCAGGAACAATGGCACCTCCTGGAAGCGGTTATGGGCCATGGGTGAACGACAGTTACTTATATGTCCAGCAACCCTACTCTATACTGGAAGTTTGGGCCGAAAACAAATGCTGGCTCTGCAACAAAGAGAGGCGCCGAGAACTGTGAGTGCCAGAGCAGTGTCAGAGCCAGTCATCCTTGTACTGGCAGCAGAGAGAAAACGACTATACGAGAAATGAGCTGATGTACCAAGCAGAATTGTACGAGAGAACCGATAAAAGACAAACGGTATGGCAAGAGGTCTGGATAGCAAAGACCCAGGGAAGATGAACTGACGTAGTATAATATTAGTGCACCATGCCCAGGTATTTGGCCTCATTCGCGTAGGGAATGACTGTGTTGTTGAGGAAAGTGGGGATGTATCCGATCTTGAGATTGGTAAAATCGACGTGCACGGTTTTGGCCTCATTTCATTTGATTCTCCACTGATTCTGGTGATGATGCTGATTCTTACTGATTTTGGATATTGATTTGTTGAGTTTTGATATGGAATCTTCGTTGCTGTTGCCAACTGCCAGGACTGCAGTGTCGTCTGCAAACGTTGCTATGGTGTTAAATTCGATTTCTTGTAGGACGCTTGTGTACAAAAGGTATAAGAATGGGCCTAATGCACTTCCTTGGGGTACACCAGCGCACGTTTTCCTTGATAGTGAGTAGGCATCGTCCTGTTTGATGCGGAAGTACCGGTAATATAAATGAGAATGGAGCAATTCAACGAATTGGTGGGGCAACATTCTCATTATCTCACGCATCAGGCCTTCGTGCCAGACTGAAAGATGAATGATGAATCTAGAAAGATGGCTGAGCAAATCTTCTTTTGTTCTAGCGCTTCTTCGATTATGTTAACTATTCTATGTGCTTGGTCTGTTGTGGAGTGCTGCTGTCGAAGCCCAAACTGGTGGTTTGGGATCAGCTTGCGCTCCTCTATGACGGCTCCTATATGTTTGTTGATGAGTTTTTTTAAACAGCTTAGACAACACAGGCAGCAGAGAAATTGGCCTCTACGATGTTAGCTGATCCGTTAATTTGCCCGGCTTAGGGGTCATTATTACTTCAGCAATTTTCCATGACTGGGGAACATAGCGATTGCTGAATTGAAAATCTGGTGAGTCTGGCAACAGCTTTCCTTGGAAGATGCTGGAGTACCTGACCGGTTATGAGATCGTAACCAGGTGCCTTCTTCAAGTTGATTTCGAGTTTGATTGTTCGGACGACCACAACGATCCTAACAGGAGGAGTGGAGGAACTGGTGAGAAGAATTATAAATGATATCACGGCTGGCAAAGTTTAGCTAACTACATCTAAGTGGTCTCAAGGAGGATGAAGGCTCTTGAGAAAGAACGGCAATGGGCCATGCGACCGACTGAGCCTTGAGCAAGTTCTCGGACTCAGCCCAAAGTAGTGTGCTGAACAGTCCAGGCTGAGATGCCTGGATCAAGGGAGTTGAGAATTGAATGCGCTGAACTCGCACATAACTCGGCGGGCAGTTTCCACATAGTGTCTAGCCACAAGATCGAACAACATCTAAATATCCCATGATTTCCAAAATATCACCGGCCGATCCAATCAGCTTTCCCCCACAAACTGCAGAAGTTTCAATCTCTTAGAAACTTTATTCCCACTCCCCTCCCCCATTTGATTGACTAGTCATCAGCAATCTCACGGTTACATTCGTGGTTGAAACCTCAAATTCGTTGGCCCGGTTGGGATAAAAAAAAAAAAATGATCTTCTACAAAACAAATATTATTCCCTCTTCCGCAATGAGTAAAGTGAAAGTGACGTAAACGAAGTCCATCAAACTTTATTGCTGAAACAACAAGTTTTCTCTTCTATATACGAACGACCGCGGAATCATAAAATGTTTCTCGAGTGGAACGCTCTGGAGTCCTCTTGGTAATAAGAATCGATCGAAATGGAAGGGAAAGGGTCGTAAATCCCTTAAAAACAACGTGACGTCACGCCATACAAGAAGACGATGAGAAGGGTCGATGGTAAACACAAGCGACCCGATCGCGTCTATTTGATGCCGTCTCGAGATACACTTCAATGCTTTGAGTTTTTTGTCGCTTGAAGATGATTAAGGCCTCAAGTATTTTGCTCTGTTGATCCGTCAAATAATGAATAAGTGATGTTTGGTTAATTTGACGACCATTGGGGATGGTTGCCAGATGGATATGATCACGACAGATTTTACCAAAGCCTTTGACAAGCTACCAAATCAGGTCATCTTTGATGTCCTCGATGGAATGGGGGTTTACGGTAGTCTTCTCGCTTGGATTGGCTGGCTGTTACATTGCTGGACGTGAGCTTGTTTCGTTGCCTCCTCCAGGGTTATACAGGGTTCAAATCTGGGACCCCTGCTCTTTACACTGGCTGTTAATAGCATTGGCTCCATCATCAAGAACTCGTATTTTCTTATCTATGCTGATGACATGAAGCTCTTCAATTGCATCTTGAATCCTGCAAACTCCAATCTACTACTGGCTGACCTCCATTCTGTCTCACAGTGGTGCAGCCTTAATGGCTTGGCTCTAAATCATTTTTGGAGCACGCTAACCAGGTTGCTTCTCAGAGTGTGCGGGCCCTTGGGTTCCTGAAGCGCCACACACGCGAATTTTCGCAAATTTTTGCCGACCGCCAAAAAATCGCGGATCTATCTTTCCTGCATGGCTTTCTCCACAATCGCGTCGATTCTCCACACCTTCTCTCAATGATCTCGCTCCTGGTCCCCCGGCCTGCATCCCGCTCTGCAGCTCCCTTCTTCGTGCCATTTTCGTCGACCAACTATCTCTACCATCGCCGGGTGTCCTGGGGATCCTGCTCAACGGACGATGTAGTTCATGGCTGAGAACGGCCCGCCTAACAGGCTGTCGGATCGCGTAGCAACTCTGCGGTGGCCGGATACAAATTCTCGGGAAAATGGCAGGTCAAACTGGGATTCAAGAGCTTATGCAATTATATCAGTTCCATACGCAGACGCCTCATGATCAGAGGGTCCAAATGACAACGATGATGATGGGAAGGAATCCCACATTTGAAGGCGGCGTGGTAGAGGAATTTATGCTGCACCCTCTCAAGGTGATAAAGGGTGACGTTGTACAACGAGGGCCAGATCAGTAATGCATACCCAGACGGTGAGCAATTGCTTGTCATGTCCCTTGTGTTCCTCTTCAGGTCCTACTCCATGGGTCTCATTGCACTTTGAGCTCCTGTCGCAATGTGCTCCAAGAAGGTCAGCTGTCCATCAAGCAACACACCCAGATCTCTCAAACATACCAAACGGGTCGAGAGTTCGTTGGCCCAGTGAGTAATCAGAGTTAATGCGGCCCCAAATGAGACAATGGAACCCTTGGCAGGATACAAGAGCATAGCATCCTTCATGTTCCAAGCGTCCAAGTTGGCCCGTGATCCCTAGAAAATCTCACAGTCTGCAGCAGAGCGGGAATCAGGTAGAACACATTCAAATCATCGGCATAAAGAAAACAACACACCCCAGGACCGAGGCCTTTCACTGCTTCGTTGAGGGTACAGATGACATCCCTATGGGATCGCACAGGTTGCAATGGGCTGGAAAGACAAACGCCTTGCAGACAAACTACTTGTCTGCACTGTAAGATGAGAAATCAGTTGACAACCTGGCAAGAATCAGCTTCTCCTGCAGCTTAGGAGCACGTGACTAAGAGGATGATTGGAGAAAAGATCCGGAGGAGGGTATGGGTCAAACCTACCTACCTACCCTTCTGGAATGAGTCTTGGACACTCCACTCTCACTGTTTTCCCTTTTGCTTCAAGGAAATAGGAATTATTAACAGTTAACAAATGAATATGAAGCATTTTGACCTTGTCATCATGAAACGCAAACTGTCAACTTTTGGGGCGAATTGGAGAGACCTGGCATGAGATCAATGAGGATTATTCGAGGAATAATAAATTATGATCGAATTATTGTTAAAAAATAAATTGTAGATGTGTCTTTATGTTCCTATTCAAAGAATCCCTTTGACCTCCAGTGACAAACTGACTCCCGACTTCCCAAAAGTGATGAGATGACCAAGGTACTCCCACATGGATTTGAAACCAAGTAACTACCACGTCAGAATCGCACGAATGAATGCAGGAACTCAATGCCAAATGCGAACTTTTCCTTCCCACTTGTACAGACTGAGGACTTCCTGACTAGTTGGAGCCTCCAACGTTGGCGGTGGAGGGCGATCACTATGAGAGAGGTCATTGCACACAAGTCAAAGGAAAGAAGGGTCTCCTTTCGAGAAAAAGAAGGGTCCAACACGGTCTCCTCAACACTATGCTTGGTCACCCTTCTTGGACCCTTCTTTCCTTTGGAACGTCCAGCGTCCAACGGTCTACAGGATGCTACCAGTCACCGAGTGTCCAACATTGGCATTGGAGGGAAATCACTCTGAGAGCAACTTTTGCACACAAGTCAAAGAAAAGAAGGGTCTTCTTCCGAGAAAAAGAAGGGTCCAACGTGGTTTCTTCAAACATTGAGGCTCGGTCACCCTTCTTTGACCCTTCTTTCCTTTGACATGAGTGCCAAGACTAATCTCGGAGCGATCGCCCTCCATGCCAAGGTTGGACGCTGGACATTCGAAGTTTGGCTACAATGTTACTAGTCACTGAGTGTCCAGCATTGGAAGGTGTTGTAGCATCGTGAAGCGCTGGCATAAAGTTGACTAACCTGTAATTGAGCATTTTGCTAAGTTGGTTTTCTTTTTTCCAGCCGGCGGAAATCGCTTCATCCACATTGAATTTACCTGAAGGTAAAATTGAAAAACGACCTCCCTACATTTTATATGCTAGGCTCATTCACTCACGTTCGAGCAAATCAGTGGCCATTTATGTTGTTCTCAGCTGTCGGGAAGTTAACAGATCAAACTGCAATGAAAAGCGCCCCATTTTCTGATTTCTACTGTGAGGACATTGGTACGTTTTTCCACTGTTTTCTTTTTAAATTGGACAAAAAATAAGGGTTTTCAAGAACTCAAAACTTAGGAATCCCATACAATCTCATGGTATGCATTTTTTGCATATATACCATTTTAATTTTAACAAAGATTCAATGTAAATAACGTAATAAAGCAACGCTCTTTTGGTGTACAATTATTTCAAAATTAATCCAAATTTCCTTGAAAAAATTGAAAATTTGTTCCTACAATAAATATTGAATGCTGAAATATTCCAATAAGGTAAATAGATTTGCTCAAAATCAGTACTCGTAATGCATGTAAAAATACATACGGTGCTCCGTAATTCTTTTTTTTAATCAAACTTGCATTCAGCTAGTTCAAAAAACAATATGAAAACTGAGATATGCCAACATAACGATATTATGGTTTCAATTATTCTGGCAATCAGATTATGAAAAGTATGATGTGCAATTTTGAATGGTTTTATTCATTCTAGTTGCAGGTGAAACGAGTGTGACAAACAATGCGGCCAATACGATTATCAACAATTCACCATGCGTAAGTTATTAATTATGAAGGCGAAATTTTCTTTTTCTTTTCTTTTTGCAAGAAGATTTCGCAAGAATCTTGCAAGATTTTTCATTGTGGTTGGTTATTCCTAGAGTAACCAACCTGTTTTTATATGTCCGTCTGCCGTCCAAGCCGATTTTGGTAGTGGAAAACTGTCAAAAAAATTTTAAATTTGGGTCGGGATTTTCGAGATTTTCGGCGATCTAGGCTTATGGGGTATCATGTTCCAAGAGATTTTGGACGCTAAATCCAATGAGACGGGTCCCGGAACGATTGGCGCCCACCGGAAGAGGTTATGGGTCAAAATGGGTATGTATCCACCCATTTCGAATTTGTGTTTTCGAGATTTCTGGAACCTAGGCTTGTGGGGTATCATTTTCCACTAAATTTTGAACCCTGAATCGATTGGAGTGAGTTCCCGTGCTTCTGTTCTAAGGGATAACCAACCCCTGTGAGAAAAATTTGCAGCTTTTTTTGTGCGCGTGTGTAAAAGTGTGGCTCAGCATAGTAGGAAAAACAGGGATAATAAATGAACCCTGGAATTGTCTCCCGAGGAGTGCTTTATGGAAACGTCAGTGTAATTTTTACCCTCTGATGGATAACATCAGTACTCAACCTTTTTCTTCAACTCCTCGCATTATTTTACCCTTTTGGTTGGGTATTCCTTGAAAAATCAACCTGTTTTGCAAAGGTCAACTTCTCCAATTCGACCCAACATTTTTTTTCCGGAAGTTTCAAGGTGTTTAAATCAAAATTCACAAATGCCCGTCCCCCTCCCGCTTCCATAGGTGGATGGGCGACCATTTTAAGGCTACCTGTGTAAAATTGACTTGACGATTCCATTTCAGGGTTAACAAATCCACCTCTCTACAGGTATAGAGTGCTAAGATTTGGTACCCAGCTTCTTGAGACCACTGAGAGTGATTTTGAAAATGTAACAAGGTTTCTAGATTTCAATTTTCAAATCAAGAAACAATATCGAACGGTGTAAGTATAACGACTTTAATAAAAAGCCGCCATCTTCAAAAAGGCAATTTCTACCAAGCGATTCAATCTGTCAAATTATCCGAGGAGAACAGAACGGTTCCCACGAATAAAGGAAAGAGCCAGCGCCGCGATAGATGGATCCATTCCTCAACCCCCACCAATCTTGTTAAGTGCGGAATTCATCAATAATTCAATAGTTTTGAGTTGTATTGCGCCGACCGAAAAAGAATAGGCTCTGCGTTGAATGTACCTTTCACACACGATATTCCTCACCTCAAAAAGTGGTTCCACGACGAGACCCCGTCTTTTGACATTATTAATATATTGCTACAACAATATCGATATGTCCGATGTATTGTAATAAATATATCGATATATCGGAATATTGATTCATTAGTTGCACAATACTAAAATTAGATTTTTCTGCAATGAATAGGTAGATCTAAATTATAGAAAACAATTTTCCTCAAACATTATCTTTATACATTTCATGATCACAATAGTAGTTTCCAAATATGATATTATTCTCCCATGATTTCCAAGATGTCTTCGCCATCTGGGCCTCAACTCCCTCAAGGAATGCATTAAAAAACAGGAATTTTATAATACTAAGTATATTTTAAATAAAGGTAATTAAGTAATAAGTTATAATAATTAACTAAAATAATGTAAGCCGAGGTTGTGGTTGTGGTGGTGTGATGTGTTTCGTTCAAGACTCTTAAACAGAGGACACAGGTGTTTTGCCTATCTTTTCATTATTGTTAAATTTGGACGCTGAATCCAATAAAATGGGTCCCAGAACGATTGGCACCCACCGGAAGAAGTTATGGGTCAGAATGCGTATCTATCTACCCATTTTGAATACATGTTTTCGAGATTTCTAATTCCTAGGCGTGTGGGGTATCATTTTCCACCAAATGTTGGACACTGAATCCAATGAAATGGGTCCGGAAATGATTGGTGCCATCTGGATGAGGTTAAGGTTCAAAATGGGTGCCTATCTACCCATTTCGAATGTGTGTTATCGATATTTCGAGTACGTAGGCGTGTGAGGTATCATTTTCCAGTAAATTTGGGACCCTGAATCGATTGGAATGGGTCTGGGATCCGCCACACCCCCCTGTTCCCCCCATTTCCCCCATGTTGAAGAAATGATTCTCCATGCGCCCGGTCCGTTGAATAACCAACTCCTGTGAAAGAATTTGCAGCATATTATTGAAATATAAACAACTTTCATTTGTCTGGGAGGTTCCCTTTCAACTAGCCCCAAAATAGTCTCTGACAGCCTGCATTATGCTTCCGATACTCTCATGATAATGGTCAACCGGCTGCAAATGATCGCTGTTGGCACGATATCGTGAATATCAAGATGTCGTGTGGAAGTAACATGAAAACTCACGTGTAGCGTCATCTGGACCGAGGAAAGCGGTCGAGGAAGAGTCAATTCGTTTCTAGAAAAAACCAAGATGAATGTTATACCGGCCATTATTCGCATTTTTGGTTGGTTACCAAAATAATCAATAATCAACCCATGTTTTCATGCAAAATGATAATCTCTCCGAACCGGCTCAAACTTTTTTTCTGGTCGTCTCAAGGTGTCCAGATCCGGCTCTAGTTGGTTCTCGAAACTTCTTAGCCCGATTGGACCACATTTGGGCTGGGTAGAGGTTAAAATGTGTTTTTGATATATGGATTTTCGAGATTTTTGGCGATTTAGGCGTGTGGGGTATCGTTTTCCACTAAATTTTAGACCCTGAATCAAAATGGGTCCCGAAATGATTGGCGCCTTCGAGATTTCTCAAAAAAAAGTGAACAAATAATTACTTTCTCTTTGGAATAGTTACTCAACTACGAACTACGCAGCCGTTCTTCGAGTAGCACTCGTATCATGAGACGATCATTCATGATAAGACTAATGTTTATGAAGATAAGTTTGTAAGATAAATAATTCTTACCTGCTGGTTCGCCTCTGCAGTAGTTGAGTGACCATTTGATGTTGCTGTGATGAGGATGTGGACAGCTGAAAACCACGAGAGTAAATAATATTGTAGGTATTCACGCAGGTCGACTCCGAAAATTAATTTGAATATTGCGCCACAAAACATCGGTTCAAAAAATAAATAAGTACAAAATTTGCATTTACATACAAACGTACTGGATTGTACTGGGCGAGAGAACGAGTTGGAGAACGTAAGTGGATTTTGGACGGTAGGAAGATACTGAGGTATGAAAACGCGGATAATTATTTTAAGGGGTTTATCGAATGATCGGTGAAGCACAATCAGCCTTGAAGGTCTCCAAAGTAGACCCCCACACGTCCCACCTACGCTTGTTTGAAAAATTAAAATGTTACCAATCCTTAACCACACCCCATCTCAGTCAAGAGCAATCTGGCCGAAAAATGTAGGAAATCAGCTAGAGCCTAAAAAGCCAAATACTAACAGCATTTTTTTTTGTTAAACGAATTGGACATTGGATTGGGTCCAGACTTCGAAACAGAAACTTGTCAACAACAACATGACAATAAATAATTCTCTAATTACTACAATATAAAAATTCTCGGACCAGGAGCATGGGGACTCACTCCAACCGATTCAAATATAGTGGAAAATGATACCCCACACGCCTAGGTACCAGAAATATCAAAAATCCACATTCGAAATGGGTAAATAGGTACCCATTTTGACCCATAACCTCATCCAGAGGGCGCCAGCCGTTCTGGGACTCTGGGACCCAGTTCATTGGGTTCAGCGTCCCAAATTTAGTGGAATATAATACTCCGCACGGCTAGATCGCCAAAAATCTCGAAAATCCATTTTTCGAAATACACATTTTGACCCCTACCCCGACCGAATTTGGTCCGATCGGGATGAAAAGATTTGAGGACCAACTACAGCCGGAGACGGTTCCCTGACCCAAATTTCAGATTCTTGCAACATTTTCTACTATCATAATCGGCATGGACGGTGGAAGGCGGGGGCATTTTCTAATTCTAATTTTGATATGGACACCTTAAAACACCACAAAATTTTTTTTTGGTCGAATCGGAGAGATTTACTTTCTGCATGAAAACATAGGTTGAGGTTGAAATAGGAATAACCTACCAAAAAGGAATATAATATGCAATGTAGAGAGATCGGCCCCATTTTGCTTTCTGTCACCATATCAAATTCCCAATGTGCCTGTATGTATGTAGTTATTTTCTAGATATTTTTCTGGTTCCAATAGTCCAACTGGTTATCAAGCAAATCGAAAAGAGAAAATTGAATGATCCAGACGAACACGCACGCATCAAGACAAACATTGAAGGAAACCCGTCTTTGAGGAGAAAGAGAGAGAGAGAGAGAGAAAAAAAGAATAAATTGATTTGTGGAAACGAGAGAGGTTTTATAAAGCGTAGGCAAAGGCAAGGGAAAGAGTTGATGGAATTTCGTTATTCAATACCGCGCTGCTGGTTCAAAATAGGGGATCAGGAGAGGGACAAACGTTGCCAGCGGACCGAGTAAGTAACTCAGTTAAAACGGAAATAAGCTGGCCCCGACGATCAGGGCTTCAGGGTAGAATAAATCGTATCGCGACGATTGAAATGTACGGCTCTGTCGTCAGTCCATTCGAAGGGGAAACTCGCATTGTCAATGGCCGGGCGGTGATGGACTCGTTTTTGACGAGAATCAAGTTATTCCATTACATGCCCACGAACCCCGAAAGTAGAGATCGGAAGAATTTATTGCTCTGAGTTTAGGAATACCTACTGCCAACATTCTCGTGCAATTCGTTGAGTCAATTCAGTGGAGACATATGGTCAAATTATCCAGAAAAACATTGAAATGAAATACCAAAACGTAGGAAATTCATTCACAAGGGGTTGTTTATTCCTTTATCATTATAGAGACTCATTAGAATCGATTCAGCGTCCAGAATTTTGTGGAAACTGATACCCAACACCCCTAGGTACCAGAAATCTTGAAAACACATATTTAAAATGGGTAGATAGGTACCCATTTTGACCCATAACCTCATCCGGTGGGTGCCAACCGTTCTGGAACCCATTTCAATCCCCATTCACCTTAGGTTTGCACAAGCACCCAAACCAGTTTCCAATCAGTTGGAAGCGTTTGCACAAGCTCCCCAACTCCACCAGGAGGGAGCGATGGTGGGATGGACTCGCCCACTGCCGTTCGCACAACGCATCAAACCGGTTTGAAACCCGTCAGAGCAGAGGTTTTTCCCGTGACTGCTTTAAACTGTTTCGCCCCTCCCCCTTCAGGGCCGCTCGGCCAATCAAATCATTCATCTACATCCGTCTTCTGCAGCGTTCATCTGAATCTCGCGGTTTGCGTGGATTTCTTTCGATTAAATCCGACAAAATTATTGGGAGTTGAAATTTTCAAAAAATCTGAAATTTTGGTTCAGGACCCGTTTTTTGCTCTAGTTGGCCCTCGAAACTCTTCAGCCCAATATTATAGGGAGGGCGGTCTCTAAATGTCTTCTCCAAAAAATGAATTTTCGAAATTTTTGGAAATCTAGGGGTGTAGGGTAGGTATCATTTTTTACTAAACTTAGGACGCTGAATCGATTGGAATGGGCCTGGGAGACTCCACACTCACTGTTTCCCCATTCTCTTGGTCCGAGAAATAACCAACCCATGTGAAAGATGTTAGTCAATTTGTTTACCTTCCATTTTGCACGTTGTTAGAGAACGGATTTTTGTAAGGGTCGGATGTCATAACGTGCTCATTTTATATTTTCTCCGACGTTTTGCCGGCATAATCAGGATGAGCAACTCGGTCTCCCCTCATTCTAAAGAACATACTGAGCCATTATTGGGCAGGTCGTCAAGAATAAAAGGTGGTATTTAAATGAAATTTTCGAGGCAGATACCACCCTAATTTAGAGTGTAAACTGATTTAGTTTGTGTGTAAATTAATTTGATCCTTTATTCTGAATCAAGGTGCGGATAGCATCTCGTGAATTAGTGTTTGAAAACAGTGAGAATTCAAGTGTCATACATGGATTTCACCATCCTTCACTATTTGACAATTTTGGGGTTGCGCAACTTTGCGTGCTCGCTGAACCGGTTGCGTGCATTGGAAAAAATGTTTGAGGGATCAAATTTTCATGAAATTTCAAGTAGAATGTGAATCTGCAAAAAAAAAAATTAGAGTTCCCAATTGAAATAAGGATGTTTGATTTGAAAAAAAACAATTTTTGTTTGCTCTCATTTATAAGATTTTAGAGAGAGAGGGTGGGGGACAATTTGTGGGACACCCTGTATAATGAGCACGAAATAACGACCGACCTTAAAATTCTATTCTATCCCCTGTGATAGAATTTGAGCGTGTTGAGATCTATTCACCTCATAACGCAATCGGTAAAATTTTGGGGAAAAATGAGAGGTTGACCTTCATGAAAACATGGGTTGGTCATAAAAGGGAAACCAACCAAGACGGGGAGAGAAGAAAAGAGGCGGAGAGAACGGCGGTGGCTGAGGGAACGAGGGATCGAGTCAAGCGTTCGCAGAAACACCTTGGTTCCAACCAGTTGGAAACCGTTTGAAAGTTGGTAGAGGTCGCGCGTCGCACTGCCCAAACTCCAACCAGTTTGAAATCGGTCAGCAAACTGCTACTGCGAACATACCTGTTATCACGTGCTTATGAGGGTACCTACTTTGCAAGGAGGCAAAGGAACGAGAGCGTGGAAGGAGTTCCTCGGCCTGCCTAATGCGGAGGAGAGGTGAAAATGAGAGTGACGTGCTTCATGAGGATACCTACTTTGCGAGGATTCAAATGAATAAGAGCGTGGAGGGAGTTTCTCAGCCCCGCCTAATGCGGAGGAGAGGTGTGATGTCCTCTGTGAGGATACCTACTTCGCGAGGAGGTAAAGGAACGAGAGTGTAGAAGGAGTTCCTCGGCCTGCGCAATGCAAAGGAGAGGTGTAAACGAGGGTGACATGCTCCATGAGGATACCTACTTTGCACGTCGGAAGCACATGCCGCCTCGCCCAACTTCAGAGAAAGTGCTCTGTGAGGATACTCCGCTAGTGTAGATGCGCGTGTATTGCTTTTACTTGCCATAGTTCGGCGAGGATACTACGCGAGTCTCCCAAGTGTACAGAAATAGGTCGAATGCATAAGTGCATATTCAGCGTTCACTGTTATCAGTATGGTCATTTCTATCCTATGTGATATTTGAAAACGTGCTGCCTTACGTGTATTTGCAGATGCCATCGATATAGTTTGGTGTTGAGGCGTCTTCTGTAACACAAATTCAAAACTGGTTATGCCAATAATGTCGTTTCGGCAAGTAGATTTCGACCTATTTGAGAATTCTCAGAGGGGTGGGCTTCAAGGTCACTTTGCAAGGAGGGGCAATCAAGGTACCAAGTTGAAAATCCACGCTCTCGCATCCCATGTGTTACTGATTGCCTCACTCTCCAATCACGCCTGGACGCTTTCATCACCAACTGCTCCTCTGTCGTGTCCTTCCTGAACCCTAGCAAGTGCACAGTATCCACCTGTCATCGATCGATATCTCCTATATACCATCTCTACAGCATCAATGGATCTCAGCTTGCACGTCCGTCACTCATCCATGATCTTGGGGTGAGTCTGGATCCGCAGCTCACTTTCAATGAGCACGTGTTGCAGGTCAACTCTCGAGCTATGCGGTATCTGGGTTTCCTCAAGCGGAATACTAGGGAATTCACTAACATCCCAGCCCTCATCACTCTGTACTCTGCCATTGTTCAGCCATGCCTCGAGTACGCCTCAGTCGTCTGGAGCCCGTTTTATGCCTGCCACATCGACCTAATTGATCGGGTGCAAGGGCGTTCCTTTGTTACCTTGCCTTCAAGCCAGGCATACCTCGAGACAGCATTGACTATGGTGCTCTTTGTGCGCAGTATTGCCTCCCCAGTCCTGCTGACCGACGCACCATCATGGATATAGTTTTCCTCAGCGAGCTGTTCTCTGGGCGTATTGAAGTTGAATATTCAGACGAGTAAATAATAAACAATGAACTTCATCATCTCAATTTCATGTACCTAGTTTAAACGAGGCCCAAAGAGGAAGTAAATTTGACGTGAAAAGTGAAGTTCATCGCATGAGAGAATCGCTTTGCATGGCGTGTAGCCATCTTAGAAGGAACCCCCTTTCTGCCTGCTCGCGCACGTCAATTGGATAATTAAAAGAAGTAAACCGGCACAAGGCCGACTACAGACAAAGGTCAGCCCAGAGTTGCTCAAGGTCCGTAGGTAATATCCAAAATGGGGGTAAAGTATGTGAACCTATCCACTATTATAGCTACTCTATCGATGCCTTTCAGTCCTATAATGTGATCCCAACGTCTGCCTCATATACCTTACAATACTCGATACATAGGCAGGTAATTTATTATGGACCAGTCGTACATGCTGAGTTACCACCTTTTCTGTGTTATCACTCATTTCGTGTTGCGGTAATTTCCTCTCTTTTCCTC